>CM055274.1:91997212-92597212 GCA_029237695.1 Conchocele bisecta
AGTTTCTATTTGTATTTGCTGTCCAAATATGTATTGGTGAAATATTTCACAGACAAATGTCCTAGCTAGAACTTCCTTCTCAATCTGTGTGTACCGTGTTTCAGCTTTTGTCATTGCCCTTGAGCCATACGCAACAGGCAACCAATCATTATCATAGTTATGTAACAACACCGCTCCGATACCAGCATGTGACGCATCCGCTGATATTTTTATTTCGCGTACTGGGTCATAAAATTGCAACACCGGTTCTTTTGACAGCAAGTCCTTCAGTTTGTTAAATGCATTCTCTTGAGGTTCTTCCCACGTAAACTCGAACTTGTCTTCTAATAATTGTCTATGTGGCGCTGTCACGGTTGACACATCATGAATGTACCTGCTGAGATAATTGACCATGCCGAGAAACTGCTGTACATCTTTCTTGCATGTGGGCCTCTTGAAGTCACTAATTGCTTTCACTTTCAATGGGTCAGGTTTGACTCCTTCTGATGATACAACATCGCCAATGAACATAAGGTCTTGTACGCCGATTTCACATTGGTCTTTGTTCAATTTAAGATTTGTAGCCGTGGCTGCATATAAACACTTTCCTGAGTCTTGTGGTATGCTCTTCAAGTGTAGAGCCCCAGACAATAATGTCATCGATGTTGGTATTTACGCCTTCAATGTGTTCAAAGATTTGGTGAACTGCCTTATGGTATATTTCCGGCGCGGACGATATGCCGAACGGTAATCGGAGAAATCGGTATCTTCCGAATGGAGTGTTGAAACAGGTTAGCACTGACGACTCTGTGTCTAGTTTAATTTGCCAAAATCCAGTTAATACATCTAGTTTGTTGAAATATTTGGCATTCGACAGTCCAGGCAAGATTTCTTCTCTAGTCGGTAGTTTGAAATGTTGGCGCTTAATGGCTTTATTAAAATCTCGTGGATCGTGGCAGATTCTGATTTTCCGTTCTTTTTATTGACAATTACTATTGAAATAACCCACGGCGTTGGATTGTCTTCCTTACATATTACCCCTTTCTCCTCCATT
Organism: Conchocele bisecta; assembly: GCA_029237695.1. Lineage (NCBI taxonomy): Eukaryota > Metazoa > Mollusca > Bivalvia > Lucinida > Thyasiridae > Conchocele > Conchocele bisecta. The sequence goes on from CM055274.1 coordinate 91,998,246, forward strand.
CTGTCAAGTTCCTTTCGCAGTGCATCGTGCTGGGCAAATGGCACCTTTCTATATGGATGGACAACAGGTGGAACTGTTTCATCAACTTGAATTCTGTGTTCTCCTGGTAGACAACCAAGACCTTTGAATAAATCAAGAGATTCTGCATATATTGACTCTGTAGTGATTGTGTCTGTTTTATTTGTGTCACACAGCGTGTAAACACGTTTGACCAAACCAAGTTTGTCACACGCATTGATGCCAAGAATCGGTGTCGATTTCTTTGTTGTGACTACAAAGTGTGGATTGACAGTCTTGTCCTTATGGACGACTTTCAGTATGCACGTGCCCTCTGTTGGAATGTCATTTCCACTGTACGAGGTCAACTTCACATTTGTCTTGTGCAGCTTTGGCTTCACTGGAAAGTTTCTGAATATGTTGATTGGTACGACATTAACTTGACTACCAGTGTCAAACTTATAGCACACGTCTCAGCCATTTGTTGGAAGATATACTTTCCATTCTTCGTATCCGTATGTGGTGTCAATTGAATCGACAAAAAATCATGTGTCATTGGATTCCGCGTCTGAACTGCCATGATCCTGATGTACCGTATGAACAGTTTTCTCACTGTCTTTAAAAAAGCACATCTTTGCGAAGTGGTTCATTCTGTTACATATTGAACATGCTTTTCAACGCGCGGGACATTTGAATCTGTGAATTTGGCCACACCGGTTTTTGGTTTTTGTTTTGTCGCGAATGAAGATGGTGTCTTTCGATGTCTTACTCAACTTAGATGTTAGTCCGGTAGCAGGAAAGGTATACCCTGCATCGCATGTAAAAGTTTTTTCTCTCTTGATTCTATATCCTTAGGACCTCAGTAATGAAGATCAGCCGGATATCAAGCGGATATCCTTGGGCAATTCGAGAAATCCAAGATGGCCGCAAAGATGGCCGCCGTTGATCAGAGAAATACAACTTTTTAACCAGTGGGCATAAAATCACGAATGATACCACATTTTTAGCTAATTTTGGCATGAGGAATCCATTCTTGGTGTTCTCTTTTTAATATCTGCTCGATAATAAGGTCAAATGCCATCATGAAGGTCAGTTTACATGAAAAATATAGAAATTACAGAGTAAAACAGTATACTGGGATGTAATGATCAGATTAGCGCAACAGAAAGTTACAAACTGAGACATGTCATTCAGTTGAATTAAGTTATGAAGGTTACAATATATCCTATATGTCACCAAGTATCATTCTTGAAATTTAAGTGCTTAATTATATGTATATTCCAGGTTTTGGAATAACAAATTCCCATCATTAATTACAACAATTTACATTTACAGTTAGATGCCATGTACACGAGTATTGAAACAGTCATCATCCCCTCCGCATTGACAGAAAATTGTACAGCTGAGTCCACTGGCATTGCAGCTGCACCTCTTTGTGTGTTGGGTTTTTATTTTGTTTGGCTAACTAATTGTCAGCCAGACCTGTGCCAACGTAGCAATCATCGGCACAATCGTATATTAACTTTAAGCCGGTATATGGCGATAATACCAATGCGCTACACAAAGCAAGTCAATGAGTGTATCTGCCATTGACAAGCCCTGTTAAGTCGTTCCCTGGTCTACCAATAATAGTGAAATCATAATATATTATTAGAAAAATACAGCCTGTCCACATGACCACAGAAAGGGTTATAACACAACAAATAAGTGTGTAATAATTTTATACCAACAACTTTATTAAGGAAATTTGATATTATAATTCATTGATAACATAAAACTGTCTACATATAATTATGCAATGTGACTGAATTTAATATTACGATACAACCAATACACATATGTATGCATTATCAACAATATAGCAATTTAGCTCATAACAGGCTAATTATAGTATCATAACAGGTTGGTAAGTGTACCATGTGGTAAACGTATCATAACAGGTTGGTAAGTGTACCATGTGGTAAGCGTATATAGTTATAAATATAATAATAACAAATCAAAGGCGCATAGGTTATATGATAAAATAAAAAATAAAAAATATGTATTATCAGCCAGTGTAATTGCCAAGCTCTGTGCATGAATTATATTAGGTTACCATACCAACCACTCACAACAAAGGCACAAAACAAACCAAAACCATCTCGCTGTCATTATCATATTTGTATGAATAATTCTAATTATGCATATTATATATTCTAACACCATCCGGTATCATGCATGGTACACGAGTATGATGAACTATACATGTACATACTCACTCACCACCATAACCATATATTCATACATGCATACTAGCAGATACATGCATACATAAACATATGAGCCGCGCCGTGCGAAAACCGGGCTTAATGACAACATTTTCAGTTTTTACTTTTTCGCGTATTCTGAATTTTACATCTTTTAAAAGCCATATGCCGCCAAAATTATCAATGTATCCCAATTATGGTTCATTTTAGAAGTAGTTTTATGACGCGTGGTAAAAACTTATATGACGTTTTAGATCAATGACGTCGAAATTACGACGTTTTTATCAACGGCGTATACAAGGGGTGTTGATCCGGACAAGTCCTATAGATATATACAAATTTGGATATCTCGTAGCCTGGCCAAGTGTCTCCCATTAGGCCAAGGCAAAGTATGAAAATAATGTTTATGGCTCGTGTTGCAGTTGCTAATGTAACGCCATGTTTTGGATTGCGGCCCAAGTAACGTAATTTCGTATGAATACTTTTCAAATAAGGCAGAGTGAGGCGTTTCCCTGTTGTTTGCTGCTGTCTGAAATAATTTTGGGGAATAATAGCGACATCATTTAACATTTCGTATACATATATTTTAAAGTAGGCAGTAGGCCGCTTATAACATTAACTTGGTGACAAAACACGATACCGGGCAGATACCTTATACTTGTCGCCGTGTGTCTTTCTTGAGGATCGCATTACAATCGCCTGATATACATTATTATGCAGTCAAGTGATAAATGATGATTTGATATACAAAAGCACTTTCGACTACAAAAACAAGTGTATGACCATCACATTTCCAATTAATATGTTGATGCATTTATTTTAAATTCAATACAAACCCCGGATATTTATGTCATTATATAGATGCCTGTCTACCTCCATTTATGATAAAATGAGTGGCATTAAATGGCATATCATTCGCTAAGTACTGGATAGAATTGCTCAAAAGTCTCAATTTACCAAGATAATAGATGGTAATATCGTTGGCATACACTAGGTTGTTCATATTTAAGATTATTTAGGAATCAAAGTGCAGTGTAAGCGAAGACTTCTCTGATATGTAGCCAGTTAAATTATGCGTTCACCATTTTGAATTCATAAGGACAACTGACGAAAAATAGTAAACATGTCAAAGAACGATAGTTAGGCGACAATGTACAGCGCCTGAAGCATTTCTAAGTCATTGATGCTGCGAGGAACTCGTGCAAGTATCCTTGCTATAATATTTTGTCACGACACCATGGCCATAACGTCAAACATGTATTCACGTTCAATGACGTCAAAAGTACGTGACGTCAAGTCATGACGTCATAATATGTGTACCGAGGTACAAGGTATCGTGTCTCATATTAGTGAAAGTTTCAGTAAGTTATCATTTTCCGTTTTCTGTTCACACTTAATGTTAGCTGACACCAGTAAACGTAAATGGGAGGGCAAACTGTGAACTTTTACGGCGACGCTAGACAATTTGAAACGTCGTTTTTCCGACGTCGTTTACCGCTTTTCATGACGTTGTCATTAAGCCCGGTTTTCGTATGGCGCTGCCCATATATATATACACTTATAAACAACACACATAACAAATCCCCCTCTTTGAATATTGTCACACCTCCATACATAAGTATAACTATGAGTAAGAGAGGTCTGATGTAAGAGAGGTCTGATGTGCATGTGTTATTCCACATATAACATAAAAGGAATTAATTATAGGTTGTAAATGGTCTATAAACCACTATGGTCATTAACAAATATATTATCTTTGAACTCAATGATTGTAGTTCTATATTTAAGAAGGGCCAACTCAGTGATGGAGTTCAAATTGGAAGACGGGTTAATTCAATGATGGGGTCTGAATGGAAGAAGGGGGCCTACTAAATGATGGAGTTTACATTGGAAAAAGGGCCAACATAATGATGGTGTTCTCAGTAGAACGGGGCTAACTTAGTGATGGAGATTTATCTCAATGATGGAGCTGTCAGTGGAAGGGGGTCAATTTATTGATGGAGGTCTCAGTGGGAAAAAGAAGGCAATTCAATGTATGGAAAAAAGGTGCTAACTCAGTGATGGAGTTTTCGGTGGAATAAGGGGTCTAATCAGTAATGGAGGTCTCAGTGGAAGATAGGGGCTACTTAAATGATGGAGATTTTGGTGGAATAAGGGGTCTACTCAGTGATGAAGGTCTCAGTGGAAGATAGGTAGGGGCTAACTTAATGACGGAGGTTTCAGTGGAAGATGGGGGCTAATTTAATGATAGAAATTTCCAGTGTGAATAAGGGGTAAACTCAACGATGGCGTTCTCAGTGGAAGAAAGTACTTGATACAGTGATGGTGTTCTTAGTAGGTTAACTTACTGATAGAGTTCACAGTGTAAGAAGGGGGTTAACCTAGTGATGGAGTTCCCAGTGGAATACGAGGCTAACTCAGTGATGGAGTTCTCAGTGGAATACGAGGCTAACTCAGTGATGGAGTTCTCAGTGGACGAGAGGGGTCAACTTATACAATGATAGAGCTTTCAGGCTAGGATTATTTACATTATGTCATCTATGTTTCAACTTTTGATATCTTTAAGCATGTCAACCAGCTACCAACCATACACACACCTTAGTAAAATACACAATATACATAGAGATGTGACCAAAAAAAACCAAGTAAGGGTACACATTAAGACTGTTTGATTGCTGTTAGGTAAAATTTGTAATTTGTTCATGTGTAACATATGTCGGTCACAAGTATTATTATATATCAATGTCAATCACAATCGCCACATGAGGTATTGACCATAATAATTGAAATTACATTTCTATTTGCAAAACAATAAACATCACAAAAGTGAACCAGTAACACAACTGTTCCAAATACGTATACTATGGTGTATTATAGACACAATTAGTTAATATCTTATGTTTTTAAAGTGGCATTTAAATAAATACGGTGGTACAATGTCATATGAACAAATACATAGTGGTTAAAGATGGGCAATCGAGGTTAGTATTTGAAAATATACATTGTTAGCAGGAGTTGCGTGTTGTATTGTCAACATTTACGGTGAGTAGTATTGGAAATTAGCATAATGTATATCAGGTTGTTAGGATTGAAATAGGGTTTAAATGCTGGAACAATCACGTTACTAACTTACATTCATCGATTATAATATATTGTAAGTTACACTAATATAATGTCAAAATAATATAAACTTCACTTCTGTTGCTTCTGTGATCATGGTAAAGGTCAGAAATTCCTGTTTAAAGGAGTAACATTTCTCACATAACATAGCCAGATTTGACATATCGTACAATATTACAATATATGGCAATATTATGTTGAGAACAAGAACATATATGTATACGGTTTTGTCCTTGGGAGACAATAATAGTCTTAAACCCCAATTATGCGCCAAACATCACACTAATATGTCAATTTCACTTCAAAATGCTGTTCTACTGTGCATTTTCTAGGTAAAATGACCCTCACCATGACATTTGACCTTTTTATTGACCAGATATTGAAAAGGTAATACCAGAAATGGATTCCTCATACCAAAATTAGATAGAAATGTGGTATCACTCGCGATTTTAGGCCTACTGGTTAAAAAATTGTATGATCAACGGCGGCCATCTTGGCCGCCATCTTGGCCGCCATCTTGGATTTCTCGGATTGCCCAAGGATATCCGCTTCATATCCGGCTGATCTACATTGTAGATACCCTGAGGATGTAGAATCAAGAGAGCAAAAAACTTTTACAGCCGATGCAGGGTTAAGCCAAGATATCGACTTTGACTACCTGACTATGTGGATTTCTTCACATAATGAACATCAGATGGTTCGTTTACTGACAGCTCTTTCATTCTCTCTCTGGTCGATTCTGCAGCTCGACACATCGCAATCGCCTTATCGAGATGTAAGTCTTGCTCTCTCAATATGCGTTCGCGTAAGTTATCTGACGGTATTCCACAAATCTCTAATGAGCGAGTCCGAAAGTTCTCCAAATTCACATGATTTGGCTCATTCACATACTGATCAATTGTTTCACCGGGTTTCTGGTTGCACGTGAATAATTTGTGTCTTTCGTAAGTGGTGTTCTTTTTGGGTGTGCAGTAGTGGTCAAACTTTTGGAGAATTTTATTCAATTCCAATTCATCCCCGGCTTCTGTGAAGTCAAAGTTATTATACACGTTATACACGTCCAATGCATCTTCGCCGATCACATGAAGGAATAAAAAAACCTTGGTTTTGTCCTCTTTTTCTGATGCACCCGATGCCTCCAGATATATCTGGAAGCGTTGTTTAAACTTCTTCCAATTATCTGCAATATATTTGCCTGCGAGTAGCAAGCCTTTTGGCGCTTCCAATTTGTCCATTTTGACATACGTTGACCTTTATTTGTTTTTATATGGAATAGCCGGACGAATGTAGCATGTTGCTGTCTACTTCTGACATAATGTTGTGGTTTAGGACGTATTATTGACGAACTAAACACATTAACCATGTTAACTCTTCTAAGCTTTATTAAGTGCAAATGGCGTGAATTTCTCCATGCAAAGTGATCCCAGGTGTAAGTGACCATGATGCTGTCCTAACTTAAATTGACATTAGGCCTATTAAAAACAAGCGAACCCCCAGGAAGATTGCGCTCTACAGTAAGGGTGATTGGGAGGGACTTAGAAAGCACATTACTACCTTTGGGGAAAGTCTATTGAAAAAGTTTGACACTTCAACCCCGGTTAACCAATTATGGGTCAATATCACTTCGGAGCTCGAAAGAGCCATCAGCCAGTTCATACCGCACAAAACTGCAAAGTTAAAAGATAGACAACCTTGGATTAATGGTAAAATAAGGCGTCTTATTAGGAAACGGGATAAACTTTACTTTAAAAACAGAGCTAAACCTACCCCTGAAGGTTCAAGTAAACTAAAAACTCATAAACACCATATACAGACACTGAGCAAAGGAGCTTACTGGGAGTATGTTGAGGACTTAATTACTCCAAAAGATGAAAATTCAGTAACTGAAAATTTCAATATTACAAAACATTTCTGGACTTTTATTAAGCACAAAAAAACAGATACTATTGGACATAAATCCCTGAAAAGAAACGGAGTATCTATTACCGATCCAATCTCAAAAGCCAATTTGCTTAATGACCAGTTCCACTCTGTTTTCTCTCAGCAAACTCCCATGAAACTCGTTTCTTACTGCAAATATGTTTCAAATCTTTTTTCAAGAAATGAAAACGACATGCCTGAGATAGAGGTAACAGAAAATGGTGTACAGAAACTTTTGCAAAAACTTTCAGAATCCAAGGCCCCAGGCCCAGACAATATTACTCCTACTATTCTGAAGCGCCTCTCGGCTGAACTTGCGCCAATTCTTACTCCACTTTTCAATACCTCACTTCAGCAGCAGTCTCTACCAGACATTTGGAAACAAGCCAATGTAACACCAATATACAAGAAAGGTGACAAAACGACACCTTCGAACTATCGCCCTGTCTCTCTAACTTGTATCTGCTGTAAGCTCTTGGAGCACATTGTTTGCAGTAATATGATGCAGCATCTCAATAGGAACAATATTCTTTATCCCCTCCAGCATGGCTTTAGGGAGAAGCGTAGCTGTGAAAGTCAACTTATTTAATTTATTCACGACATAGCCCTCAACATGCAGAGTGGTAGACAGAATGATGTTGTAGTCATGGATTTCGCTAAGGCCTTTGATAAGGTAGCACACAATAGGCTCCTCTACAAACTCTCATCCAATGGCGTGAAGGGATTAGCACTCGGCTGGATAGGATCTTTTCTTAATGGTAGGTCTCAGCGTGTCGTCCTTGAAGGGAAAGCTTCTCCGTCCGTTCCAGTACTAGCTGGTGTCCCACAAGGCTCTGTGCTTGGTCCTGCGTTACTTCTTGTTTACATTAATGACCTCCCGGAGTACACAACCCATAGTACTGTCCGGCTCTTTGCAGATGACACATTGTAGTACTTAGCTTTACATAGCCCATCTGACTGCAACAAACTTCAAGACGACCTTCATAATCTCTAGAGATGGGAATCCGACTGGCAAATGTCTTTTCATCCTGACAAATGCGATGTTATTCACACTACCACCAGGAAGGCTCCTGTTATGCATAACTACTCTCTCCACGGCCATATTCTTTCTTCAGTTCCTTGTATTAAGTACCTCGGGGTTAACATCAGCCACGATCTGAAGTGGAATAAACATATAAACTCCGTCTCATCTAAGGCCAATCAGACTCTAGGTTTTCTGAAACGTAACCTCAGGATCAACTCGAAGACTGTCAAAGAACGAGCTTATAAATCCCTTGTTCGTCCTAAACTAGAATACTATTCCACAGTCTGGGACCCCAAGAGCATTAGCAAAGACAATGAGGGTGACTTAACTTTGCATAGGCTTGTACACCAACTCGAGATGGTCCAGAGGAGGGCTGCAAGATGGGTTTCTAACCGTTATCACAACACATCTAGTGTAACCGATATGCTGCACAGTCTGGAATGGAGATCATTTGAACAGAGGAGAGTCGATGCCAGACTGAGTATGCTGTAAACAATTAGGAACAATCTTGTAGCCATAAATGAGGATAATTACTTAACACGAGGCACTGGTAGACGCCAACACCAATACCGCCAGTTGCGTGCCGACAAAGACTACACTAGTTTCTCCTTCTTCCCCAGAACCGTTGTACAGTGGAACCAACTACCCACTGACACCTGCCTGGCAGAGTCGCTGGATTTCTTCAAGGCTCAGGTCTTGAAGGTCCAGCACTCCAGACTCATTTAATTCTAAACCTTCTTCTTTCTCTTTGTCTTTCTCTCTCTGTGCTTCGTTCTACCTTTCCTTGGCCTACTGCTCTATCTAGTCTTTTTCGTTTTTCCTCTCATTTTCCCCTAGCACTCAACTGGTGATAACACTCACGTGTGAGGGTATACCAGTATACCGGCAAAAGCGGAAAAAAACTGACCCGAAGGGAGACAACCGTGATTAGTCAATATAACATGAGTATTGGCACGGTGTTCTTCGTGGTATCACAACAGCGTGGACGGCATGTCGCGCCCGCCGAGGCATTTGATAGTATTAAACCGAGCTTTGATAGTATACCGAAAAACTGTAACAAAAAAAACACTTTAACTAAACAGACGGACAGACGGACGGACGCCAATATGCCAACTATATCGCGCTGTCCGCAAGCGGGCGCGACAAAATGAAGCAACTGTTTACACAAGAATTGCGATAATAATGGCCAATAACAGTTAACAGTTTACAAAAAAAATGACTACAATGCCAACATGTTAATAGTTGCAAGTCGCCCTGCGTTACAGTCAGACATTCCGGGTTAATGCGACATAAAACAAGGTTAATTGACACCTGTGTTAATGTGCACCTGTATATGGTATTATATGTGCATGCACCCGATATATGATGGCACGTGGTAATGGGAACATAGACAGAGGGTCCCTAGTGACATCTCTGGGCTTGTCAATTACTCGTATAGGGTATTCAGACATAATTGTGGTTGTGATTGGAAATGGGGCTTATGGTATTTATGACCAGTGTATCTCCGGAACAAATAGCTCACTCATGTAACCTGCTAACGATCTGCATGTGTATTGCTTGTTAGAATCATCACGGGTGTTTCATTGATGCAATGGCGAACAGTGCAGATCCCGATCACACTGTACGGATGCACCTTGACATCTGTAAATCCGACAAAGAAACTCGTGCTCCGCACCCGTTTCTTTATCGGACTTCCAGATGTCTCGGGAAATAAATCCGGTATTTCAAAATGGTAGTTGAATAAACCATATATCTCTGTCGAAATATCACATGAGAGTAAAGTAACCGTCCCAGTGGCGTACTATTTGTTGTATATCATCCGCGTGTCCAGAAGCATTGTGATTGTGTTTGCCAATGACAACAGTGCACATATTTGGAACTGCGTATACACGTATCAACTTTCACACGATAGTGAAACTCTAGGCGCCTCAACATTTGCCGCACATGTATGGGTGGTCTGACGGTCGACAGACGGACGGACGGACGGACGGATTGTTGTGACTTTATGTTCAAAAGAAACACTAGAATGGCCGCGGCCAGCATGTCGCGCCCGCCGAGGAATAGAATGGATACTATGTGCATGATGTTATGGTGTTGTATGGCTCAATGAATTGTAAATTAAGACATTTATAGCTGAGAATACACATGGGGAGAATGCCCAAATTCAGCAGTTGAATTTACAATATCCTGATCTGTTGTCAGATGATCTTACTACAGCAAAATCTTTTGGCCTCACCACCTTTTACTCGACTCCTATGAAAAGCAGGGGATACTGGTTAAGACTTACAAGAATAAATGTACATTGTCTCAAAAGAAGACTATATTAGAGTTGCAGTAAACGATTCCATGGATCTACGGGTCGGGTTGCTGAAGTATCCAGGTACTGTGCACAATGAACAGTTGAAGGATGGTAAACATGCCTATAAAGTTTCAAGTCAATGAGTGAAGCGGTTGAGGAGATATAACATACGTAAAACTTTAGCGCAAAGTTTACAAAAACTTTAACGCAAGCTTCTAAGACATTACAGCTTGACCTTGGGCATGTGGACATCATGGATATTGCGCACAATGCATATTTGGAGGATGGTAAACATGCATATGGAGTTTCAAGTCAATGAGTGAAGCGGTTGAGGAGATATAACATACGTAAAACTTTAACGCAAAGTTTACAAAAAATTTAACGCAAACTTATAAGACATGTCAACTTGACCTTGGACATGTGGGCAGCATGGGTATTGTGCACAATTAATATTTGGAGGATGGTAAACATGCATATGAAGTTTCAAGTCAATGCGTGAAGCGATTGAAGAGATATAACATACGTAACAACTTTAACGCAAAGTTTACAAAAACATTAACGCAAACTTCTAAGACATTTGACATTGATCTTTGGCATGTGGGCAGCATGGGTCTTGCGCACAATGAATATTTGAAGGATGGTAAACACGCATATGAAGTTTCAAGTCAATGAGTGAATCGGTTGAAGAGATATAACATATGTACAAACTTTAACGCAAAGCCGGACGCACGCACGTACGTACGTACATACGGACGTACGTACGGATGGACGTACGGACGTCAAAGTGCCGACTATATCGCGCTATCTGCAAGCGGGCGCGACAACAAATCAAAAAATAATTCAACAATATCAGTGTCTATTCCGCCAAACCAGTGAGAGAAAGTTTCATGATTGAGCTCCGAGTACCGAGTACAACTCCAAACGTTGTATAAGCACAGACCCATGAATGAAGCCAGTGCGGGTTTGTCAAATATTGGCCATGTACGAGCTGGTTCCTAATTAATTACTATACAGCTATCATCTACATCAGCGATATAGTATTTAGATGCAAGACCTATTGATTGAAACATACATAGAGTAGTAACTAGTTATAAATGGATGGTGCTTCCGAATCGCGTGTGCAACATGCGCAATAAAATGCAAATATAAACATATGAAGAGCAATTTTGCTCTTCATATGTTCATACGTGCATTTTCTTGCATTTCTAAGTAGCCTACGTCCAAATGTTACTCTTGATATGTTGGTATTTGCATTTTCATTCTATTTTAAGTAGCCCAATGTTGATATGTTGCTCTTGATGTGAATTTGCAATGTATTTTGAAATAGCCCTAGGGCAAAATGTTGCTCTTGGTACATGTGTGTTCATATCTGTATTTTCTTTGTATTTTGAAATAGCCCTACGTTGAAATGCTGATCTTGATATGTTCATATGAGCAGTTTGATGTAGCCCTGCGTCCAACGGTATGTGTATTTTGTACAAACAGACACACTGCGCGGATGCTTCTGCTGATCTGATCTAATCAGAAATATGTAGAGCACGTTTTATATCCACCGTGGGCCCATTTGCATTCTTGATATAATTACTACAAGAGCTCCGCGGAGCAAAATGTCCCGCCTGGCGCAGTTTGATAGTACATAAGGAGCTTGTAATAACCTTGGGGTTAGTGAGCACCATGAGCTTTCTGTAGAATGATATGAGATGTTGTTAAAAATACACGTATGAACTATTAAAGCATTCCATTGAGGGAAAGGGAAGTTATAATGAAGTGTAAAGTTTTCGAAACAAAACATTTTCTAAGTCCTTGACCTTGTGGCTAGCGGGCACCATACGCTTTCTGTACAATGATGCAGGATGATGTTACAAATGCACCTATGAAATATTAAAGCATTCTATCAATAGAAACATAAGTTATTTCAGATTAACCCCAATGTTAATTTTTGTGTCGGACAGGCGGACAGACGGACAGACGGACGAACAGACAACTGTTGCATACCCTATATCCCCTTTTCGCTACGCGAGGGGATAATAAACTGAAACCAACACATTTATTTTCTAACAAACACAGCTAAGCACAAACAAGAATGCCGCCAACGACATGTATCTCTTGGCACCGAAGCTAAATTTCTATACTATACATTTTTGAAGTCCGTGACCTTGACCTTGGGGTTACCGGACACCATGAACTTTCTGAAGATGTTGCGGAATGTTCTTACAAATGCATGTATGAAATATTAAAATATTCCATCAAGGGAAACAGAAGTTACAATAAATTAACCCAAGCGTTAAGTTTTCAAAACTGAGCTTTTTCTAAGCCCGTGACCTTGACCTTGGGGTTAGCGGGCACCATGGGCTTTTTGTAGAATCATGCCGGATGTTGCTATAGTTTACACCTAAGAAGTATTAAAGCATTCCATCAAGGGAAACAGAAGTTGTAATAAATCCAAACGCGAACTTTTCTACGCCCGTAACCTTGAACTTTGGGGTTAGCGGGCACCATGGGCTTTCTGTAGAATGATGCGGGATGTTGTTTCAAATGCATGTATGGACTATTAAAGCATTCCATTGAGGGAAACAGAAGTTACAATTAATTAACCTGAGCGTTAAGTTTTAGAAACAGAGCTAAACGCAAAAACTTAACGTTGAATGCATGTGAAAAGTAGGTCAATGAACCATGAAAACTAGGCCAAAGTCACATGGACTCCCTCTGTGTGAGATGGTTACACCACAGTGTTGATGTATGCCAAGTTTGGAGGTCGTAGGACTTATAGTTTTCCGGAAACTCAGCTATATGCAAAAATTTAACTTTTAATGCATCTGAAATGTACGTCAATAAACAATGAAAACTAGGTCAATGTCACATGGGCTCCCTCTGTGTGAGATGGTTACACCACAGTGTTGATGTATACCGAAGCATTCCATTAAGGGAAACAGAAGTTGTAATACATTAAACCAAGCGTTAACTTTTCCAAAACACGGACATTTCTAAGTCAGTGACCTTGACCTTTGGGGTTAGCGGGCACCATGGACTTTCTGTAGAATGATGCGGGATGTTGCTACAAATTCATGTATGTAATATTAAAGCATTCCATTGAGGGAAACAGAAGTTACAATTAATTAACCTGAGCGTTAAGTTTTAGAAACAGAGCTAAACGCAAAAACTTAACGTTGAATGCATGTGAAAAGTAGGTCAATGAACCATGAAAACTAGGTCAAGGTCACATGGGCTCCCTCTGTGTGAGATGCTTACACCATGTTGTAGTGTTGATGTATACCAAGTATGGAGGTCGTAGGAGTTATAGTTCTCTGGAAAATGAGCTAAACGCAAAAAACTTAACGTGAAATGTTGACGCCGCCTACGCCGACGCCGACGCCGACGCATACGCCGACGGAAAAGCTATGCATATGTCCCGCTTCTGCTAAAGCAGGCGGGACAAAAATGAGTTTGACATGTTTATTGCCGGGAGTTGTTTACTGCAAGATTTAGCAAAAACATTACAAAATGCAGACTGTGTACAATGCTCGATAGAGCGCGGAAATAAAATACATATAGGCATTGGGCTTACCGGCATAAAACATGACTTTTAGTACCATCTCTGCGCACCAAAGATTTGTGTTACCAATGTGACTAAACATATATACTCTATATATTTCCGCATGATAGACCTTGAGAAGTAGTAGCTTACGCCTAGTAATTTGCATAAACAAGATGGCCGCCATTGAAATAATACTTTACTACATGTAAGGGCATATCGTATTGTGGAAGCAGTTTTAAAAGCACAAATACCGATGAGCGTCATGCATTTAATACTTTATAGACAACTACATGTTTATCAATCCATTTTATCAAGAATATGATGTACAGAAATCCAACATGGCCGCCATTTTACATGAATTTTATGAATTATTTAAAGAACAGGCACGTATGAGCAATTAAGTGTTGAAACCACACATATATATGAAACTAACATAGTCCCAAGGTGTTTAGCATATTGGTATCGATAATAATACGCAACAAAAACATATAACTTGTGGTATAAACGTGCTATATTGCATATACAATATGGTCGACCTTATGAAATGTATATCCAGTTTCTGGGAAATTTATATGCAACGTCGTTATTTCAGCAGTCACAGCATGGTTAATGTGAACACAATTCTGACACTTAATAACTGACTTGCTATACAATGCATATAAACCAATTTTACGATAAAAAGAAAAGTGTTTAAATCCAAAATGGCGGCCATTTTGTACGAATTTCGTGAACTATTATTATAACTTTGTACCACATACCCGTTCAAAACTGCAATTGTACCACTCATTTTATACATATTATGTTTACTAAAAGCATAGAAAGGAACGTACACGTCGTATTACTTTGCATATTTAAGATATCCATCACTGTGAAATTGGAACAGCCATTTCTTGGAATTCAGAGTTATTCACGTATTACACACAACCTATCAGACGAGAGCATACGATCAGCTTTAACATGTACTTGCAGCAAAGCAAAAAGTGTGTCAATATTCGTTTGAGGCAATTAAGATTTGCACACTTTCAAGATGGCCGCCATTTCATACAATATGCGTAGCAATGCAACTTAATCACCATACGCATTCTATCAGTAGCGTCGGAATAAAAATGATAATTGTTTATTATATATGTACATGTACGTGTATATGGTTTAGTATGACTAGAAGCTGTAATACATACCCTATTTTATATTTAAATATAATGTACTTTGTGCTTATCATGCGATTTTGGGACTGTACATGTGTTTGTTTGATGTTTAATTGTGTAATATCCTCTACCAACGCTCATTAGCAATAATGTATCTGTCTTAAGATTATAACATATTGTATCATGTGTTATTCCATTTTGTATTTTGTCTAATGCATTGCCATGCACATTATACTGTTCCAGGGTAACAAACTGAACAATATTCATATGAAAAATATCAAGTGTATGCGAACTTATGTAATACAGCCAATTAATACAATATAAACTACATCAGGCATGCACATTCATCGATATATTAATCGATACGCAATGTTACCGCCAAATGAGACTAAATCAAATGCAGAAGTGTCAACATTACATAACTGTTGTACCGTGTTTTGTTATTACCACATGTGTACGTAAACATGTAACATACATGACAGTCCATGCAACCAACATATGCTATGAAGTATATGAGTCTGACATACCTGTTTAAACATGTAGTGAACATTATATATCACTTCATCCATTTAATAGTGTGTCCTTATTCATTGTTTAATTTATGTTGAGTACTGACCTCAGGGAAACATGACGACAAAGCAAGTACAAGGGTAATCATGTGTGTTTTGATATGTCACATTACATACAATGTCAAGATACGCACGTCTCTTGCCGAACACGACTACCAAAACAACGTATACTACGCGGTTCACATTCTATTTCTAGCTGATTGCTTGAGATTCTATGCGTGGGACCATGTACAGCTAATCATTTTAGTGACTCATTCAAAACTCGGCATAGCTACACGTATTTTGTACATTATCCTTATTTTCCAGGTCAGGAAGTGGTGTTCGATCTATCGAATGTATTATTGTCTATGTCTATTTTAAATGCACATGCATGCTTAGCCAAACTTAAGTGGATCAATATATTTCTAGTTTTAATGCAGATGAGCGGTTAATAATTACAACCTATATGGAATTGATATGCCACTCGCTCATGTAGCACACTCATTTACATAAACTAGTTGTATACACAGGCGAGTGTTTTATTAATTATTAACCATATATATGTTCTGGTATGGTAGGTGTTTTTCATAAGCACGAATTCCATTGCCAGCAGGGTATTATTCAGAAATGTAAGCAATAAATATAACAATGTTAATATTAAACCAACATAAATTAAATCAATACTTCAACCGCCAATCGCGGAATGCATGTTTGTGCCACGTTGAAAGTTCATCGATCACCACTGTGTGTGTGTTATGTGTTTAACCTGATGTATCGCCGTTAGTTTCTTCTGTACATGTATTCATGTGTCTCCTTTGGGTATCTTGTTATATATTGTCCATAGCATACCATGCACAAAGATAATAATATATGACAACAACGAAATATTTATGAAACGGCCACTGAAATAATTTAATGGCATGGGTTGTTTAGCACATCTGACCAGATAATACATAGAACAAGGAATATAAACATCGATCATGAAACATGAAGACTAATAGGCAACATGAATAATGGGGCTGGATAAACCACTATGTTGACGTACATCTGTCGCTTAATTTCTCGTGACACGGTATGATGGATGCTGACGTGTTGTATATAGAATGTATCACCATGCTTTGGTTTTCCACACACATCTTGAAATACTTGCACCTCGGTGTCTGTTGACAAATATTTTATTATCACTCTACGGTGATCTATTATATCGTATGTGGTCTCATTTCGGTATATTATCAATAATATTCTAAATAAAACTAGCAGCTGGCTTTGGACAGAGAGAAAGTAGAAGTATAATATTTTCAGCTCTATATGTTCGATGCCCAAACCAGTATGCAACAGGTGCTTACAATGCGCAGTAATACTACTAATTATATGGATACGGTGTTATGGTAGTGTTATTGTACATCATAAACCAAAACAAAATTATTATTTTATAATATATTATCCGCTCAGCATGTACAGCATGCCAGGGGGTAAAACAATCTCCTTTTCGTTCCTGTGTTCCTTTCCGTACTTCCGTCTATAACATAAACGTAATCAATTGCAATATTTCGTCGAGTTGTATTTTCGGTTACCCATTACACAATGTTTGCATATTTGCGATACATACTTTCTTTCCATAGCTGCCCCAAGGCGAATAGACAAAGTCAAATGACGTTTCCGCTAAAGCTAAAGTACATGCTATAAATATACAACGCTTACACCAAGTTCGTGTATGCTTCATTGTTATTGCAACCGAATCATAGTATTACATAATTGGCTGAACGAGCAAGTTCCGTTAAACCAGGATGTGCTTGTGATAGGAGTATACAAATTAGTACTTAATTTAATTACCAATAAGAACTGAAGAGTATTAACAATATTGCATAAACACGTTAAATAACCAGAACATTGTGTATGCAGATACAGCAGCTACTGATTTCATGAAATTTGTATTAAATATTCTTTCTGCAACATATTAATATCCGAATTTGTGGGTCGGTCTCCATATATACACCATACTCTACAGATATATACGTACATAACGTACTTATGAAAACTCATCGGCTTTACACATATTTTAAATATTAAATCCTACAATACGTAGGTAGCAACCGTGTTTTGTGCAGACATATATTATTAACACAAACAGATAACCTACAGATCAACTCGATTAACACATTGTGTATTAAACATCTAACCTTTCTGGATGTACACAAGTTATAATTATTGCCTAATATCATATACATTTATTTAAAAGACGGGCGGAACGTAATGTAATATATATATATATATATAACTAATACTAACAACGTATTTGATTATAACAGTCTAAACAACATTGTAGCGTTTAGTTTCGAACTGGAACAGTATATACTTATTGATATAGTCAGGGCCTATCAATTAACAGTTAATATTCGACCCCAGATATGTACAAAATATGAGAAGTAAACATTTTCAATGTGTTAGCTTGTATGTGTCAGAAATTGTTATCATTTCCCTTGCAATTGCTGTTAGTAGATTAACAATGGCCGCCAATGTGTCTCATATATAATTAAACGTCAATTATCTTACATATGCCATTGTTAGTACGATTGTGTCGAATCATCTTGTGAGCCTGAATATGTTTCTTGGTACCGAAACTGATCATGACAGGCAGTGTGTGCCAACTGATTCGCATAATCAACACAATTCGTATAAAATGTCGGCCATCTTGGATTTATTGAACATGTAGATATCACACAATTGCCTGGTAAACAGATGCATTATAGTTATTAAATATTCGAAGTTAATTGGTAAATTCCTTTCGTTTATGCATATACGATACCTCTATAGAGCAAACTTATATAAATTATATATAATTTTCAACAATTACTGCCATCTTGGTTGTGGAACTTAACAAGTGTGCACGACTGTTATGATTCTTCTAACACATGTAATATTCAGGATACATATATATATGAACGACCTGTGGCCATATTACTTCAGAACTAGTGTTTGGTACCCACACTGATAGCACGTTCTTTTCCATTTATTTTCATATTAAATATTTTATCAAATTCCAATAAAATGGCGGCCATATTGGATTTTCACAAGCTCGGTTCAGGCTTACATCAATAGTTATATATTCGGTAATGTATTACCTATTCAATAAACTAGAAATGGACGCTTGTCGACAAGCGCATGTGTATCCCCCTCCCCAGATACACAAGTAGTTTGAAAAAAGGGTGTTCGAGTTATGCTCCGGAGACAAAATCAGTGACAGAAAAAACAAAGGGAGATAACTAAAAAATTAGTGATGCAAGAGCTTTGATAATAAATGAGGCCAAATTCCAAGTCAAAATTTTCTTTTACCTGAGAGTTAAAGTTTTTGAAGCACCAAGTATGTGGCCTTGACACTGGGCTTGGCGGGGGCAGGACAAACGTGGATTTGGCACACGGCGGTAGAGGACCATTAGAGCAATGCGTATATGAAATATGAAGCTGATCCGTGAAAGAAAACAGAAATTATAAGATATTAACCCGAGCGTTAAAGTTTTTGAAGCACCAAGTATGTGACCTTGACCCTGGGCTTGCCGGGGGCAGAACGAACGTGGATTTGGCACAGGGTGGTAGTGAACCATCAGAGCAATGTGTATATGAAATATGAAGCAGATCGGTTGAAGGATGAAGAAGTTATGAAACATTTACCCGAGTGTTAAAGTTTTGTGACGGACGGACGGACGGGAGGACGGGACGCACGTTCCTACGAATGAATACTTGTTGGGTTTGTACTGTATAAAAATACCCAACAAGAGTACCCAACACTATCCTAACCCTACCCAATAAGATCCCCGTACGCTTACAACAAGTACCCATTCGTGTGTGCGGACGGACGGACGGACGGACGGACGAGGGTAACACTAAATGCCCCCTCCACTATCGTGGTGGGGCATACAAATATTCCAAAGGGTGTTCGAGTTATGCTCTGGATACAAAATCAGAGCACGAAACAACAAAGGGAGATAAGTAAACAAGAATTCCGCGGAATCAGATGCCTCGCCTTGTCCCGCCTTGACCTCGAGCCTGGGCCCGAAAGCAATTTTCACTGGCCCGAACATATTATACAATTATTGACTAGTGAGCCATAGAATATCAGATTATATTCTATGGCTCACTAGTCAATAATTGTTTTATTATATGATAATAGTCTGTATATAGCACTTACGACCTTATGCTACTAGACAAAAATTGAAAAAGAATTTGAAAAAAAAAAAAAAAAAGGAAAAAAAGTTTCAAAAAGAATTTTTTTTAATAGTCCTATATTTATCTACATATATCTGCACAGGTCCACATAATGCCACAATATTTTCAACACAGTTTACGGAAATGTAATATACAAAAAAAAATAAAATAATAATGCTCGCTACTGGAGCCCAGAATTTTTGTTCATAGTTACGGAAATGTAATAATGTACCTGTATAAATTACCTGTAATAAGTTAGTGGTCAGGTAAAAAATTGAAAAAGAATGTAAAAAAAAAAATGGAAAAAAAAAATTAAATTTAAAAAAAATAAAAGAATAATGCTCCCTACTGGAGCCCAGAATGTTTCTTAATAGTCCTATATTTATCTACATATCATATATATACATGTCCACATATTGCCACAATATTTTCAACACAGTTTACGGAAATGTAATATAATCATTTACCTGTAAAAATTACCTGTAAGTGGTCAGTGGTCAGTTGCACATGCTAGCACATGCACAGGTGAATAGTCTGTATATAGCACTTACGACCTTATGCTACTAGACAAAAATTGAAAAATGATTTGAAAAATGAAAAAAAAAAATGGAAAAAAAAAGAATGAAAAAAAAAATTAAAAATAAAAAAATGGAAAAAAAAAGTTTAAAAATAATAATGTTTGCTACTGGAGCCCAGATTATTTTTTAATAGTCCTATATTTATCTACATATATCTGCACAGGTCCACATAATGCCACAATATTTTCAACACAGTACCCAATGTAGTAATTTATCTGTATAAATTACCTGTGGTCAGCAGTGGTCAAGCACTGGACATTTGCACATGCAAGCCCATGCTAGCACATGGTTCTCCCAGTCTCTATTGTTCTCTCTACAGGTAAGGTGTACAGAGCACACGAGAAAAGGTGTACAGAGCAGACGAGAAAACGGGTCTTCATGCATTATTGTCCAGTTTGTAGAGTGCGCAAAACAAAAAAGGGAGATAACTAAAAAATTAGCTACGCAAGAGTTGTCATTCTTGTGCGCGACACACCTCCGGGTCGTGGTCTATGCATGTGTGAAGTTTCATGAAAATATTCCAAAGGGTGGTCGAGTTATGCTCCGGACAGGAAATCAGTGAGCGAAAACAAACAAGAGGGCCATGATGGCCCTAATTCGCTCACCTGACTCCATGAACACCAGAGAATGCGACATTGAGTTCATGTGTTTTAAAAAAATTGTGCTATTTTTAGATGGCGGTCATCTTGGATTAAGCGATGATTGTCATTTTACCAAATCTGAAAATGCTTCACCCAAAGATCTTAGCTTCCTATGAAGTTTGGCCAGCATCGGCCATGTGGTTCCTGAGAAAAAGACGTTCAAAATCTTGAATAAATGGACCTTTTGGTCGCCTCATCGATACCTTCAATTTGATATATGGCATGAGCATATTCGGTCAAAAAAAAAATGGACCCCAATTTGACCCCACGGGCCATGCCCATTTTTGACCCCGGGGTCATCATTTTCACAACTTTCAAAGAGCATAGTAAATCGATCATTCCTACCAAGTTTAGTCGAAATCCGGCAAGCGGTTCATGAGAAGAAGATTTTTTAAGAATTTATGCTATTTTTAGACGGCGGCCATCTTGGATTAGCGATGACCTCCATTTTAACAAATCTGAAAAGGCTTCACCCATGGACCATAACTTTTAAGTTTGGCTACCAAGGTCCAAGCGGTTCATGTGAAGAAGAATTTTGAAATCTCTAATAAAAGAACAACCTTTTGACATTTCGGCGGCCATCTTGGATGACATAACAATCCGATTTCGACAAAAAATGTACCAGAGTGATCGCCTCATTGATACCTTCGATTTGATATATAACATGACCATATTTGGTCAAAAATAAAATTTGACCCCAAGGGCCACGCCCATCTTTAACCCCGGGGTCACCATTTTAACAACTTTGAAAGAGCATTGTATATCGATCATTCCTACCAAGTTTCGTCGAAATCCGGCTAGCTGTTCATGAGAAGCAGATTTTTTGAGAATTTATGCTATTTTTAAACGGCGGCCATCTTGGATTAGCGATGACCTCCATTTTAACAAATCTGAAAAGGCTTCACCCATGGACTATAACTTTTAAGTTTGGCTACCATGGGCCAAGCGGTTCATGTGAAGAAGAATTTTGAAATCTCTAATAAAAGAACGACCATTTGACATTTCGGCGGCCATCTTGGATGACATAACAATCCGATTTCGACAAAAAATGCACCAGAGTGATCGCCTCATTGATAACTTCGATTTGATATATAACATGACCATATTCGGTCAAAAATAAAATTTGACCCCAATTTGACCCCACGGGCCACGCCCATTTTTGACCCCGGGGTCACCATTTTAACAACTTTGAAAGAGCAATGTACATCGATCATTCCTACCAAGTTTCGTCGAAATCCGGCTAGCGGTTCATGAGAAGAAGATTTTTTTAAGAATTTATGCTATTTTCAGATGGCGGCCATCTTGGATTAGCGGTGACCTCCATTTTAACAAATCTGAAAAGGCTTCACCCATGGACCATAACTTTTAAGTTTGGCTACCATGGGCCAAGCGGTTCATGTGAAGAAGAATTTTTAAATCTCTAATAAAAGAACGACCATTTGGCATTTCGGCGGCCATCTTGGATGACATAACAATCCGATTTCGACAAAAAATGTACCAGAGTGATCGCCTCATTGATACCTTCGATTTGATATATAACATGACCATATTCGGTCAAAAATAAAATTTAAACCCAATTTGACCCCACGGGCCACGCCCATTTTTGACCCCGGGGTCACCATTTTAACAACTTTGAAAGAGCAATCTACATCAATCATTCCTACCAAGTTTCGTCGAAATCTGGCAAGCGGTTCATGAGAAGAAGATTTTTTAAGAATTTATGCTATTTTTAGACGGCGGCCATCTTGGATTAGCGATGACCTCCATTTTAACAAATCTGAAAAAGCTTCACCCATGGACCATAACTTTTAAGTTTGGCTACCATGGGACAAGCGGTTCATGTGAAGAAGAATTTTTAAATCTCTAATAAAAGAACGATCTTTTGACCTTTCGGCGGCCATCTTGGATGACATAACAATCGGATTTCGACAAAAAATGCACCAGAGTGATCGCCTCATTGATACCTTCAATTTGATATATGACATGACAAAATACTTTGAAAGATGACCATAACTTTGAAAGAGCAATGTACGTCGATCATTCCTACCAAGTTTTGTCGAAATCCGGTTAGCGGTTCTTGAGAAGAAGATTTTTGAAGAATTTGTGCTATTTTTAGACGGCGGCCATCTTGGATTATGTGATGACGTCATTTTAACAATTGTTCAATCCCCCTACCTAAGGACTATGACCATGAAGTTTGGTGACTATAGGCCCAATGGTTACCGAGGAGAAGACGTTTGAAAATGTTTACGGACGACGACGGACGACGACGGACGACGGACGACGGACGACGACGGACGTCGGACGACGAACGACGGACACATTGCGGTAACAATAGCTCACATAAGCTTTGCTCAGGTGAGCTAAAAAGGGAGATAACAAAAAAAATTAGCTATGCAAGAGTTGTCATTCTTGTGCACGACACACCTTCGGTTCGTGGTCTAATTGAATGTGTGAAGTTTCATAAAAATATTCCACAGGGTGGTCGAGTTATGGTCAATCAGTGCGCGAAACAAAAAAGGGAGATAACTAAAAAATTAGCTATGCAAGAGTTGTCATTCTTGTGTGCGACACACCTTCGGGCCGTGGTCTATGTATGTGTGAAGTTTCATGAAAATATTCCAAAGGGTGGTGAAGTTATGCTCCGGACACGAAATCAGTGCGAGAAACAAAAAAGGGAGATAACTCAAAAATTAGCTATGCAAGAGTTGTCATTCTTGTGCGCGACACACCTTCGTGGTCTATGCATGTGTGAAGTTTCATGAAAATATATCCAAAGGGTGTTCGAGTTATGCTCCGGACAAGAAGTGTCTGCGGCGGACGCGGACGCGGACGCGGACGCTGACGCGGACGCGGACGCGGACGCGGCGCGCTGTCAAATCCATAGTATCCCCCGACGGAGTCCGGGGGATACAATTAAGATGCGCCAAATTGTCCCTTCAAATATTGGTTCTACAATGTAATATATATCCTACGGTAGCCGATGTTTTTTTCACTGGCGGCCATCTTGTTTCTGCAAATTAGTGGGCTTAAGCAACTACTTTGAAAAGTCTATCATACACAAATATATACATTACATGTATCTAAACACATTGGCACCAGAAATCTTTGGTGCGCTTGGATGGTACCGTCAACCCTAACGAGCCCACGGCCTAATATTGTCGTTTGTTTCCGACACGAAAATGTCAACCAACGGCGTGATTCAGTTTGCATTCATACTTACTGGTATGGGTAATATGAGGGTAGAGTGATTCATTTTTCAAACAAAACAGAGTTTGGAAATAAATGTTGATATTTACCTACTAACAAAATGCGATTCATTATTTCAAAATACACCCGTTTCACGATTCAGTGCTTGAATGACGTCAATTGCGTCCGTGACAACAATGCCACGTCATAACCGCGGAAACCACATTATGCAGTCGTTGTGTGACTAAACAGGTTACCATGGTAGTGTGTGTTTTTTTATATCCAGTTTATCCGGCTCTGCTCGAAAACGGTATTCATTCCGTGGCTCGCCTCGGAATTCCTAACCGTTTCTTAGCCTTTCTTGATAAACTTTATATCAACAGACATACTACTATATTCTCTATATCTGTATATCTATAGTAACTAATATAAATATTCTAGTATAACGAACTCACCTGTGACCAGTTTTCGTAGTTGATCGACATTTAGGACCAGGTATTCCATTCCCATCTTGGAGTTCATCAGCATCTTTATACACCCCACACACGCCAGTAACAGCATCGCGTCCGATAGCTGAGTTACTCGCCTGTTTCCCAGACTATCCACCAGGTCGAGGAGAACTCCAAACCCATTCAGTTCCAGAAACTCGCTATTCCATTCAGTGTTGTTTAATTTCAATTTATGCTTCAACGCCGAGAGAAATTTAAAATCCGGAGAATGGAGAAAGCCGATGCACCACTCTGGTGTATACGATTCAATATTTTGATGAGTTATTGCGTCGCGTATCTTACTATAATTGCGCTTACTCTGCGAAGGTTCATTGTTATTTTCGTTGTCCGATGCATGGTTATGAGTTTGCTCATTGTCCTGTTTTGCATCATCACCTTTATCTTCCGAAATCACAGCATTCTCTTTCTTTAATTTCTTCTGACGAAACTGACCCGTGTCAGACATTGCATTTTCCTCACTCTCACTAACTGATGTCGATGCTAAATCAGTATTAGATTCAGGTTCGCCAGTTTCAACCTTACGCCTATGTGTGTCTGTTACATCTGTTTCCACATTCGCTGTAACGGTTTCCTCTGTTTCATTTTGTTGCATACCGTCTGTGACATCAACAGAACTTCCCTTTCTCGTTGAAGATGGCTCCTTCTTTGATGATATCGGTTCCTTATCGAACTCCGCAGGGTCTACCTGCATCGCCTCGGCTGAAAACACCTGTTTCGACTCGACCTTTTCCATGTCTGCTTTGACTTTATCAATCGGCTCTGTGTTAGGATCGCTGTCGCCGTACAATAGCCAACACGAGAGGAAACTCAGTGCAGACCTAGATCGCTTCCTGCGACATGATGTCGTTTGTGGAGACTTTGCCGCATCTTCTTGAAGACGGTAGACATGGCTCCTGGAAATAATAAAGGTATTATTCGGTGAATAGAACGAAAAAGCTGCTGTCAGGATGGCGACTATACTATGTACCCTGGTCTGTTTTTTGGGGTACATAAAAACCGTAACTAATAGCATAGCAATGACGCATTAACGTGATGTATGTGTGTGTGTGTGTGTGTGTGTGTGTGTGTGTCGTGCGTGCGTGCGTGCGTGCGTGTGTGTGGTGGGGGGAGGAGGCGGGGGGGGGTATCAGAGCTATAGTTTATTATTATTTGTTTTTTAAACATAATTAGTTGAACTGTACACATCTAATCATCCATCCTACGGGTTATACACCTCTCTGCTATTTTATTAAACGAAGACAGAGCAATGGGTCATTTTAGGAGTTGGCCCCCTTCTTCCACTGACCCGTCAATTGTGTACCGATGCATGCCAGCTATCCAGACAGTCAGACATGTGTTTTATATATAGAGTAATCATTGGGGACATGTATGGGCAACGATCCGTGGATACACTTAACGTGATCAAACCTGCATTTTATGAGCAAGAGACTATTGAATAATTGGTGATACATTTAGAAAATATCCCTGGAATGATCTGTTGTATACGTTTCCAGGTACCTGTGTTGCGAACAGTCAGAGCTACGGACGGTACGGGAGTATATTGCAAGAGTTACTGTTCGCAACTATCAGGTGCCTAGCTGTCACATTGACAGAATATACAATAACCGACAAAGATTCGCTATATCAGGCAGTGACGTGGATACAATCGATACAATGTATCATGATCAATCGTGATATGAAAGGCTTCAAGCTCTAGTGCACGCGCACTTGAATTCGTTTATTTTATATAATATATCGTTAAAAAGAACATACAGTGTACTCATGATGGACCATCGGGTTTTTATTGTCTATTAAACAACGAATAAATATTATTCATTTTGACTATAACGGGTCATCCGCACGTGACGTGTAGCGGGGAAAAGGCTTACTGGGTTTTAGCAATATCTTTCCAAAGTAACTGGAGCATCCCAGGTTAATTTCAGTTTCATTGAACAGAAAAGTGGGCTACGCAATTTTGCAGCAAAGTGAAACAAATCTCATTGTGTAGATCTATTTTATATTCACATATGTATAATGTACACCATGTTTGTATCATTTTGTGCGATTTTCGCTTCATTTGGGCCATTGTTTTAACTATTGTTGGTCCAATGCAGGATATTTTTCTATTTGTTTCTTCATATACACCTACTAAATACACTGAATTTATTTATCGATGTTAGAAATTCATAGGATGAAATGAAAACATTTTATTTATTTGTTATTTATATTATTTTGTAAATGTGTTCCTATTATGAAACTGAACACTTTTTATTCTATAATCTAAATTTATCGGGTTGTGTTATGCATCAGGTGTCATGTATTTGGGAGGATTTGGTCTAACTGACAATTAACCTGGGTCTACCGGTCTCACTCGGATGCGCAGGGTGATCTGGGTCTACACTATAATAATAATAATATCTTTATTTCCTCCAAATAGGAGAGCGCAAATAATAAATAATGTGCATGAAATTCATGAGGTGAACACAAATAAAGCAAGCATTGTGAAGGAAATTGCATCATGAGAAAAAATGCTGACTGAGCGCCGTGTCCAACAAACTCAGGACCAGACCAGTGTGCGGAGCCACGCACACTGACCAGAACCTGCGTTTGCTTTGTTTTGCTTGGATAATATTCTTCATATATACCGACCTAAATACGTAGCAGCATTCAGAACCAGAGCGCAGCTCCCACTTTACTCTTGACACGTCACATTATAATAATTGTATACAACACCATTACAGATTGCATATTGTGAATCTCTGATACAAGTCTAATTACGGTCTTTATATACTACCTTACATGTATAGGTACGACGTAACCCCTTCAGCGCCACGGGCCATAAATCAATGTTAACAAACACTACAGATCCAGACGAGCCAGCTCGTAATGAGCTGTCTAATCATGATCTGCAGTGTTTGCCGCTAGTATTTCAAGGTTGTTTGATCCACACCGATTCATGAATGCGACTGGAATGGTCGAAAATAGAATCAACAACGGCGAGTATTTGGCGGCGAAGGGGTTAAGCCACATCCGACGAATAATTCTGTGTCTCTGAGCATCTTTTGTCCCAACTTTATCGAGTATGCCAAACGTGACCTGTTACCAAAGTGAAAAGTATCTGGGCGCATTCAGGAAACGTATGAATCCACATAGGTTCCCAGAATACAGTGCCCCATTGTTGTCATAAGTTATCTGCTCTGTACATTAAGGTACCTACAACCCTACAGATTATACATAAGTCTAATCGTGTGTAGAAAACATGCAGAGACATTCAACATAGTGTCAACTTGCATATTCAGCAGTTCATTTTCATAACCAAATAGAGTATGTGTTTGTTGCTCTGGCGGAAGTGCAATGAAAGATGTGAACAATTCATAGCCACATGTTTGTATGAGCTGACGCCAAAATATTGTCCTGGCTTGTCGGAATACCTACATTCGTAAATGCAATGAAACACTTTACTTTCTGTGCTGACGCAACATTTGGGGCAGTACTGTGTATAACGTTCGGAGAACATTCTACACATTAATATCACTGCCGACCTACACTGGTTTCGTCTGTTGGTATTGTGTACACTGAATGTCCAGAGGGCACATGGCGCGACCGGTTCCGAAATCACCAGCAGTTGTGACATTGGTGTATTAGTACCTAATCGGGATTCTACCTGGTGATTTTCGTAGTCAAATATTGCTCTATTCATAACAGTTTTCCATTCGAGCTTTCGCATAAAATTACCAATGCATTAAAGAATTCCTCTAAAACCTAATCCAATGAATATTTCCGTAAAATACGATATAGATCAGGTACAAAGCCCTGTGTGTTAATAGGGCTGATCATATATGCAGTTAACCTGTTAAGAAAGATAACTTTTGTTGGCTTATTGTCTTGTCGCGTGCACAGTTGTCCGAAAAATCGTAGTTTTGGTCTGTCTATTATTGATTCCACTGGTAGGCACCCAATTGCGTTCAGCGCTATGTCCGTTTTAGTTAGTCGCGGTATACTTTGCATGTACTTAATGCAGAACCGATGTGCTCGCTCCATCTTAACAATATCTTTTGGCACCAAGTTATTCCAAAGCTCACATCCATATAGGGCTCTGGGTAATACGACCGATTCATATATGCGTTTTGACGTGAGTGGGTGGAAACCAAATTTGTTGATTCCGCTATTGATGGGTCCAAAAAAAGTACCTCTAATTTTATTGCAGGCATTATTCGCATTTACTTCAAGGCTCATATATTTGTGACAGACTATCCCTAGATGCGTGTATTGTTCACATTCGTGTACAGTTTCTCCTCCAATATTCCAAGTCCGGTTACTGGCACTATAGTCAGTTTTACTTTCATTAAACACAATGACGTTGCATTTAGAAGCATTATACTTGTACCTTTTACCTCCATTTCTGGGAATATCGGTTGCATATATCCATCATATTTAACAAACCATATCTTGAGAAAGATACAAGAACCATATCATCGGCAACAGTGGGACTGCAACAATGTTCATCGTATAAAATTAATCCATCTGCCGATGATACCAATTCCTGCATCAATTCGTTAATATAGGACAGATACATGAACGGGGAGCTAACCCCACCCTGTTTCGTTCCCTGTAACACTTTAAACCATTTTGACACGTGTCCTATGTGCAAAACCTGGCTGGACATATCGTCGTACATGCTTATAAATGATTTCAGCAGTATATCACTAACTCCAGCCTCAGCCAGTTTATAGAATAATCCGTTATGCCACACAGTGTCAAATGCCTTTTGCGCATCCAAAAAACACACGTACAATTTGCTAGAATTTTCTTTAGCGTAGTAGATACTTTCTCGTAGTAGAAATGACGTCATCTGGCAGCTGCAGCCCTTCTGGAATCCTCCTTGTAGACGCGCCGGTGTTACTACGTGTAATGGGAGTCTATCTAATAGAAGTCTTTCATAGATCTTTAACAGGACGGATGATAATGTAATCGCGAGGTAGTTATTCGGGTCATCTTTCCGTTTCTTGCCGCCTTTATGAAGAGTAATGATAACTCCCTTCTTCATCAGAATACCTCGGTGTTTATCTGGTAACAGGCGTATTACCGGAAACATGCAACCAATTGATTTTCAATAGAGATCCATAGACCCACCTTCACACAAACATGACAATCGCAAACTGTCTGCGACAAAATCAATTGTGTTACTTCCATTCCTCGAGTCAGTGACCTAAGCCGGTTCTAGATCCATGCCAAATACGGGGTCATGCGGGTTGATTTCCATGAGATATTTCCCCTGTTTTGACGGAACCGTCTACTTTCACTTTCGAAATCTCTATCTCACCCCCACATCAAGTCACCCCACATCATGTACACAGAAAATGTAACCTGCATGTGTAGAGCATGCAAATAATATAATAAAATGTTTGGCACAGACATACTTTTCCTGCAGCATCAAGTGTATGTATCTCTCTGTCATAATAACAACAATCAATGCCGTTGTCCTGAGAATGTACTCCTTGCTGCTAAGCTGGACTGGTTTACCGTCTATATAATTCATAAGTTGACTGTGTCCTACCGTTATCTTGCAGTAGTAACAGGGATGTTACTGGTATCTTAGATTATAGTGTGTATGTACAGTAGAGGGTGTTGCATACATGTGTTACCATTTCAATCGTTTACTACATGATAATGTAACATAATGCAGATAAAATGAACGTATATCATAACAATATAGATAGTTTAAAGTTTGTTTGACATATAACATCACTATTAAAGCATGACCATTATAATGAAGCATACATCAGATATGTACAGTAACTTGAACCAGTGTTATAACAATCTCAAATGGTATCATATATTATGAAAACACCCTGTACCAAGTCATATGACGATCTAACTGCATGTTAGTGCATGAACAGTCAACCCTTACCTTGATGACAGTAGAACAATGAGAATGATTGATTCTAATGTTACACCCTGTATAGATGGTATAGTGTTTGATCAGAGTTCTGTAGCCTATTTCACCAACATTGCAAAGTATACTTATCTAGCAAAGTATACTTTAAGGGAGAAATTTTCAATTTAAGGATAAATTTATTAGTTTTTATTATACTGAATTTATTACATTATCACAGCCATTTTGGCTGTGATAATGTAATAAATTCAATATAATAATTCTGCATACTTTGAATCATTAATTATATGCAGTGGTTGGTTCTATATGACATAATGCATTTTGGGGAAAATTAATGATTACTCCCTCAAAGTATACTTTGCTAGATAAGTATACTTTGCAATATTGATGAAATCGGCTACTGGACCAGTATAGCTTGTCTGCACAGTATAAATAAAGTACTATGCTAGTGTTTGTACGTAGTATATATAGTATTAAAGTGTATTGTTAGATCAGAGTTCTTATATACATGTATATACATAATGTGATGGACTGGACCGACTCACTATATATGATCAGTGGCGTAGGAGGGTATTGAAAAGTGCTGCGGCCATACCGTCGAACGAGCTAAATTCGTGATAATGCTAGGAGGGTCCACGAAACACCCAAATACACCCAAATATAGTATAAATACATATAAATATACTACAAATACACCATAGATAGTGTCAGATAGTAGTGTAAAGCATATATTGACACAAAACACTTCATACAATTGACATATGTAGTCAAATAAATATGTTAAATTGGTCATATGTTCGATTTATGCACATTAAATCACCAATCATATGGGAAATACATGCAAATATATAGTAAATACATGGTTAGTGCCTTAGAATATAAAATTTATTCCGTTGAGCCTTCGACAGCTTTATTGTGGCGAGCTTTAAACCATGTATTTACTTTATACCGCACCCATTTTACGTTTACATCACGTTGATTTATGACGTAACGTCAAGTTGTCTGACTGACGTCATTACGGCCGTCTTGGATGAGGAGGACAAGGAGCAGTACGGAAAACATTTTATTTTAGAAATTCGCCCCCAAAACCATGCTAGCTACCTTGGAAATGATCCAAATAAGAAAACAAAAGATAGTTTGTTCAAATCGGACCGGTAATTCTGAAATTATTGCGAAAAATCGATTTGAAGTGGGACAGTTTAGACAAGGTGGAGGAGTTCGAGAAGCTGGTCGAAAAACAACTTTTTTTAGAAATTCACTCCGAAACCCGGCTAGATAGCTTGGAATTGGTCTAACTAAGAAAAGGAGAGATAGTTTGTTCAAATCGGTCCGGTAATTCTGAACATATTGCGAAAAATCAATTTGAAGTGGGACAGTTTTGACAAGGTGGAGGAGCTCGAGAAGCTGGTCGAAAAACAACATTTTTTTAGAAATTCACTCCGAAACCCGGCTAGATAGCTTGGAAATGGTCTAACTAAGAAAATAGATAGCTTGGGAATGGTCTAACTTAGTTTGTGAAAATCGGTACAGTAATTCTAAAATTATTCCAACACTATTGAGGTGAGGTGAGACTTTTTCCGTTGCTATTTTGAACCCACTGGTCACATGACGAGAGGTCAAAGTTGAGAAAATAAAGCTAGTACGGCTGGTACCCGGTTACATTGTAATTACAGTGAAATCGCGATCGCTCAATATGCGATGGCTCGTAATGTCGTGCTCGCTCGAAATAGCGTCGCGGTCCAGATAATTTTCCTTATATCTTTAATGTATTTTACATGCGATGGCTCAAAATGCAACTCCTCGAAAAATGCGATCTCTCGAAACATTTTTCAAATTCCGCGGACTCATTTCTCGCTATTTTGCTATACGATGATTGGAAAGTCATGTCGAAGTTTGGGATTGGCTAATTTTCGCACCTCCGCGTCCGACTTAATACGATCAAAGACCGAGCCGCGCTCTACCTGTCTATGAAATATGGTTTCTTTTCAAGTGCAGTTAATTGCTTAAAGTGATGCAATTTGGTCGTTAACGTTGTTGATAGCGATCAACGATATACGGCTATTTATTAAATATGTTCGTGGTAACTCACGATTTATACTCGAATAACCCGAGTATCACCGGAACAACCAGAGTCGTTGCTCAGGTTCAAGCCGAGTTAGAACCCTAGTAACCCACCACCCGGCATGGATTCGATTAAAGTTACTCGAGTAAGGTTCAAAGGTCAACTTTATTTAACTGGAGTTGGAACTCTGCTTATATATTTTCTTATATGTAAGGGTAGGAATTGGCTCGAGGACCTACCAAACCCGGGCATTGAGCCCAAAACAAAAACGGCAGGCCAATGACCGTTGATCCGTTTGTTTCCGAATTTACTAATATCTGCCATACAGTCCAAATGTGTGCATTAAATGAAGGAGACAGTGAGGCGGTTAATTTAACCTAGCTAATTAATTCTCCTGTTGCGCGAAGCCGGTATGTAAGACCGTGAAAAAGGCTGAGTGTGAGTGCATGTGATACATGGAGGCTCAGCCGTTACAGTGTTATCCTATATGATGATGATAGTTGACGGTTGGGCAGGACAAAAGATATGATCGACATTGAGTTATGCAAATTATGATGTGTTTTCGAGCCCAGCTACTGTCGTTTCGCGGCTTATCGTTTTTTTACGAGATGCTATTATTCGAGTTCAGGTGCGGCGTTTATCTGTTGTTATTTGGTTAGATGACAATGTGTTTCACATATTCTGAAGACGACATAAACAGGGAAGATAATACACGGCTTTACTCTGCTTGTTCTAGTGGTCCTCCTGTTATTCGAGTGGCTACTCGGAAGTTACAACGAAAAACTCCCATTAATAATACACATATTCTGAAGGCGACATAAACAGGGAAGATAATACACGGCTGTACTCTGCTTGTTCTAGTGGTCCTCCTGTTATTCGAGTGGCTACTCGGAAGTTACAACGAAAAACTCCCATAAATAATTCCACACTTCCTATTTAGGCAGAGATGACTGGTCGTGACAAACATTATTTGCGGTTACTGAATTTCCGATCAGTGCATCATGAAATCGGCCTGCGTATTTAGTTCAGTACGTGAAATGTTCGTCCTCGAAATCTATTCATGATGCATACAATAATGAAATAGTAAACCCATATCAAGTTGCAGGAGTCTGTACGTTGATCAGCGTTTATACTGGTCACAAACAAAGTAGCATAAAGCACCTTTTGTTGCGTCGCAATATTTTACGATTCATGGCTGATTCCAGATTGTTTATGAGCGCCGTAAACAACATCGTTTGAGCTGGGCTCAAGCCCCACTGTTTCGAGTGACATCACAACCACCTGCGACATTACTTATGTGCGCACTATTTATAGTAAATACTGGATCTTTTGATAATACTTGAAATAAAGATAGTTTTGTAAATACATTTAAATATAATTGATTTAATTCCACATCATAACTTTAATCTGCGAATAAATACTATTATCATCTAAAACATGGAAACACTATGCTTCGTTATTTCCTAAATTCGCCGGGTACAGTAGTCGACAAATATACCTAAATCGCAAGATGCGATGGCTCGAAAGATGCGATCACTCGAACAAAATATGCAGGCCTGTGGCATTTCGAGCCATGGCGATTTCACTGTACATGTAAATAAAAAATGTAGCTAACACAGAATTTTCACCTGTAAATGGTGGTCGATAACAGTTAACGTGGACAGTTATCTGTAAACTGTGTCAAAGAAAATATTATGTGAAAATAAAGGAACATAAAAAACACACGTCAACAGGCAAACAATTTGTATATGATACCAATAGCAAAATAATAAAAGACAATTATCCTTACGCCGTTATTGTTAATAAAAAAATATATAAGATATGCCCGTTTCGAATAAAAATGTCACACGGATGATTTCGATCGTACGACCGTTAGTACCGTTAGTACCGTTAATCCAATACATTCTCGGACAGGACCCAGGACAGATCGAACTGTTTTGTTTTTTCACACACATACACCTGATTATAGATATATTTGGGATTGTATCTTACACTGAACTAAAGTTCAAATACAATTTAAACACATTTATAACGCTCACATTGGTAAAAATGCATTAAAATAGTAAAAACACCGAAGTATGTTGTTGCTCTGTTCGTTAGATAACTTTTAACCACGGAACAAACCTAACATGGCGGTTTAACAAACGTCGATAATTGGAAATATCGGCGGAAATTACGTCAGCTAAGTTCACGACGTCATATCTTGTGACGTCGTCAGATTCCCGAAGACAGGTTTTCTCGCGACGCGGCTCATATGTGACGCGCCAAGCGAAAACCTCCTTTATGGGTAAAACATGCAAAATTGAGTTTTCAACAGACTTAGAAAATGTGATCTCTCTCGAACAATATGATATGACGCGCCAAGCGAAAACCTCCTTTATGGGTAAAATATGCAAAATTGAGTTTTCAACAGACTTAGAAAATATGATATATAAACCAATGTTGTATTCAACTGATAAACCATCTTTCTAAACCAACAAAGATATACATCTGACGTCACTTTGTCGCATCGACGTTATTTTGACAATACGTACGTTACGTCGTCGTTATCAATATTTGCGGACAGCGGACCACACGAGTCGTGACATTTTCGTGCTACAGTTGTACTCGCACACAAAGTTCTCTGTGTTTCATCACAATACACATATGTATACGTACGTGAATACATGTTTGACGTTATGGCCATGGTGTCGTGACAAAATAGTATAGCAAGGATACTTGCACGAGTTCCTCGCAGCATCAATGACTTAGAAATGCTTCAGGCGCTGTGCATTGTCGCCTAACTGTCGTTCCTTGACATTATCACTCTTTTTCGTCGGTTATCCTTATGAATTCAAAATAGTGAACGCATACTTTAACTGGCTACATATCAGCGAAGTCCTCGCTTACACTGCACCTTGAATCCTAAATAATCTTAAATATGAACAACCTAGTGTATGCCAACGATATTACCATCTATTATCTTGGTAAATTTAGACACTTTTGAACAATTCAATCCAGTACTTAGCGAATGGTATGCCATTTAATGCCACTCATTTTATCATAAACGGAGGTAGACACGCAACTATATTGTAAGGGACCTGCAGTCTGGTTTTTGTCAAGATGATTATCCAGATATCGGGTTTGGTAGCTCCGCACCAACAAGGATGTACACTATCAACTATATAGTGGCCGAGAATAGAATACGAGATTCAACAAGTTTAATAAAGTCTTAACTAACATGTAACAACAATTAAAGTATTCTTTACAGACAGAATAAAAAACACGGAAATCGATTCTTCGCAAAAACAACAGAAGTCTGTGCCAAACTCCCTGGACCACCAAATACAGCTCATGAAGACGCGTTTGCTGCGCCATATTTCATCAAAATCAGTTGCATATTAAGGAAAATATCAAATAATACTTACTTTGGAGTGGGCGACGTTGTTGTTGTTGTGACCACGTGATCAGGCACCTTGGTCATACACTTGCTGGCATCATACCTAACCGCATTGGCGCTTAACACAATTGCATATACATGTTGTAATTTTCATATTGTTCAGAAAATAAACACCCAGTTCTTATAAAAGGCTGTAAGATATAGTGTATGGAAATGGGTGGGTGGGGTCACTTTTTCCAAATGAGCCAAGTATTGGGTCCTAGGTCCGAGTCTTCCACCTGTAAACTTGCCAATGCGTTGAGTAGCTACAGAAACAAAACTCGAAAATGTACCACATAAAATGTATGTGATAAGGGTATAACTTATATGTAGCTTATATAATCTCCTTTAAGGATGTAATTTACTATTTCATCTGTCTTTTACATTTTCTGTATCCTTCTAGAAAATTTAAATTGCATCCGTATAGCTGAGATTATCTAAGCTAGCTTATAAGTTGTGTGGCTGTTACTGGAGAAATGGGGCTTATGGGATTTAAGGTCAGTCTAGCTTCTGGAATCCTAGCACATTCATGAGGAGTTTTATGGACCTATATATGTTTTGTTAGACGCAGAACAGATGTTTCAATGACTGAGCTGAAAGCAATGTAGATCCAGATCAGACTGCGTAGTCTGATCTGGATCTACACTGGTCGCAAATGTCATAAGCCACATTTCTCTAGTCAGTGTCAGATATTTGCCATTGAATATTTAGTGGAAACTCTCTAAACGAAATACCAAGAAACGTAGTTCCGAGTACATACATTTCATTACATTACATTGTCTATAAAGCGGGAAATGTGCACCTATAAGAAACGTAGCTGCACGTTTTCCGCTGTATAGGCATTGTTTGCTCTATACTTCTCCACCATAACTCAAATGTAATTCAATGTAAATAGAGTTATGTACTCACAACAACACTAAACGTAGACAATTTAATCTTTATTGAATTCGCTGTAACGAACATTCATATGGAACCTATGTTAACCGAATACCGAGACAATTACACCGATAAATCTTGGTACGTTTATCTAACATGTATCTTTGATGACGGTGTATATTCATCATCTCAAAACACACAATTCTTGATTGTTCGCATGTCTGATGAATAACTGGAACCTGTCTAAGGCGATCACAGTGGCACCCCATCAGATTAGAAGTTGCACTACATGTTACAGTGGAACCTCTCTAAACCGGGCACCATGTGAGGTCCCCCAGGGTTTCCGGTTCAGTAGCCCATTTCATCAACATTGCAAAGTATACTTTAGTAGCAAAGTATACTTTGAGGGAGAAATTTTCAATTTTATGATAAATTTATTAATTTTTATTATACTGCATGTATTACATTATCACAGCCAATTTGGCTGTGATAATGTAATAAATTCAGTATAATAATTCTGCATACTTTTAATCATGAAATATATGCATTTGTTAGTTCTATATGAAATAATGCATTTCAGGAAAAATAAATGATTACTCCCTCAAAGTATACTTTGCTAGGAAAGTATACTTTGCAATGTTGATGAAATCGGCTACTGATGTTTCACTTTAATTCCGATGTAAGAGCACCGAACGACACGAATGTGTGCATTGCCATCATGAACACCGATACACATCAACGATGGTTGACAGTGAAACCGGTCACAATTTAACACATCGATGTTGCAAGATTGTTCGGTTTACATAGGTTACACTGTATATTCATTACCGCCGTTACACTGCGTAGAAGCGATGAGACGAAATGTCCCTAACGATCCACAATATACATTTGTAAAATACCTGAAACTGACTTACCTGATTGGAAACAACAGCAACGTCCAGACAAATTCACATATATCAACACCACCAATTTGAACTCTGTTATATACTGTCAGCTCAATGCGCTATCAGTGCTGTCACGTGCAAATGTGAATTCAGTTACTTAAAATAGTATTTATATATTTCGGCCATCTATTTAACGTGATACTATGAGAACACTCGTAATTGCGCGCCAGTTTTCTTGGAAACCACGAGTTACCATGCAAACTGTTTAATTTGTATTACAGTCAACATAAAGCTATTTGAAAATTTGGAAAGGGTCTCGACTAATCTAGAATGTTAATGCGATTGAACACATTCCAAACATGCACTCAAATATATCTGGTTCATAGAAACAGCTGCGTAATTTGGATTTCAAAAAGTGTACATGACGTCACATTTGACGTAACAATACGTAACGTCAAAACGCGGGAAAACACGTCATTGTATAAATATTCATGCGCACATCACAATTCATTGATTATAATCTCAAAAATAGACTAACTGTGCATATATATCCGCCGTGGAAGTGTAATAAATAGGATATTACATCGTACATGTTTGAATAGCAGAAACAATACACTCGTGTCCGTCGGCGTCCGTGCAAGCAACTCGTTCGCTACGCTCACTCGTTGCTTACGCGGAAGCCGAGGCACACTCGTGTATTATTTCCCGCTATTCAAAATGTACGATGGAATATCCTCTATATAATTAAGGTATAATTACTAGGTAATCGATGTATATATAGTGGTTGACGTCGTAGAATAGTTTGAGAATAATGTACGTTTTTAACAAATATAATTATACAGTCAGACACCAAATATTTGTGTACCAAATCTACTCACAAGAAAATGTGTCTTCATGGTTTAGTTTAAACAGGATGTTATTACTTTTGGATGTGACTGGAGAAATTGGGTTTATGGGATTTGTGACCAGTGTAGTTACTTATCAAATATAACGCTAATGATCTATATTCCTTGTTAGAAGCACGACGGGTGTTTCATTGATGGAATGACGAACAGTCCAGATCCTGATCACTTAATTGATAGGCCATGTTGTTGTACAATCCGTACCACAAATGACCAAGGGCATTAACTCTACCGATAATCCATTTATTTAGGGGGTGGTTTTATTGCCAATCACTACGCGGGGTAATGGTGAATGAATGTGTATTTTGCCATGAAATGTCTGATGATGTCTCCGATATAAAGAACATGTTGTTCCTACTGAGTGGGCCTTCTAATCCTCCAAGTATGGACTCACTCCTGACAACCAAATCACCAAAATCGTCACAGCCCATGCCGGATACCCCCGACTCACCGGGTTCTGGGCTTGGACTGTCTGACATAACTAACAATAGTTCAAGCGATAACATTAACCCTAAAAATATGAGCGACGTTCAAAATTGCCAGACGATCACTGCTAAAAACAAAAATGAAACAAACAATAAGGTTACAACATCCACACCCAATGTTAGCCCAGCGGCAAGTCCAGTAAAAACAGTACACAAAATAACACTTAATAGACAAAAGTTAGCCCCTAACACTGTGAATCTTCCAAAGACCAATAAAGCGTCTAAAGGTAGAGACGAAGCAATAAAAATAAAAAAGGCAAACGTATGGCAACAACAAAAACATGGACCAATAATAAAGACAGGCAAAGACTCGCAGCAGAAACAAAACAAGAACAATATACCAAAAATAACTCTTATAAGACAAGACAAAATATCACCAAATAGGAGACCAGTGCAACTAAATGAGCCAGAAATGGAATCAAATATGTCACCGCTAAGAGAAATAATAGCGACTAAGCGTCACGGACTAAGACTTCCTGATATACAATAAAACATAAACATATTTAATAAAAATAAAAAAATAGTATGGGTAGAAACGGAACTAAAACCAACCAGACCCTGACAGCCCTTCAATGGAACTGCCGGGGATTTGTCAAAACAAAAAGTGAGCTGGTGAATGCAATAGAAAACGACATCATGTCGACCGATGTATTATGTCTACAGGAAATGCCAAAACCTACAACATTACCAGGGTATAATCTGAAATCTCACTCAACGAACTCAACCAAAGGAAGCGGTGTAGGCATATTCGTGAAAAATGGTATATCAAGCATAGATTTAAAACAAGTCATCTTAAAGAAAATAATAATATCCTATACTCGGGAGTTAAGATATTAAGCAGTAAAGGCAACATTGACATTCTGAATATCTACATAAGTCCGAGTATTAATAAAACCGAAAACCTTCTACAAAACTTATACAAGGTAATAAAACAAGTTAGTAACAAAACACTGATAATGGGTGACATTAACGGACATAATCCACTTTGGGACATGCATTATTTTAATAAAGTAAACAAAATAGGTGATGAAATTATAACATTCCTAGATAATACTAATTACGTTATACTAAATAATGGCTCAGAAACATACGACTCATCCAATCTGCCAATGGCTAAAAGTATAGGATCTGCACCAGACATCACATTAGCTACACCAGCTCTAGCTTCCTTGGCCTCGTGGACCATCCACAACTCAACACTAGGCAGCGATCACTATCCGATTATTACTAAAGTGTGTACCCATTATCACAAGAGAACTTCTGCAACAATTCCCAAATGGAAGTTAGGTCATGCAAACTGGGAACTCTTCCATCAACTATGCACCACTAGGTTACATATCGATGCGAATTTAGATACAAAAGACTATCACGATGAATGTGTGAGCACACTCTACGGAATAAGTAAAGAAAGCATACCACAGACAAGTGGTAAAGCACATAATCGCCTACCAATCCCTGGTGGACACCCGCTTGCACAGAAGCCATTAAAAACAGGGAAAACTGTCTGCGAAGATGGAAACAAGCCTATAAATATCATGTACAACTAAAACAAAGAAGGCGAGAGGAATACTTGGAAACCAAGTGCCTGGCGTCTGAAACCATTAAAACAGCAAAAGAGAAAGGTTGGGCGAATTTTATATCAGCAATTACGAAAGATAAAACAAGTAAAGAAGTCTGGAATTTATTTAATCGAGTAAGAGGTAAACCAACACAACAAATGCCCCCATTATCACATGATAATACATTAATATGCGATGAAAAACAAAAAGCAGAGGTGCTCACAGATCATTACAATAATATGTCTAGCAACAGTAATTTAACATCAGAATTCAAAATAGAAAAATATAAAAGAGACCCGAAAATACAAGCTAAGATAGACAACCATACTCTGACACCAGACCTGAATACTGACTGCCT
Organism: Conchocele bisecta; assembly: GCA_029237695.1. NCBI lineage: Eukaryota > Metazoa > Mollusca > Bivalvia > Lucinida > Thyasiridae > Conchocele > Conchocele bisecta. The sequence goes on from CM055274.1 coordinate 92,039,619, forward strand.
CAATAGGTCATTTATAATGTCGGAACTTAAAGCTGCCCTTAAAACTAAAAAAAGTACTGCACCAGGAGCAGATAAAATACATTATAATATACTTAAACAATTGCCACATGAATCAATGGAACAACTGCTCCTGCTAATAAATAAATCCTGGGCCGAAGGCTCCTTGCCTGACGCTTGGAAAGAGGCTACCATTGTCCCAATAATCAAACCAAACAAGGATGCAACTCTACCAGCCTCATACAGACCCATTTCACTAACATCTGTAATATGTAAATTAATGGAAACTATGGTGGCCATCAGACTAAAACATCATTTTGAATCTAATCAGAAAATTGGCCCAACCCAGTCAGGATTTAGAAATCATAGATCCACGATGGATCAACTAGCTCGATTAGAAACAATTATTAAAACAGCACAAATGGATAAAAAAAAAAAAAAAAAAAAAATAGTCGTAGCTGTATTTCTAGACTTAGAAAAAGCCTTTGATCTAATGTGGACAAAGGGAGCAATATAACAACTAATCGGGAAGGGCGTAAACAACATAATGTTGCTATGGTTAGATAACTTTCTGACGGGCAGAAAAATTAGAGTAAGAATAGGCACAGAGCATTCAGAATTTCAAAGTATTGATAATGGCAGCCCCCAGGGTAGTGTCATAAGCACAACACTATTAACTTTGAAGAAAATTGCAAATCCGTCTTCTCAAATAATTTATGAGAATTCGACTGGGGATCTCGAAACAGTATCAAAAGTTGTAGTTTTCTGTGACGTCACCACGAGGATGAGCGACCTGCAGTATTATAATTAGCTCTATAAGTATATGTTCCCGAAGGTACTAAAACCGTAAAGATGACAATCGTAGAAAAAGGCACCCCCCTCCAGAGTGGTGTGTGTCAGGCACAGTGTGCATAAATATATTTTTCTACTGTGTATAAAAATCTTGATTTTAATGTCATGATAGATACATTATATACAGAATTAAACAGTATGAGTACAAACACAAAACCAGGCCTATCACAATTTGCCGACGACGGCGCGATCTGGAAAGAGCATACAGATCTCAGAGTAGCCCTGGGGGTAATACAGACAGCACTAGATAAAATAACAATTTGGCAAAACAAATGGGGCTTTAAAATCTCCCCGCTTAAAACTGAGGCAGTCATATTTCATGGCGGTGGATTACTCTGCTATAAAAATGAGGAGCAGCGGTATGCATACATAAGATAACAAACTTACAAAATTAAAGATTTAATGGTAAACAATCAAGCAATACCATGCAAAAAATGTGTAAAATTCCTGGGTATGTATTTGGACGATCGACTTACCTGGGGAACACATATAAATAGCATAGTCCAACGCTGTAGAAAAGATTTCAACTTAATGAAACTAGTATCGGGTACGTCATATGGAGCGGATAAACTATCCCTTCTATTGTTGTACAAAGCTGTATTATTATCAAAAATGGACTATGGCAGCATGCTGTATAAAGACGCTGCAGCGGAACACTTAGATAAACTAGAACTAATTCAAAGAGCGGCCCTCAAAGTGGCAACAGGTGCATATAAATCAACTAGAGCCGCTGCAGTCGAGGTAGAAACCGTAGTAGAACCATTAGATCTGAGGTCGTGAAGGAAATAAATAAATTCAAAATATTGGGACGCGCACCCACGCCACGCCACATGGTGTAAACCTGCCAGTTAACGAACAAATACGACCTAGGCGGGTATACAAATATAACAGAATAAGACTTAAAAAGAAGCAACCATAAAAGAAAATAATCAAAAGTATAAAAACAAACATAACGATAAAGAAGCAAACAAAATTAAAAAAGCAAAATCCACAGGTAGGAAATTACAAACATGTTACGCTATGAATGCCCAAATACTAACTCAAGAATATGGACTGAATGATTGTGAAATGCAGCCGTATCAGACCCATATACCTTACTATACTTTCGAAATAACTGCTCAATCAGATATAACAGAAATAATAAAAAATAAGACAATGGATCCAATTCTTAACCTAAAACTAGCAACAGACCACATAAACAAAAAATGGAAAGATAGCCTGCAAATTTACACGGACGGTAGCAAAAATATCGAACAAGGTATCACATCCGCAGCTTTCGTGATACCACATTTAAATTACGTAGAACAATACAAGCTGACTTCCACACTAACAGTATTCACATCAGAATTAATAGCAATCGAGAAGGCCCTCATTTATAACCTAACATTAGATAATTATAAGGATACAGTCATCTTAACTGATTCACTAAGCTCCGTCCAAGCAATCAACTCGGGTACTTCTAAAACAAGACCTGACAAAATACATCTCATCAAAACATTAATAAGCAATACAAAATCTAAAGGCAAGCTGATAAACATAGATTGGGTCCCTTCCCATATTGGAATACCCGGTAACGAAGACGCTGATAGGGCTGCAGGCACAGCGCATTTAATAGGAAACAATGAAGCAACATTACCAACACATCATGAAATATATTCTCTCATCAAACAAAAATGTAGGTCAAAGTGGCAAACAAGGTGGAATAATGAACACTTAGGCAAAAATGGTGGACATATTTTGCAAGCAATGTGCCCCACCATCCTTACAAAATGTAAATTGTATAGTAAAGATAGGAGAGCAGACATAATTATATCCAGACTAAGGCTAGGCAGAAATGGCATAAAATCTAATCTATACCATCATGATAACAGTAGTGAAGATAAAATGAATTGTTCAAATTGTGACGAGGACGAAATTGAACATCCTTGGCATTATTTCTTCAATTGCCCCGCCCATAAAACATCGCGAGAAGATCTAAAAGCGTCTTGCCTTAAACACAACATTACACCTTCACATTATCATATAGTATTCCCCCCTAAGGAATGTGAAGCCGAAATGCATCTAGCTTTATTAGAGTACATAAAGGAAACAGGATACTGGGGTAAAATGTAAATACCGCTGCTCCAAAAACAACAGTATAGTTTTAAATTCAAACTGATAACCTAAATACCAAGATATATAGGTAGTAACTGAGGATAGCAGAGGGTATACAGTCAACGAAGTGGTCCAACTAAGTGACAGAGGTTACATTGGACCATGTAGGCTTCGTCCAGATATAATTAAGTAATATCACGATAGGTTGTACATATGTTGTATCGTAAATATATGTTTGCGTGTGAGCCATCGACTTACGGTGATTACATGGTGAACGGCGTATGCCCTGATCGGACTGCGACTGTGCAGGCTAGTCTGTGGATACACTGGTCGCTAGGTTGTAAGTCCATGCTCTGGGATCACCCAATGAGGTAGATGTACTTATTTGACGTGTTTGGGGAGGAGTACCCCACACTGACTGACCATTACTAACAACATAATAAGATAAATATCAAATCATATCAAACATAATACAATCATAAAGTATATGCGGGATGTGGCCAAATGCTGGCAATATATAACTTCAACGGGGAATGTCCGAATTACCCGAGTTCCAATATATTTGGCGGGTTCTTCTCCCGAGGCAGGCCCAGAGTGCACCCTAACGAACATATTGCCAGCGCATAGTCATATCCATGCATATACAAAATTGTATATACACAATTAAGCCTATAATCAGCTAACAACTATTAACGTCCGGCCTCCAACGATGAGCACTCATGAAGTTAACAGCATTGCGCATTACAGTCTGCTCGTGATCAGGTCTAAAGTAGAGCAGTTACGAAATATATAGCGTTATGAAATGTCCGGGCGGGTGGGCTTGACTGGTATTAACCCAAGGGATCTTTCAGGTAGGGAATGCCCAATCGGGGACCCCCGCTGGGAAACGAACGATACGGTCTGCTCACCACAGGGAACATAGTGCTCTATCTATTAAATTATAAAGTAGTGACTGCTTACATGCGGGGGCCGGTATTTTAGCGGGTGGGGATAACCATACATGCAAATCTGCACAAATCATTTACCATATTTTTATTTGCATCTTCCTAAATCTACTTTTAATAATAAAGACCAATAACAGTGGCCAACCACTGACAATATTGACAGGGCAACACGACTCGTAGACGTAAACGACTTGACCAGTGACAACTGACAAATGACCCCCGAAACTGACTGGGGGGACCCATTTTGTCACTAACCATGCATGTCCATTTCCCGTCACTTTACAGAACAATGGAACGCCGTGATGCCGAGGGGTCTTTGAGGTGGTACGTATATATATGTGTATGTGTGTATGTATGTGTGTATGTATATGTGTATATATATGTATGTATATGTATGAGCGTGCGTGCGTGCGTGCGTGCGTGCGTGCGTGTGTGTGTGTGTGTATATATATATGGGCCGCGTCATGCGAAAACCGGGCTTAATGACAAAACAATCATTTTTCACTTTTTTGCATATTCTGAATACCGCATCTTTTAAAAGTCATATACCACAAAAACTATCACTGTATCTCAATTATTTTTCATGTTACATGTATTTTTGTAACACGTGGTAGAATCGCAAACGACGTGTTAGCTCAATGACGTCACAATTACGACGTTAACACTAACGGGCGATTTCAACGTCAATAAGAACGTTTAAGCGTAATGGAGTAGTAAACGAATAGGCCTGCCATGTAGGTTGATTTTAAGTAGTGTATGTATAATTTTATACTATTAGTGAATAATTGACAAACGACACGTAACCTTGGGCAAAGTCAACATTATCTTGTGCGTACTTTTTGCAGAACTACGAACGCCAAAAATATATGAGCCGCGCCGTGCGAAACCCGTACTTAATGACAACATTTTCAGTTTTTACTTGTTCGCGTATTCTGAATTGTACATCATTTAAAAGCCATATTCTGCCAAAATTATCAATGTATCCCATTATGTTTCATTTTAGAAGTAGTTTTATGACGCGTGGTAAAAACTTATATGACGTTTTAGATCAATGACGTCGAAATTACGACGTTTTTATCAACGGCGTATACATGGGGTGTTGGTCCGGACAAGTCCTATATATTTGTCATCTTTGATCGCATGTCAACCAAATTTGGATATCTCGTAGCCTGGCCAAGTGTCTCCCATTAGGCCAAGACAAAGTATGAAAATAATGTTTATGGCTCGTGTTGCAGTTGCTAATGTAACGTTATGTTTTGGATTGCGGCCCAAGTAACGTAATTTCGTATGAATAAGTTTCAAATAAGGCAGAGTGAGGCGTTTCCCTGTTGTTTGCTGCTGTCTGAAATAATTTTGGGGAATAATAGCGACATCATTTAACATTTCGTATGCGACGACATATTTTAAAGTAGACAGTAGGCCGCTTATAACATTAACTTTGTGATAAAACACGATACCGGGCAGATTTGGTAGCGTGATACCTTATAATTGTCGCCGTGTGTCTTTCTTGAGGATCTCATTACCACCGCCTGGTCTACATTAGTATGCAGTCAAGTGATAAACTGATGATTTGATACTACACAAGCACTTTCGACTACAAAAGCAAGTTTATGACCATCACATTTCCAATTAATATGTTGATGCATTTATTTTAAATTCAATACAAACCCCAGATATTTAGTCATTATATAGCTGCGTGTCTACCTCCATTTATGATAAAATGAGTGGCATTAAATGGCATATCATTCGCTAAGTACTGGATATAATTGTTCAAAAGTCTCAATTTACCAAGATAATAGATGGTAATATCGTTGGCATACACTAGGTTGTTCATATTTAAGATTATTTAGGAATCAAAGTGCAGTGTAAGCGAAGACTTCGCTGATATGTAGCCAGTTAAATTATGAGTTCACCATTTTGAATTCATAAGGACAACCGACGAAAAAGAGTAAAAATGTCAAAGAACGACAGTTAGGCGACAATGTACAGCGCCTGAAGTATTTCTAAGTCATTGATGCTGCGAGGAACTCGTGCAAGTATCCTTGCTATAATATTTTGTCACGATACCATGGCCATAACGTCAAACATGTATTCACGTCCAATGACGTCACAAGTACGTGACGTCAAGTCATGACGTCATAATATGTGTACCGAGGTACAAGGTATCGTGTCTCATATTAGTGAAAGTTTCAGTAAGTTATCATGTTCCGTTTTCTGTTCACACTTAATGTTAACTAACACCAGTAAACGTAAATGGGAGGGCAAACTGTGAACTTTTACGGCGACGCTAGACAATTTGAAACGTCGTTTTTCCGACGTCGTTTACCGCTTTTCATGACGTTGTCATTAAACCCGGTTTTCGTATGGCGCGGCCCAATTATGTATGTACGTGTGTGTGTGGGCGTGTGTATGCATATATATATATGTATGTGTGTATATGTGTGTATGGGTATATATGTGTGTGTACATATGTATATGTGTATGTACGTCTGTGTGTGCCTGCGTGCGTGAGTGTGCGTGCGTGCGTGCGTACGTACGTGTGTGTGTGTGATTGATTGAATGGGGGCTGGGCTAAGTGATGTGGTGTGTGGTTGGCGGGTGTATGGATGGGTTGATGTGGTCCACTAATTCAATGGAATTGGGCTAAGTGATTGAGTGAGTCAGTGGGGTGAGGTAGTCAGCTGGTTGAGAGTAGTTGTGCAAAATCGCCTCCTTTTGAGGTTTTTTTTTTTAGCTTTACTACAGGGACTCCGGAGCTACCGGGGAAACTGGAGGTTTCCTCCACCAGGAGTAATTGCTTTTTATGTCGAAATTGACAATCTGCATTACTCCAATATAGACAAAAATCAAACGATTTAATGTGTATTATTCTATTTCGGCCAAAATCTGACGGTGTGGTAGGTGACTCAAAACTAAACTAAAATAAAATAAATGCTAGTAAATAACAAAAACAAATATATATATAAAACCCAATTAACAACACAAAATCAGCAACCACGGTTATCATGATAGGTTAATATAGCATTCTGATACAGCACACTAACATAGGGTGGGGGTGGCACGTCAAATACCATACCGTCAGAAATCACTTTCTACTTCTCTTCTCTTCTCTTCTCGATGGTGATTAGGTAGGATTGGGACTAAATGTGACTATATGTTAATTACGTAGAGCACACTTGCTAGACATTAGTGACTCAGATAGTACACTCGCCACTTAATTTCATTTGACCAGTCCGTATGCCACTCAAAACGCACAAATCACATAAACTAGTATGGGTTCCCCTCAATCATCTATAATCGATAACCAGCCATACTATATCACACACATATAAGCTGATGGGTTCTATAGGAGGCCTCAAATTATAGGTTACCATACCTGCATAGATTCTCCTATATTTGACGCACATTTTTGGAGTCTGAATTATAAATGCAACATTTATCAAAATTCGGAAATATAAACCAGACCGACGACCATCGGCCTGCTTCTTTACTGGGCTATATATCCCGGGTATGGAAGGTGTTCGAGCCAATTCCCACCCTTAAATATGAGCCGAATGAATGAATACTGAGTGGGCATGTACCTTCAAGTATAGTGGCTAAGGGAAATGAAATGTACACACGGGTGCGTGCGGAGCCCCGCAGGGGACGTAGAAATATTTTTTTTATTAGTTCGTTCCCACGAATTAACAATTCGTTTCCTCAATTTAACAATTCGTTCCGGAACGAATTGCTAATTCGTGGAAACGAATTGTTATATCGCGGGAACGAATTGTCAATCTGAGAGAACGAATTGTTATATCGTGGGAACGAATTGTTAATTCGTAGGAACGAATTACTATATCGAGGGAACGAATTGTTAAATTGAGGGAACAAATTGTTATTTCGTGGGAACGAATTAATAAAAAAAATCCATGTCCCCTGCAGGGCTCCGTCGGTGCGTTTTTGTTCAGATAAGATTAAAATCAGTGTACAAATAGAGAATACCAGGCTAGTGTCTTTTGATATCAAGTTTATCAGGCAAGGCTAGGAAATGCGTAGGAATTCCTCGGCTTGCCGAGGAATTCCTACCGTTTCCGAGCCGAGCCTGATAAACTTGATATCAAAATACACTAGCCTGGTATTCTATTTATCAGGTAACGTTTTATGCTCGAAAATGACATTAGATTACGTCGTATTCTATGGACAGAACGCGGACTTGTTTACGTTGCGTCATTACACCGACGTCATTCGGTAACGTCACATGACGTCATCCGACCAATGGAACGTCAGTTTTCACTTCGTTATAGCCCAGATGCTTATATCAGGGCAATGCCTGATACAACAATATGTTATCAGTCAGTACGTATTCGGTCAATGCAGGGCAGGTTACCTGATACAATTATATACATGGACAGTTTGTTTGCTTGTTTGTTGGGGTTTAACGGTCTATCAACAACTATGGTCATTTAAAGCCGGGTCAATGGGTTTAGTACTAAATCCCATATAATACATGCGCAAGTACATGTACATGTTCAGGTACATGTACAAATGGGGGGGGGGGGAATCCCGAAATCAGAACTGAATATTTACAATAACAAAACTATATATTCAGCCCTGAAATCAGAATAATCCTGATATGATGCCAGGTCCTCGCCACACCAGAATCATTTGACCCCTCCCAAAAGCAGTAGGATCAGTAATAATCTTACTACTGGCCAAAGATATATAAAGAAAGAATGCCCATGTATATCGTCATATCACATTATAGGGTTTGTTAATTTGTTACTGGAGAAATGGGGCTGATAGGATTTCTGACCAGTGTAGCATCTGATCACATAGCACTCGTGTAGCCTGATGACGATCTATGTATCTTGCTAGAAGCAGGAAGGGTGTTTTATTCGTGGAATGGCGAACAGTGCGGATCCTGATCCACACTGGTCGCAAAGCCCATAAGCCCTATTTATTATCCAGTAAAAGCCACATATGACACAAAGCTTGAAGACTCCCACCCCCCCCCCCCCCCCCCTGATACCTCTAATTTGATTTGGCTGTACAAATTAGATTGGTCGAATTTTAGGACGGTTTGCTGATCCTTGTACATCACAGATTTGGATCTACACTTGTTGCAAAACACATAAATCGCATTTCTCCACTAACAGCCAAATAGATATAGCGCGGTGTATATCGATTCATCATAAGCCCGGACGAGCTAAACTCGTCCCGGGAAATGCAACCGGACTCTGACAACGAAGATGAGTGGCACGAATCGTCACTCGTCGTCACACAGCCGCCAGCAAGAACACCGGAAGCCACTACAACAACAATCGCCGTCACATCGAACGACAGATTTACATACGGCCATGACTATAACGGCCCCGATATCCTGAAAATTGAGCTGCCGCCATCTCCTGCCAGGAAACAGCACTTCATCATAGGAAACTCGTCGACAGCACCCGTACGTGCAGTCGTTCATCCAACAACCGCCACGGATGTTAACAGATCTCTCCACAAGGGATGTCTAACCTGCACCTTCCGTGACGCAAATCTCCAGGGAGAGTGAGTTTACGAGCATCACATCACCAACGAGAATGTCAGAGGAGTCAGACGACAAATCCACCACACAAAGAAACACTACCGCAACGCGTCGGCGGAATTCGAATCAGTGATGCGGAATCCTGGGCAGAAAAGGGGCGGCATAGATCTCGAGGCCAGAATAGCCATGGAACCACTCATAACCACGGTGTTCTAGGCGGCTTATTGCATGCATCAATCAACAATTACGGCGGCCGTGCACCGGATTACTGCGCGAAATTAGGTCACCAAATTGGTGGCCACCAGCAGTAATCCAATTTGTACATTTGTCTCTGGGGCCCTAAGCCTGCGAACTGGTTCTACCCTGATTGCACAGATTCAAAATTTCCATTCGGCCCAAGTTTTTATTCCGCCTTTTGCGGACAGCGTGCAAGTCCATAGAGACAGTACGGCCGTTAAATGTAAGCAAGCAAGCAAGCAATCGATTCATCATCAGGTAATCAGTAGATACCAAACCATGCCTATTAAAAAAAAAGTCTGTTCCACAAAATGCTGCCCAAGATGTATTGCTATAAAAACGCTCCAAACTGCTTTTTTTTTTTATATAAAACAATGTAAAACTATTTTTTACAAATGAACCTACTTTTTATTTCAAGAAAATCCGTCTAATAACAAAGTTATTTCGAATAAACAGTCATGGATGGGCTTTTGCATTATAAATTAATTTCACCGATTTTTAGTTGTTGACAATAAAACAAGAAACTGCTATGCAATAATCACTTCCGGTCAACAACAACAACAACTATTCTTGCGAACTGAACACAAATTCTTAATAAATTTGTTTATTAACATCATTTTCTGGCATATAATTTAAACAATTTGCATTAAAATATATCAATTAATCATTTAATCTTCATATATTTAGCGAATATCATTCATCCATAAGGTTCCAAGTCGATCTAATACTATTGCTAATACGTCCTAATGCATTGTAAATTGTGAATGCTAACGAACTTGATTCGATTAAACTCGTGACCTTCACCAACCAATCAGCATTTAGTAAACCAAGTTGTCCGCCGGAAATTCGTCCGGCAAAGAAACTGGCTCACAGGAAGTGACTATATACTTCCACCGGAAATGACGTATGTATGGTGTTCCCAAGTCATACCATTAGAGAATGTAGATTTACACCGGTGTCGATGTGCGAGGATATGTGCAATTAATTTTGCGTGGTAGGAACAGCGTTCCAACCTCAGCTTGGCGTTGTCAATAGATACGAAAGCTGTAGCAGATGATGATAACATCATGTTGTATTTTGACCAAATTCTCGGCATTTTCTTCTGTAATTCTTGTACGAACACCGAGAAATGGAGGCTCGATTCCTTCATTTTTCAACCTGGCAAGATTTGCTCTCATAAATTCAAGGTTAGTGTCTTGTTTTTAATGATGAAATCCAGCAAGCAGTTCGATGCTAGAAAAATGTTGAAAATCTGATCGCACGTGACATTTTAACATTGCAATCCTGCATTCAATTCTTGATTTATGGCTATTACTTCATTATAGGACCGAAATTCAAAAAATAAAAAGATGGCTCATTACTAAATTTTGCTGAAAAATGATTTTATGCCAAAAAATACGAGTTTTAGGGTGTTTAAATAGGTGTAAAAGTTGGGCAGGTTAACGTGAAACAGACAGTAAGTAAAGTTCAATCTGACAATCTCGCACATCTTGGTGTGATTAAAGACCTATATGTGACCGTGACTGGATATATGCACAGTCTGATCAGGATCTACACTGCTCACCATTCGATTAATGAAACACTCATCGTGCTTCTAACTAATATGTCTGTAACGTAGGGCCCTGCGTTACAGACAGAAGAAATCGTTTTAGCTCCCAACAAGCATAAGAGTCATAATGATACGAGTGTATATGTATAGTTTACATAGTAAAAAAGGATGCCTACACCCCCCCCCCCCCACCCTTCTTAAGAATAAAAAATCTCCAAAAAATGACAATGTCGTCGAATGTGGTACATCGAGAACCCATTGTGATAAAATAAAACAAGAGATGTAGGAGAACAACATAGCTCGACTATGAGGGTTGTCGATGTACACATAGCTTGACAAACAATTAGGTGCCCGCGGCCTGCATACAAGCCTTAACCAAGGTTGACTAAAAACCTTAACAAAGGGAGATTAAGTAAGTAATTCAAGGTTAAATGTAGGTCAATTTCAGATATAGGTCAGGGGTTATTGATGTACATCACTAGGAGATGAAGTTTCCCAAGTATGATTGCTGTAGGCCAAGGAGTATTCCATATACAAGCTTGACTAAAAACCTTAACCAAGGGGAAATAACTAAATAATCCAAGGGTAAAAGTAGGTCAAGGTCAAATATAGGTCAGGCATTATTTATGTACATCACTAGGAGATGAAGTTGTCCAAGTATGGTTGCTGTAGGCCCAGGAGTATTCCATATACAAGCTTGACTATACACCTTAACCAAGTTTGAGTACAAACCTTAACCAAGGAGAAATAAGTAAGTAATTCAAGGTTAAATATAGGTGAAGGTAAAATATAGGTCAGGGGTTATTGATGTACATCCCTATGAGAAAATGTTAAAAAGTTATCCAAGTATGGTGTCTGTATGCACAATCGTATTCCATCTACAAGCTTGACTAAGCACCTTAACCAAGGTTGACTAAAAACCTTAACCAAGGGGAATTAACTAAGTAATTCAAGAGGAAATGTAGGTGAAGGTCAAATATAGATCAGGGGTTATTGATGTACATACCTATGAGAAAAGGTTGTCCAAGTATGGTGTCTGTATGCACAATAATATTCCATATACAAGCTTGACTAAAAACCTTAACCAAGGTTGACTAAAGACCTTAACCAAGGGGAATTAACTAAGTAATTCAAGGTTAAATGTAGGTCAAGGTCAAATATAGGTCAGGGGTTGTTGATGTACATCACTAGGATATGAAGTTGTACAAGTATGGTGGGTGTAGGGCCAGGAGTATTCCATATACAAGCTTGACTAAAAACATTAACCAATGCGTGACGGTGACGCCGACGCCGGGGTGACTACATAAGCTGACACTATTCTTCGAAAAGACCGCGACGAGCTAAAAAGGTGTTGTATGACGTCATAGTGATATCAGTTTCTCATACGAGATGGTGATACGAGATGTCACCACCTCTGACATTCGAATTAGAGATAAGTCTCCTTAGGTTATACTCAGTATATATCATCATCATCACACAATGGTTCGAGTTAAGAATAACTGTGCGTGGTTGAAGACAGATAGTCACGAGAGATGTCATCGTACCCAGGCCCGTAGCCAGCCTTCAAAATAGTTGGGTGCGTAATGAGCCGCGGAGAGGCGAATACGAGCCACGAAGTGGCGATGGGGGTGGGTCCGGGAGGGGGGGGGGGGGGTTGTAACCCCTTTCCGCAACGGGGTGTTTGGGGGTCCTCCCCCAAGACAATTTTGAAATTTAGACGCTAAATCCTGTGACATTTACGACTTTATTTAGGAGTAGGAATTATATGCTATTTTGTGTAGGAAATTTTACTTTTATCGAATTTCTCACAAGAAAGGTGTTATAATCACATTGTGAAGCAGACTATCAGAAACCTTCCGTATACACGTATCTCCACGGTAAGTTTACATACACGCTGTCAGGTCCCAAATAGTTTGAATATTTGTTACATTTTGTTATTCACACTGACGTCACTATACATATGAGCCGCGTCGCGAGAAAACCTGTTTTCGGGAGTCGTCACAATATATGACTTCATTAACTTAGCTGACGTAATTTCCGCTGAGATTTGCACTCTGACTTCGAAGTTCAGTTGCTTGTTTCAGAACAATAGGCTACGATACTCGCTCACTGCAAGTCGAGTTGACTCTCCAAAAGACAAAATGCTACCGTAACACTCCCAAAACAAACACAAGGCGTTGTAACCAGCTGATATTGCGGTAACAAATGTCTGCAAAAATGTTAGCGCATGGTCGGGTCTGACCGGCCGTCGGCACTCACCGGCCTCCATCAGTAAAACAAAACGTTTTAAAACCTAAGTAAGTTGATATCTTATATTGCGCATGTTCATTTCCCCGTGAGTTTTATATTTGCGACAAACAGTGCAGAGAGTATTGTCAATACGAATTAAATCGTTTTTCATAGAACAACATCTGTAAACCAATACTTGCATAAATATGATGCAATATGCATATGTACGTAACACATTGTTGTATACATGAATGCAGATTAATCTGAATGTGTTTGCATATTCAAGGTGTATGATCACGTGGTACTAACAACAACAACAAGTACTGAAACTTCCAGAATCTATCTGATTCAAAGTACGTATTCTTTTATATTTTCCTTATTACGTAACGGAAATATGGCCCATCAAACGCGTCTTGTTAATCTGCATTTGGTGGTCTTTGTATTTTCGCCCAAACTTCTGTCGTTTTTGCGAAGAATCGATTTCCGTGTCTATAGACACGGAAATCGATTTTCACAAAAACGACATAACTTCATAAGTCTGTGCCGGACTCCCTGGACCACCAAATGCAACTCATGAAGACGCGTTTGCTGCGCCATATTTCATCAAAAGGAACATATCAACTAATACTTACTTTGGAGTGGGCGACGTTGTTGGTGTTGTAACCACGTGACCATGCACCTTGATATTGGATTACCGATATTGCAAGTTAAGGCTTGTCACATTCAAATGAAGGTTAGCGTGACATAGACAGTAAACATACAGGTGACCGACATGCAAAATACCTAGTTGGCTGTATTCGGCCGACAAACACAACCCATATTTTCTTTTAATTTGAATAAGCGTGATGCCAGATCAACGGTTTTCCGGAGAAAAACAATATTTGCCGATTCGTCTTACAGCTTACATTCAATTACATTCTATGGCGCGCCATCGACTGTGTACTAGTTTTAATGTAATTAAAGGTATATGCCCACTCAGTAGGCACAAAGTATTCTTTATAGGAATTAAATAAATGTATAATTGTGTCACCATTCCACTAGTTCTAAACAATTAGGAGTGCCCTCTATACAGATATAATCATTTATTAATATTTATTTTACTCATAGTGACTCGCGGTGGTATTAGGCTATTTTCATATGCAAATGAGGCATGATATTTTTTCATTATTTATACTAATTAAATGCGTCACCTGAAAAAAATAATATTTCGACAGATTATAAAGTATGATCATTACACATCAACAAATAAATACAGAGAATAAATAGTAATGTCCGTTAACATTTTAAGGAAACACTATTATCGCCCCTGATATCAATGTGGAAATTTACATCTGATATAAATTTTATAGTCATGCCAATCAGTACATGGGGTTATATGGTGAAATGAACGGTTTATTTTGCCTGAAAATTTCATATCTACAGAATATACAAAACTATATATAAAGAGCAGTGTGTGCCTACTGAGTGGGCATGTACCTTTAATGTTGAACGTATTGTCCTCCCCATTTACAGGCGTATTCCCATCTGTATTTGCTAAACTGTCGGTCGTATAGCCCAATGAACCAACCAGTTAATCAATACAGAAATGACATACATGGACAGTAAATATTACTGTCTGTTTCATATATTTATGTGGTTTTCTACAATTATAAATTATTAAAACGTTCAGTAAACAGGACGTCAAAAAGAATAAATCCGCATACCGAATCCGCCGTACACGCGTACACGTTTATACCTGCTGCAGTGCTGGTACATGAACTTGCCGGTTTGTCTTTGTCGCTTTTCACTTTCATGTGTTACCAAAAAAAACAAGCTCACCCGTCTATACATTCATTATTCAATGACAAACATGCTTCTAGTTTGTCAACTTGCAAACTGTTGTAAATGTTGGCGTATAATATATGTGTACCGGTAGATACGTAGATACTATAACGTCGTTTTGACGACGTTTTGATGTCGTTTGACGTCGCTTTTACGTGACGTCTCATTTGCTCAAACGACCTGAATAGTGGTGTTGTATAAAATATAATATCTTAATGAATATTGCAGATCATGATCAAATAAAAAGCATTCAATTCATCATACAAATACCATTGTCATAGTAACAAAATGTTAATTTGACCAAGAATTTCCCGAAGACAGGTTTTCTCGCGACGCGGCTCGTATATAATACAAATGTATTAGTAAAGTAACTGGATCCTTGGGCGGTGAAAGCTCGAGTTGGTATTAGGCAGATCAGCTGGATCAACGAGACGCAGTCGAGTTGATCAGCTGATCTGCCCAAGACCAACGAGAGCTTTCCGGTCCAAGGATCAAGTAACTGTACTAATATTGCGTTTATTATATACCAGTCAAACATTTAAAACACATATATTGCATTGAAAAATCGTATAATTGGATTATAAAGTTGTAATTATTTTCTGCGCAGTGCTTTGACGGCAGTCATTTGGTTTATCGCCTAGCACCGAGACGTCGCGGTAGTGACACGCGACCAGAAACGACGTCAAATTTCAGCTATCATTTTCTGTCCTATTTTCTAAACATATCCCGACTAATATCCTACATCGAGTGTATTGTCCGTTGACAGCATGCATTTTAAGTGAAAATGACTAGCTTTTACGGGGTTATTCTCATTTGAAGGACATCATTATGATTTACCGAACTTTCCTGATGACAAGTAGTTCTGGCAAATCAGAACGAGAACAGAGTGGAATATGGATTCAGAAAGCCGCTGAGTGGAATACGGAATTTCAATCTGCCGTGTCGTATCTGGCTGAAGAATACACCATGCATTCACCACATATCTTTGATAGGTATATAAATAACTGCTGTATGTATATGGCAGTTACGTAATGTATAATGTATTTCCCATTCAAGCAAAATATTCAACACGGAGTCTAAATATTTGGACTAGTACAAGAGTGATTCCAATTCCATCCTACGAGGATGTAGGCGTACAAATCTGGATATTATTTCCCGCACATCGTGTTTGAAGCCATAATGAATGTATACGAGCGCCAGCGAAGAAAGACGACTACTGGTCATAGATGCATGTGAATAGTGATGAAGTCGCCTCAATGCACTACCGGCACGTTCACATTCTACACTGGTGACAGGTAACGTGCGTGTCGATTCTCAACAATGTGTGAAAGTTCGGATATAAACATGGATCGCATGAACGTAACGCACTGGAACACGAGATGGCGGATCACTTTCTGAGACAAAACGCTTAACCCAGCGTGCATGTTCTTCCTCGAGAAGGGCAGGTGTCGGCAAATCCTCTTCATATGATTGTCCTAGTTGATTGATGTCATGATGCCCGGCACTCTTGAACACGGCTGGGTTCAAGACCAACAGCTTAGAAGCGGTCACTGCTAATGACGAAAACTGGAGGTCTAGTTCCAAGTTGATATGGTCGATGAAAGGCGTAGCCTAATTAATTCTGTAGTATGTCTCTATCCTGTGCTCACATGTGCCCTCACACGCACATGTTACACTGTCGTCCACGCTGATGGACCGGTGCGTCTGTCGTGCAGCTATCATCGGCATCTTTGATAACGTGATTGTGTGTTCATGAGCAAACACAATCTTGGCTTGTCCGAGAAAGTTGGGTGCGGACGCACCCAACGCACCCCCCCCCCCCCCCCCCTCCCCTGGCTACGGGCATGAGTACCGGTATTTACAAGTATTGCAAGCATCACCGGTCATGGATGCGAAGAGGGTCCGTTTCACCTCGCCCATGTCGGCATTGCGGGGTAGGGACCAGATCCAAGTCACTGCTATGTCCACCATGCGGTGACAATCGCGCTACGCATCGACTGGTTAGCACGGAACATGCTCGCAAGTATTATCGTTTAGTAATAATTAAAATCAGAAAGTCAGTTAGAAAGATCAAACCGATCTGATGTGTAGTTATTTCCTCTTGATAAGAGGTCCAAACTTCACACGCGTCACAAAAATCTTCGTCAGAAATAGTGTCTGATCTTCATAAGCTTCAGAGACTATTTTTCTGAGTAGTAATTGTTTATTTCCAGCGAGAACTCTTTATCTTCTCGTGTCTGTTAGATTTCCTATCCGACCACCGTTGACATGCTGTTGTTTACCTTAGCAATGGCGTTCCTATCCGACCGCTTGCCAATAAAGTTTTGACAGAGTACGATTACAGCGTAATCCAAAGGGAAACACATAGGTAAATAAAGTTTGAACAGAGTATGATTACGCCGTAATCTTGGACTAAATTTGGTATACGATTACGGCGAAATCTCCGTCTCTATCAGCGGACGACAATGTTCCTCGAACACACGATAAGAGAGAGATTAACTTCCTGGTGCACAAAAAACTTTAGCGGTGTGTGTATGCTAACGATAAATAAGGTGTCCGGAGGGTAACATAATCACGGTGGTGTACTTGAAACGTGGAAACTTACCCGAAAGTTATATGCTTCGTAAGGTGGCGCCGACGGAACAGCTGGTACCGCTGGACTGTATGGTGGCGTGATCTCCTGCTGCTGCAGACACGCGAATAAGCATATCACGTCCCGAGGCGGGCGACGAGATTCCTTCTCTCGTCGGCCCTCCCCTCAATGACCAGTTATGTTTACGTCTTCGTCTGCAAGAATTTGTGGTCGGGCCTTGGACCGGGTCGCGCCCTTTAGCTGTTTATATCTGAAGTAACCTAATATACCTGAAGTAGCCTAATATACATGAAGTGCCGTTTTTGCCTTTATGTTTTCACCCTTGACCCCTAATCGTGGCCTCTGATTGGTCAGTCTCGACAGCAAATTCAAGATGGCGGCGAATTTTAAAATCGAAATCGCTGTCGGTTCAGTTCAATTTTGTCCATTTTTACAGTATATGCGATGTAACCGACAACATGGATATGTCCATTATGATTGCAATGCTTATTATGACAACTGTGTAGTCTAAAACCAGCCAATATTGAAGGTCATCGTAAATAAATCGGGAGATTTAATCAGATACAATGCCGAATCTACCTAGCGTGGACGCCGCCAGTTTGCTTTGAATATTTGCTTTGTGACGTATGGAGAGGGAATGACGTCAAAATATGACGTCACGCACGTTCAAACAATTAAGTTTAGTATGCGTATAAATTAAATACATGATTAGTGCCGTCCGAATATAAAATATATTCGGTTTCGCCCCGACAACTTTATACAATAATGCTGTCGAAGACTCAACCGAATATATTTTATATTCGACGGCACTAACCATGTATTTACTATATAGAGGATCTCAAATGAGTTTCCATATCAAAGGGAAACGAGTTTGGGATTCTGTTTATCACATGACTTCCGCCTCCAAAGAGCAAAAAACTTGGAGATATCCAAGACGTTTCACTGTCAGAGCAGACCATTGACTATTTTCACATATATTTGAAAATCTCCACAGAGAAATATAGTTTTAATCCTCACAATAAAAAAATATTACAAATATGCCATATAACAAGTACTAGTTCTTTGGAAACACTTCATACTACCAAAACGGGAGCTCATTCTGACAATTGTAGTAATTTTCAGGAGTCACGGACGCTTCCAATGACGTTTAAGACATGATGACGTCAACATCAAACATCATTGCTTTGTCGCGCCATTAAGGTCGTCATCATCCATAGTGACCACATGGTCAATTTCAACTAACCAATACGTCATGGTCAGTCGGCAATTTCCGTGATATCGGCTTTTTCCGTAATCTCTCGGAAATCTACAGGTGTCACGTGATGTAGGTAATTGTATCGATATGTAAATCGATAATCCATGTACATGTAGTGTGGTGATTCCACCATTGACCACTGTGATATTATTTCTAACCATTTTAAATAAAGATGAAATTATATTAAGTATTGCAAGTTGCAATTGTGTCAAAGCTAATCAAATGAGACAAAGTCTATGCTGAAATTACAAATCAGTAGAATATATTTGCCGTACTGTAAATTTAAGAGAAACACTTTTTATTAGAGTCTCATAATTTAACCCCCAAATCTGGTAATAAAACAGAGCAATATAGGCCAGCTCAGCTTTATCAACCAGCGTTAGTACATTTGTAAACTAACGTAGTCTGACCAAGATTTATAATTCCCGTGGACGTAAAAAGGGAATTACGTTAATTATCTCTAACTATATCAAATAAAGATGAATTTATATTAACAACAGTAGAAAATTGATCTCTCGAACAGGTCTCAAACCTCGACTGAGAATATATATTTGTATTTTAATTTTGTTCTCAACAAATTTATAATTGTTATCAAAATAGCTATCAACTGATAGACACTTTATACCAACAATAAAGCGTATTTTTTATAATACATGTATATACTGGAGAAACGAGACTTCTAACAAGCGTTATTAGACTACAGGATCGTGCTGTTTGATCAGGATCTACAATGGTCACAAATACCATAAGCCCCATTTTCCCAGTAACATGACACATAAGTATACCAAGCAAGTCAATTTGACTTCCAAAAGTTGTAAGTTCCTTTTGTTTACCAGTGTCCGACATAGCCAGTCAAAACAACAAGTAGCGCATGCACATGAAAACCAACATGGTTGGCATGTTGACTTCCTCACACCCATCAGCTAACTAATACTGGTCGGTGTTTGAAATATTTCAATTTCATCAACATATATATGGATAAATGACTAACAACATCGATGGTATCCCAAGGATTTTAATTTTAACATTGAAATAGAAAATTATTAGGTAAATATATTTTATGTGGGATTTGCAAACAGGACACGTTTTCTCGTGCACCTGTCCCCATTTGGAGAAGCGTAATATTGTTTTGTTTAGCTGACAATATACATGATGTACACAGGCCAAACATTGGACGTGGATGTGTAAGTGTGATTTACCTCAAGATAAACTGGATAACGTAGACAAAAGAAGTAAATTGTAATTACCATGTTACCTACAATTATTTACCTATTTATAGCTGTATACTGAACACAGAATAACAAGTGAAAATTATATAAATTACTTCTAGCTGCAATATTGACAATTATATAATTGCGAAAAATATTTGATTATGCTCCATAAAGGTACACAATGAGCTGTAATAAATCAACAAAAAATGTATGCTGTTTTGTAATCACTGTAATGTACATGAACACGAGTCTGATCAGGGTTTGCACTGTTCGCTGTGAAGTCTCGACTACTTACACAGCCGCGAGTGGGGCGGGGCTGTAGCAGAATCCTGGGACAAATTATACAATACTGTGTCCCAGTACAATCTGATCAGGGCTTGTACTGTACGTTATTTAGTCTGTACTGGGACTCAATATTCTATAATTTGTCACAGTTTGTACTACTAGTGTACAGATTGAAGTATGATCAGACCGGATGAATGTCAACCACAACATAATCTCCTTCATTTAGAATTTTCTAGCTAACATTAAAACGTGGTCTGAGAGATGATGCCATGCCTGCTACCATAGATCGTATGTCTGTATGAAGATACAGACGTGTGAAGAAGAATTGTCTCTTAATTGAGTAGTCTTGTCGGCATCTAAAAAAACACAAATCACAGTTTGCACGGCAGTTACTAATTAACTGCTTTTAATTGGCAACCATGACGTTAGTTTCGGATTAACGGTGTAATTTGTTAGATAATCAGCAGTGTTTAAAATGAGCGATAAATATTTCGGTGAAAAACACACTCGTCTCCAATTATAGCTTCAAAGTACGTGAAAATCAAAGTATAATTTGGTTACTTTGTTCACAAATACTTTTACCGACAACACGGTCATGCCTCGGGTAACATACAATCGTCCCACCGCCGCTAAGCACCGTAAGCAGGTGCCCGTTTCAACGAATATCACGGAAATTGCCGAATATGTCCGTGATACGCTAACTGGAAAATGAAAACAGATGGTGTCATTATTATTATCTAAAAAGGACCAAAATAATATTAACTTAGAAACATAATTTTTATATCAATAGATAGAAATATGAATGATGTAATTGAAAATGCCTGTGCATTTTTTTTCACTATTCTTATAAAAAGAGATTTTACAATTTTCCCAACGAAAATCGAGAAGAAAAATCACAATTTGCTATATAAATCATATAAAAACTACCGACTATGTTTAAAGCTAAAAAGGATCAAAATATTTTTATTTTAAAAACACGATCGAAACATCATCATACAGTACAATAATTGAAGTTTAAAATGTGACTTGTGCATTTTTAATCGGTTGTGTAGTTTAACAGTTACGTAAGAAATGGTAATAGTCTCCTATATAATTACATATAAAACTCGCCGTTACTGATGCAGACTTTCTACAGGTAAGGTGGCCGCGAAAGTTGGATATGTCTCTTTTTTTTTCTTTTTTTTTATTTAAGGGTAGGAATTGGGTCGAGGACCTTCCAAACCCGGGCATTTGAACCCAAAAGTGGCAGGTCAATGACCGTTGGCCCGTTTGTTTCCGAATTTACTAATATCTGCCATACAGTCGAAATATGTGCATTAAATGAAGGAGGCAATGAGGCGGTTAATTTAACCTAGCTAGTTCATTCTCCTATCGCACGAAGCCGGTATGTAAGACCGTGAAAAAGGCTGAGTGTGAGTGCATGTGATATATGGAGACTCAGCCGTAACAGTGTTATCCTATATAATGATGATATTTGACGATTGGTCAGGGCATAACATATCAGGCCGGGAATGATCGATATTTGGTTATGCAAAGTATGATGTAATATGTTTTCGGGCCCAGCTACTGTCGTTTCGTGGCTTATCGTTATATACGATTTGCAATTATTCGAGTTCAGGTGTGGCGTTTATCTGTTACTATTTGGTTATATGACAATGTGTTTCACATATTCTGAAGACGAAAGAAAAAGAGAAGATAATACACGGCGGTATAGCAATTGCCCATATATTAGTGAGTGGCCCATACCATACCGCCGGTCATGGTCTAACATGTTAAATTTGATTTCAGACGATGCATATTACAGTCAATAATGTTTAATAAGAGTAATGCGGGCGGCCAATTCCGGTCTATTCTGCATTACTCCGTGAGATGAATGGTGGGGAAACCGGAGTACCCGGGGAAAACCACCTCCTCCGGCAAGTAATGAAAACTTCACATACATCGGTGTAGAGGTGAAGAGCTGTGATCGAACAGCTACCGGGGACCAATGCCGGCTCTTTACTGCCGGTCCAAATGATGGCATTAGCTACTTTCACTCCGTGCCCGGCGCCCGGCCACACCGCAACGATATCCATTTGGTTCTACAACATATCATTTAAAACAAGAGAACATGATTAAGGGTTAAACAGGAGGCGATTGGCTGCCATTATTAACCTCTGTAGAAGAAGTAAAAAAAAAAGAGAAAAAGTATAGGGTGCGGTCGCCAGTATTGGGAGACGATTATTGGTCAGTGGGAGTTGGGGTAGAGGTTGCAAGTTGTCCTAGTCCATGTATATGGTGTCATCGGAATTGTGTATGGTACAGAGGGAGGGGTGGGCAGTGATATGTATATTTATTAATACATAGGTAATATATATATATACATCTATATATTGTCGAATGTATTGGTTGTCATACTGGTTATACTATGTTATGCTTGGAGATTGGGTTTGCGTTAATTTATTTAGTTTAGCTTCATGTATTAGCCCCTACGAGCCTGTACATATCGTCTCGTTAATATCCCAGTACTAATCCTCGATAAGGCAATCCATACCAGATAGACTTTCCCGGGCCAGTTCCGATCGAGTACATACCCATTGGATGGGGGAGAGATCACTTGTCTAATATTTATATCTACAGCCTGATACTAATATGTAATAGACTTTTTCAGATTGGGTTTGTCTTAATTTATTTAGTTTAACTTCATGTTTTAGCCCACATGAGCCTGTACACATGAAGTACATAGGTAAGTTGGATATGGTGGAACATCTCTGTTTTATTCATTTGACATAACGTTGGCGCACAATACGAATACGTAATTAGGGTCATGCGGCCATCCAATCAAATTCACTCCAGGTGTTATTACACGTGTGCATTTATAAAATGGGTTAAAACAAGGCATAACAAGGATTTCATGTGACAAACATATTTATTACACTACTATCTGTTTCATGGGAAGCCTCGGAATTCCTACGTGTTTCCTAGCCCTAGTTTGTTTATTGGTATTCAACGGCCTATCAACAGCTAATGTCATGTAAGGCCGGGCAAAAACGGGCTTGATCCCCTTTTAACCTGCTGCATTGGGGGATATATATTGCTAATAGAAGCATGACGAGCATTTCATTCACAGAATGGCAAACAGTGCATATCTTGATCAGGCTGATCTGGATCTACACTGGTTGCAAGACCCATAAAATACATGTACACATAGTTTTCATGAAATGTTGCGCATCTTATAAGGCACACAATCACACAATCACACGGCTTGTCTCATTTATTAAACAAGCTTACTGATTATGCCCCCACCCCCGCATACAAAGTATGTCAAGGTGTAGTTACTTTTCGTATTTCCGTCCATCCGTAAGATTTGCATTAAAACATTTTCAGGTACCTATTATCTCTGCAACGATAAGTCTGATTGATTTGATACTTTTTTACTTCTTTATCATCAACCATATTTTCATTCTATAGCCCACCCATGCGTCTAGCATGCCCAAGGTCAATGCCAAATGACGTATTAAATATTTGGTGGTCGGACCAGGAGACGCCGGAGATATCTGTGAGCCCCTCTCACTTGCTCTAGTTTAACTATTTGCATGCTGGGAATCTTGTGGGCTATAAATAGTTAAAAAAGAGCGGACAAAAATTCATCATATTTTCTTTTATTTCTCCTTGTAAATATCATGAATATGTCTTGGAATTTCATTAGAATTGAGTCATGAGGACTCGATTCTAATGAAATTCCAAGACATATTTACAGAGAGAAATAAAACATATAGTCCTAATTTGTTTGGCGGATATTTTCGCCGCTAGCATGCAAAGAGTTAATAAAAATGAGGATTATCAAGTTGCGTCTTTTACCAATATTCACCATGAGGTGCTGTACGCCATTTGAAAATTTTACAATGACAACATTGATTGTTAATTAAGTACTTTATATATTATTATGCATATGTTTGTATTGGATTTTACATATTTTGTCTTTATGGTTAGATGTATATTTTGGTTTACAATTTCAGTATTAAAATACATGTAATAAACTTCCCTGTTGAAACAAGCTTACATTTGTTGTTCTGTTCTCTGCTGCGATTCATTGTTTGGTAGCTTGTGCATCGACTCGAAAATGGAGGGTACCAGCCTGGTCCAGGCTATGGTGTCGTTTAATATCAAGTTTATCAGGCAAGGCTAGGAAACACGTAGGAATTCCGAGGACGAGGAATTCCTACTGTTTCCGAGCCTGGACAAACTTGATATCAACTGACACTCACATGGTATTCTGTTTATCGGGTAATGTTTGATGGTAGAGGATGTACATATTACATGATTTTCATTGAAAATAAAAGCGGATTTGTTTAAGTGGCTTTATTACACCGGTCACCCTAAACACCCCAAAGGCTGGGAAAGGCTACAAAGGCTACAAAGGCTATTCGAAGTGGCTTGTACGTCCGTTAGCGGATATTTATACCATACATTGTCATTGCATTGACTGAATTAGTATGTGTTATGATCATTTTAATCATTTTAATCATTTGAATGCAATAATCTACCACAAATATACGTGTTTTGTTAAATTATCTGAACGCGCACCTGCGCCGATCGCGCCGAGCGGAATTGGACAAAGAGTGATTAACACCTATTAACATATCGTTAAGCAGGTGCAGCTAAACACCGATTATACTTATTGTATTATTATCAATATAAGTCAATGATCAATCAATGACATTCATTTAAACATGCTTTATGTATCAATACATTACGTAAACATCGGACGAATGCCGAATTTTGAGACATCAGTTATCTACCTTGAAAATGGGTATCCACACGGTGATCAACATATGTTTATGAGCGCTATGTACGGCTCTGCAACTAATATTTCATTTACACGGCCGAATAAACGTGTAACTAGTTGTAAATTACATTTACGCTAGCTGACATGTTCCCGTCAATTAACCCATAGTATTTAGCACAGTTTATTCCACGAACATTTTCCTTCCCGTGTCCTGTATTTGTAATTAACGTAATTACGTCAATTATTGGCAGTAAACTGTTCCTTTTGAAATTTAAAATTTAACTATCAGGAGGAGATGAACGGGAAGTATAACACGGCAAACTGTTACTACACTTTCTGAAATCAACGTACAAACAGTTCACAGAGTGAACCAGATGGCCGACGGCAGTACCAAGGCTATACTCATAGAAAATACTCTACAAAAGCTGACAGATGGTACCACAAAGGCTACACTCACATAGAAAATGGTCGACAAAGGCTTATAGATGGCAACACAAAGGCTACATTCACATAGCAAATAGTCGACAAAGGCTTACAGATCGCACCACAAAGGCTGCACCGACATAGAAAATAGTCGACAAAGGCTGACAGACGGTACCACAAAGGCTACATACACATAGAAAATAGTCGAAAAACGCTGACAGATGGCACCACAAAGGCTGCATTTACATAGATAATAGTCGACAAAGGCTGACCGATGGCACCACAAAGGCTGCATCGACATAGAAAATAGTCGACAAAGGGTAATAGATGGTACCACAAAGGCTACACTCACATAGAAAACAGTCAACAAAGGCTGACAGATGGTACCACAAAGGCTACATACACATAGAAAATAGTCGAAAAAGGCTTACAGATGGCACCACAAAGGCTGCATCGACATAGGAAATAGTCGACAAAGGGTAATAGATGATGGTACCACAAAGGCTGCATCGACATAGAAAATAGTCGACAAAGGGTAATAGATGGTTCCACAAAAAAGGCTACACTCACATAGAAAATAGTCAACAAAGGCTGACAGATGGTACGACAAAGGCTACACTCACATAGAAAATAGTCAACAAAGGCTGACAGATGGCACCACAAAGGCTGCATCGACATAGAAAATAGTCAACGAAGGCTGACAGATGGCACCACAAAGGCTGCATCGACATAGAAAATAGTCGATAAAGGCTTACAGATGGCACCACAAAGGCTGCATCGACATAGAAAATAGTCGACAAAGGGTAATAGATGGTACCACCAAGGCTACACTCACATAGAAAATAGTCAGCAAAGGCTGACAGATGGTACCACAAAGGCTACATTCACATATAAAATAGTCAATAAATGCTGACAGATGGCACCACAAAGGCTGCATCGACATAGGAAATAGTCGACAAAGGATAATAGATGGTACCACAAAGGCTACATTCACATAGAAAATAGTCAACAAAGGCTGACAGATGGCACCACAAAGGCTGCATTCACATAGAAAGTAGTCGACAAAGGGTAATAGATGGCACCACAAAGGCTACATTTACATAGAAAATAGTCAACAAATGCTGACAGATGGCACCACAAAGGCTGCATCGACATAGGAAATAGTCGACAAAGGGTAATAGATGGTACCACAAAGGCTGCAGCGACATAGAAAATAGTCGACAAAGGATAATAGATGGTACCACAAAGGCTACATTCACATAGAAAATAGTCAACAAAGGCTGACAGATGGCACCACAAAGGCTGCATCCACATAGAAAGTAGTCGACAAAGGGTAATAGATGGCACCACAAAGGCTACATTTACATAGCAAAAATAGTCGACAAATGCTTACAGATGGCACCACAAAGGCTGCATCGACATAGAAAATAGTCGACAAAGGGTAATAGATGGTACCACAAAGGCTACACACACATAGAAAATAGTCGACAAAGGCTGACAGATGGCACCACAAAGGCTATATCGACATAGAAAATAGTAGACAAAGACTAATAGATGGTACCACAAAGGGTATATTCATATGGAAAATTGTCGACATAGGCTGACAGATGACATCACAAAGGCTATATCGACAAAGAAAATAGTCGACATAGGCTGACAGATGACATCACAAAGGCTATATCGACAAAGAAAATAGTTGACATAGGCTGACAGATGACACCACGAAGGCTATATCGACAAAGAAAATAGTCGACATAGGCTGACAGATGACACCACAAAGGCTATATCGACACAGAAAATACTAGTAGTCGACAAAGGCGGAAAGTACGAATGAACAGCGCCAATCCTATAATTTTCTCTTTGTGGTTTATAATTCTCTTTTTGAATCATTGTGTGGGATCACGTGTTTCCGTACGGTGTCACGTCATGTTTGTTTAGATGTGTTTACAGTAGATTTCCTTTAATATCTTTCTAATGGAATGATATATTTTTTTATGAAATGTACCGCAGAAAATGCAGTACACGTTGCCCTTTATTGTATAGGCGGCTTTAATCTGACAATTATGTCGTTTTGACGAAGAATCGATTACCGTAAATGTAAATAAAAATTAGAGCACGTGAATGTAAGAATTAAATAAACGGTACTGGATTCTTTATGAAAGATATAAGTTATTGTAAATAACTTTCAGAGCACCCATAAAACACTTATGCCATCGTATTTGGTGCGCTACATATCGTCAAAATCCGTCCGTTTGTTAAAAAGATTTTAAAGAAAAGCTACTGCGAAACTGACGTCCCAGATTACGTACGTCACGTCGAAAAATCGGGTTCGGAAACCACGTAATTCCACAGCTTGTGAATGCATTCACAAACAATCGATCGTAATGCATGATTTTATTTTTTACATTAACATAAAATGCTATAATATAAGTTGTACATGCAAGTTATTCAAGTTAATAGATTTTGATTACATGTATCGCCATTGTGTCATCCAGCTATGATGTAAATATATAGATATTGTTGTCATGCTATTTAACCAGACCTGAATGAATTGACACGTATTATTATTCGTTAGTATTAATCATTATTATTACTAATTGTCTATAAATATTATTCATTATTATAAATATTATTCATTATTAATCATTATTTATTTATTATTATTAATAATCATTATTTGTGTATCCATTTGATAGTTTTACTATGGTTATTCAAACGAAATAATCGATAATTACGAATTACAATGCCAAACAATGCATAGTTGTAGCCAGACCCGAAATGAATATTACTGTGCGGCTGACCATGCGAAATGGGGGCTTGTTGAATTTGTCACAAGCTGGACCCATAATCATTAAACGGTCGTATTTCATCTATAAATGTATATGTGCATTGAGGGTCATCCAATAAATATTGAAAACGAATATGTAAGTTGATATATTGTGCATATACCTGAATGAAATTTGGCCTACCGCTATCTTGACACTTCGTCAATGATGTCGCATTATATTGCGTCACTACGTTGTATGACGTCATAGTCATGTGACGTCATAATCACATACGTCAAGGGTCATGGACACGGTGATGAAATAATACTAAGTCATTTTCACTATATATATTGGATTACCTATGGGTGCATCTGTAAATATCAGTTTGCGAACGTTTCAGTATCCGCACGGGATGTACGCACATTGTGTTAAATGTATGGTGCGACACAGCAATGATGTTTGATGTTGACGTCATCATGTCTTAAACGTCATTAGAAGCGTCCGTGACTCATGAACATTACTACAATTGTCAGAATGAGCTCCCGTTTTGGTAGTATGAAGTGTTTCCAAAGAACAAGTACTTGTTATATGGCATATTTGTAATATTTTTATTGTGAGGATTAAAACTATATTTCTCTGTGGAGATTTTCAACTAGATCGAAAATAGTCAATGGTCTGCTCTGACAGTGAAGTCTTGGATATCTCCAAGTTTTCTGTTCTTTGGAGGTGGAAGTCATGTGATAAACATAATCCCAAACTCGTTTCCCTTTGATATGGAAATTCATTTGAGATCCTCTATATCGTAAATACATGGTTAGTGCCATTGAATATAAAATATATTCGGTCGAGTCTTAGACAGCGTTATTGTATAAAGTTGTCGGGGCGAAACCGAATATATTTTATATTTGGACGGCACTAATCATGTATTTAATTTATACTGCATACTAAATTTAATTGTTTGAACATGCGTGAAATCATGTTTTGACGTCATTCCCTCTCCATACGTCACAAAGCAAATATTCAAAGCAAAATGGCAGCGTCCACGCTAGGTAGATTCGGCATTGTATCTGATTAAATCTCCCGATTTATTTACGATGACCTTCAATATTGACTCGTTTTAGACTACACAGTTGTCATAATGGACATATCCATGTTGTCGGTTACATCGCATATACTGTAAAAATTGACAAAATTCAGCTGAACCGACAGCGATTTCGATTTTAAAATTCGCCGCCATCTTGAATTTGCTGTTGAGACTGACCAATCAGAGGCCACGATTAGGGGTCAAAGGTCAAAACATAAAGGCAACAAGAGTGCCGCAAGTCACAAAATACGCCCGTTGAATATGGGCCAGACAACGAAGATGCAGAAATGTAAGCTGTCACCAAGGCAAGAAACATTAATGAGAATTTGAAAGTCTATTGCATTATTTCTTCATCTCGTTGTGCTAAACATGTATACATATTTAGGCAGAGATAGAAAAGTAGAGTGCAAAGTAGAAATGATAGGGAAGTGGATAAAATAATGTAGAAAAAATGGCTAAGTTAAAAAGGTGATATTGTTGTTAAAAAATATGTTTTCAGCATAAAAACACCAAGGTGCTCATCTTCAATATGTGTAGAAGACGTGTGTATAGTTTTAGAACGATCGACTGAACGGTTTCGGAGGTGTTGTGTACACAAACTCTGTATCCTATATAGAATTGTACAGAATTTTTTTTAAAAAATGGCTAAGTTAAAAAGGTGATATTTTTGTTAAAAAATATTTTTTCGCCATAAAAACACAAAGGTGCATATCTTCAATATGTGTAGAAGATGTGTGTATAGTTTCAGAACGATCGACTAAACGGTTTCGGAGAAGTTGTGTACACAAACTCTGTACCGTATATAGAAATGTATAGAAAAATGTAGAAACAAGAGTGCTGCAAGTCACAAAATACGCCCGTCGAATATGGGCCAGACAGCGAAGATGCAGAAATGTGAAGCTGTCACCAAGGCAAGATACATTAATGAGAATTTGAAAGTCTATAGCATTATTTCTTCATCTCGTTGTGCTAAACATGTATACTAATTTAGGCAGAGATAGAAAAGTAGAGGGTAAAGTAGAAATGATAGGAAATTGGATACAATAATGTAGAAAAAATGGCTAAGTTAAAAAGGTGATATTTTTGTTAAAAAATACGTTTTCGGCATAAATATACCAAGGTGCACGTCTTCAATATATGTAGAAGACATGTGTATAGTTTCAGAACGATCGACTGAACGGTTTCGGAGGAGATGTGTACACAAACTCTGTACCCTATATAGAATTGTATAGAAAAATGTAGAAAAAATGGCTAAGTTAAAAAGGTGATATTTTTGTTAATAAATATTTTTTCGGCATAAAAACATCAAGGTGCACATCTTCAATATGTGTAGAAGACGTGTGTATAGTTTCAGAACGATCGACTGAACGGTTTCGGAGGAGTTGTGTACACAAACTCTGTACCGTATATAGTATTGTATAGAAAAATGTAGAAAAAATGGCTAAGTTAAAAAGGTGATATTTTTGTTAAAAAATATTTTTTCGGCATAAAAACACCAAGGTGCACATCTTTAATATGTGTAGAAGACGTGTGCATAGTTTTAGATCGATCGATTGAACGGTTTCGGAGGAGTTGTGTTTGTTTGTTTGTTTATTGGTGTTTAACGGCCCATCAACAGCTAAGGTCATGTAAGGCCGGGCAAATGGGTTCGATCCCGTTTTAACCTGCTGCATTGGGGGGAAAATTCCAAAATCAGAACTGAATATTTACATAGAGAAACAATATATTCAGCCCTGAAATTAGAATAACCTGACCTGGTGGCAGGTCCATACCACACCAAAGTCACTTGGCCCCTTCCTCTAAAATAGGATTACGAATTATCGTAAAACTCACATAAGGGGTATAACCAGATTCAACAGTCACATACAAAATGCCAAAGACGTATGCGAGGGCCAAACCAGGTCTCCAGTTGGGATTCCGGTAAGGATGAACCCCAATCGTTAAATTACCCATCGCGTGCTCCCACCTTCCACCCACTCGGAGGAGTTGTGTACACAAACTCTGTACCGTATATAGAATTGCATAGAAAAATGTAGAAAAAATGGCTAAGTTAAAAAGGTGATAAAAACACCAAGGTGTACATCTTCAATATGTGTAGAAGACGTGTGTATAGTTTCAGATCGATCGACTGAACAGTTTCAGAGGAGTTGTGTACACGAACTATGCGTTTTTCTTCAGCCGCCCGCCCGCCACCCGTCCGCCCGCCCGCCCGCCATGCGGTAAAACATAATACGTACCGTTTTTTAAAAACGGTCGTATAAAAATGACTAAGTTAAAAAGGTGATATTTTTGTTAAAAAATATTTTTTCGGCATAAAAACACCAAGGTACACATTTTCAAATGTGTAAAAGACGTGTTTATAGGTTACTTCAGACATAAACAGCATTTATTCAACCCCCTTTATTATGCTACATGGAGCAATGGTTGCGGTATAAATATTAATCTGATACAGCAAAAAATTAAATACATGATGGTATGCTTAACCCTTTGAACCCGAAATTCCGCTATAGCGGTTTATGCAAAAAGTGCAGATCCAGATGAGCCGGCTCGTGACGAGCCGTCTCATCAGGATCTGCACTTTATGAAAGTAATTTTAATATTTCTTAGAACAAAAACACCCCCTTTTCATAAATGGACGAATCTGAAAATCATTTTCTGACCATTGGATTGGTCGGAACATTAGCATATCACAGTCCATTCCAGTTCCTTAGGGTTGAAAGGGTTAAGTAATAAATCAATTCAAACATTTGTGTTTTAATATAAACTTGCTGACCAATTTGGCATAGTTGCGTATGCAATGAGCACCCATTATTAATAAATGTTCTATCATTACTCGAGGAATATCCTCTATATATGTGACTGGAGAAATGGGTTTTGTGACCAGTGTAGATCCAGATCAGCCTGTGCATTCGCACAGTCTGATCAGGATCTGCACTGTTCACCAATCCATCAATGAAACACCCGTGATTCTTCTAACAAGCAATACAGATTGTTACTATAAAGCTACAGGACTGTCCTATTTGATCAGGAGCTACACTTATCCCAAATCCCATAAGCCCCTTTTCTCCAGTCGCAGCCTCATACATGTACATGTATATTGTCATTGTTTGATAATAAATTAGGGACGATCACATTTTTGTGGGATTGTTGTAAGGATAGCCAAAGGTGTTTTAAAACAAGTATAATTTCACTTCAAAATCTTTGATATCAAATCTTGATCTCCAAACTGAGCTGTGCGCATGTCATACTCGCATGTTGAAGTAACGGACCGAGGTCTATAAATACATTAAATATACCTAAAAGCATAAAAAAGTGGGGAAAAAATAAGCTAATAAAAATTCTTTACTCCCTTATGTACACATTAATATGTTTACAAAATTTACAATATTTTCCTTAACCCTTTCAACACCAAGTAACTTAATAGGATTTTCCATGCCAATGTTTCACGCTATTTCATTAATTTTGTTCATTCAAATTATCCCATTCTTCTAAAAGGGTAATCTGTACGACGTTTAAAATTATTAACAAACAGTGGAGATCCTGATGAGACAGCTCGTTACGAGCCGGCTCATCTGGATCTGCACTGTTTGCAAACATTGTCTCTATAGAGGTCTGTGGTGTTGAAAGGGTTAAATGGCGTCAAAAGTTGACAAAATTTTCAGAGTACATGTGGAATGTACTCTAAAATATTTATGAAAAAAATTGTTATTACGCAGATGTCCGAAGGTACAAAATCACATGGCGTGTCTCATATATGCTAGAGAAGTGAATATTTCAGTCTGCTCAAATCTTCTCCAGAATCGCAGCCCAGTTTCCTTGATCGTAGTAACTTCTCACTAGTTTACAGCAGGCTATTTCAGAACACAACAATTCTAATTCTCCCTTCTTGAACACGTGGTAGTAGCGATGGAATACGTTGTCTTGCTGTGACTGGTCTTTACTACACGAACCCTTGTCTTGTTTATTCTTCAGTTGCCATGGCACCAGTAAATCCTGCTGTTTAAATTCGGTTCTGTTCACATGTAACTCCAGTTCTGTATGGGCAGCTTCTATACCGATGGCACGACCTTGGTCAGTAAGTGATGTACCAGCCTCAACTTGATCAGTATTTATATCTTCTGATTTCTCCACTTTACAGCTACGATCAGATTCTGAATGAGTAGTCAATTTATCCGACACATCTGAAGCAATGTTATCAATAATGTTTTCCCCACATTTATTAGGCAAAACACCATATCCGTCATTTGTAGGTGCATGCGTACTTGATCCATTACCTGCTTCACTATATTTTGTTGGTTCACCCTGACCTGTATTTTCCAATTCCAATAAACCGCCTACACACGTTTCCATACCTTTGTCATTGTGCGTGTCTTTACGACAAATCTGTTCATATTTTGAATCACCAGAACTTTCTCCAACCGCTGTGACAGGCAGATTTCCATTACCTTCCTCTTCCCTTTCTGTTGCACCAGTAAGTCGTTCATCAGCTTTCACTATATCAGCAGTTTGACCTTTGCCCTTGGTGATATATTTAGATTTGACCTTGTCCAACTGCTGCTCCATTGCCCATACATACACAAGCAGCTTCCCGCCTTTCCTGAGAACTTGCAGCAGTTGAGTGAGTGCTCTTAGTCTTCTTTCCTGAGTTTGAAAACAAAACCAATTACCACTAATTGAGGCAAATGGCGTAAAATAATACAAGTGTGCATGGGCATATCCATAAATTATGCTGCACGCATTAACCGTTTTCAAAATCACAGGCCTGTATAGTGGTATTGGCAAACAGTGTTGATCCAGATGAGACGGCTCGTGACGAGCCGTCTCATCAGGATCTGCACTTTTTGCAAGTGATTTTCATATTTTTGAGAACAAAACACCCCCAATTAGGCATATGACCATTCTGGGACATACTGATGTATTTTGCAATCAGGAACATGCATTATTATCTGAGATCAAGAAACCTCTCAAAATGAGATCACATCTATTTGATTGGTGTCCGATTTATAGAGGTTCCACTGTAGATGTATTTGAGTGCATGTCTGCGAGATGTTCAAGCATATCAAGTTATGTGTATTAACATTGTAGA
Organism: Conchocele bisecta; assembly: GCA_029237695.1. Taxonomy (NCBI): domain Eukaryota; kingdom Metazoa; phylum Mollusca; class Bivalvia; order Lucinida; family Thyasiridae; genus Conchocele; species Conchocele bisecta. The sequence goes on from CM055274.1 coordinate 92,074,324, forward strand.
TTAGTCGAGACACGCCCCGAGTTTTCAGATAACTTTATTTTGACAGTAATAACAAGAGTACCAAAAATATATGTCGAGGCATGGCCAGTCAACAAGGGGAGATAACTAAAATGAAAAGGTGACATTTTTGTTTGTTATTAAATGAACAAGTACATATATTTAAATATTTTTTTAGATTTAATCTGTTTAATAGCCAAAAGTTTGTCGGCAGCAAAACGTGAAACAGACAGTAGATCTACATGGTTGGCAAATATTAGGATCGACGTCTATAGTGTTTAATGAAATAATAACATACGTGTGTAGATAGATGGTGTATAACCGCGATACACAAGCACACATCCATCGTTCCCGGCCGGAGAGGAATGGACAAGACGTCGCTAACAAACACCTGACACCCCCGCCCCCGCACGATCTCCGCCAGGTTGCTGCTACGGTCCGACCCAATCTGTAATTCAGTACAGTACAGTGGATCCCTCGAAACTGGATACCCGGAAAATGTTTACTGTTTAATTGTGACAGGTGATTAACATGTTTGTTTATTGAATGGTTTATAATGGGCTATCGTCATTTTAGGCTGGGTTAACCCTTTCACCCCCAAGTAACTGGAATGGAATTTGATATGTTAATTTTGCAACCAACCAATCCAATCGTCATAAAATGATTTTCAGATTAGTCCATTTATGAAAAGGGGGTGTTTTTGTTCTAAAAATATATGAAAATTACTTGCAAAAAATGCAGATCCTGTACAGGCATGCGAGTTGAAAAAGTTAACAGGGTGGAATCCTGTATTTTACAGATGGCGGGAAAATCAGAACTGAATATTTACATAAAAACATATATTCAGCCCTTAACCCTTCCTACGCTGTTGACGGAAATTGCCGTCTGCTGTTTTTCATTTTTGCTTTAATTCTTAACAAAAAACTGGTTTTGACAGCACATGAGAATCGTCTCCACTGGAGACGATTCTCATGTGCTGTCAAAACCAGGTTTTTGTCGAGAAATATTGAAAATAAAACATTTCCAGCAGACGACAACATTTAATTCAGCGTTTTAAGGGTTAAATTAGAATATCCTGATCAGGTTCCAGGTCCTCACCACACGACAGTGCCAACTGCCCAGTATAGTGTAGTCTCAATTAATAATGGACATACAAAGTGAATGGGTTTAACACCCAAGCGACAGGTAAGGTAATAATTATGTGACGTGACATATGGGATTTGCGACCAGTGTAGCGCCTGATCAAATAGCACACTCCTGTAGCCTAATAACAATTTATATTGCTTGTTAGAAGCATGGTGTTTCAATGATGGACTGGCGAACAGTGCAAATACTGATCAGACTGAATTTTGTCATCTTTCAGAAGCATTTACAGAAAATATCAGTTTCTAACCCATAATGCACATAGAGTTTACCTCAAACAGCTGTGTGTTGATGCCGAAGTATTTGCCATTACCGCAGCCAATATCGGCCAGGAGAGAGCCTGGTGGCTGCTGGTGTAAGAACTCTGCTATCTGTGGCCAGGGTGTGTGTCGTGTCCCGCTGAAGTGGCCCGCTATCTCCTCGTACACCTAGACGTAAAGGTAAAGTGTTTGTTGACCCTTACGACCCTAAATAACTGGAATGGAATGTGATCTGTTAATTTTCTGACTAATGCAATCATCACAAAATAATTCCAGCACAAAAATATTTACACAATTCCCTAACATTTGATTGGCTCGTAGCAAGTCTCTGTCCAAAATGTATATCCCAGTAAACTCCCACGCCGAACTACTTTATTTCAAATGCTGGAATTATAAGGAATGAATGGCCTTTTTGTGGAATTTATCGGGGATATAAACTTGCAAAAGTCGCGGGAATACTGGACGAAGGCGACTTTTCCAAGTTTATACCTCGATAAATTCCACAACAATGCCATTCATTCCTATAATGAAACTCCTGACTAGTCCATTTATAGAAAGGGTGTGCATTTTTCTTCTAAAGATACGACTCACCAACCAGCCACATCAGCTCGAGTGGAAGTTTGAACCTTCAACCTGTTAGTTGTGAGACAGATGCTGTTACAGTCTACACTCTTTCACTCAAAGTCAGTTACATTGAGATCCCCGATTACGTCAAATTCTTTTCCATGTCCCATTACGAATCCTATTGCAACTGTTAATGTTATGTTGAATTTCACTCCTTCAATTCTTTGCCAATTTGAACTATTTTTTCGGTCCCGAATACATGAAAATGCAGTATTTCACACTCGTTACATCAAAGCAAAGTTGACGTCATCTTCGACCAACCAAACTATCGGATTTTGAGCATGAGAAGAGAATGTGTGCTCAGAAAAACTTCTTAAAAAAAAATACGTTTTTGAGCACATTCTCCAAATTTGTACTCAAACTCACACATTGAGCACATCTCAGTTTCGACCAATCAAGTTTTGGATTTCGAGCATGTGAACAGAGTATGTGCGCAGAGTACTAAGCCTCATATTTTCAGCTACGGCTAGAAGATACAATGGAACCTCTCTAAACTGGACACCCTGGGACATCCCCAGGGTGTCCGGTTTAGAGAGGTTCCACTGTAATTCCTATGCATTGCACTAAAATACATGCCTGTGTGTGTCATGAACACATACAAACAGCTGAGATATTATAGGAATGAATGGCTTTTTTGTGGAATTTATCAGGGTATAAACTTGAAAAAACCACTTTCGCAATTGGCGATAAAAATAAACAATTGGCGATAAAAAATTACAATTTTCGAAAAAAAAAACAACAAATTCCCGAAAATTGTAATTTTTTATCGCCAATTGTTTATTTTTATCCTATTGATTATTATAGGAATGAATGGCCTTTTTGTGGAATTTATCGGGGTATAAACTTGGAAAAGTCGCTGGAATACTGGACGAAGGCCGGAAGGCCTCGTCCAGTATTCCCGCGACTTTCAGTTTGCAAGTTTATATCTCCGATAAATTCCACAAAAAGGCCATTCATTCCTTATAATTCCAGCATTTGAAATAAATTCATCAAGAAAATGTGTTTATTTTCAGTTTTCTTAAGAATGATTTTACCTGCGCCTGACAGTTACGGAAAGTAGTTTGGCATGGGAGTTTACTGGGATATAAATTTTGGACAGAGACTTGCTACGGATCAATCAAATGTTAGGGAATTGTGTAAATATTTTTGTGCTGGAATTATTTGACCATGAAATCGATCATAATTTAACACATCAATATCGCAAGGGTGTCCAGTTTAGCGAGGTTCCACTGTATATAATCAAATACCTGATGAACGTGGTGATTTTCCAACTGCGCTGCGTCCATGTCAGTGGTAGGCAGTGTCTGTTTGCTGCTGAAATACATAGAGGATCTTACACGAGTTATGATCTAATATGATATTTATTAAACAAGTTTACTGATTTCATAAGAAACGAGGCTATGTCGAGTTTCTCAGGAAATAAATAAAACTCAATGAGTTAAACAAATATCATATTAAATCAACACACATGGAATGGTGCTTAACGGCCTGCCAACACAAAAGAGTATCATTTAGGGCCAAATGTTTATTTAACGAGTTCATAAGAAACGAGGCTATTCCAGAGTCCCTTGGACTTTGAGTAAACGAGTGCAGACTGTACCTAGCTGCATCCGTATGTTTTACTCCTGTAATTTTCCTGAACGTGAAAGATGTGCGCACTCCCCGCTTGGACAACGTCAGCCCCCCGCTCGGAGCGGTAACAATGTCAGATTTGCGCGGCGTTATCCCGTGTGACCAGATGTAGCGAGACTCGCCGGTCATGATCAGGAGACTGTTTGGTGGCAGAAGAACGGACAACTGCCGGCCGTCCGGGTGGCGGAACTCCATCAGCACCTGTCGGTGACAGGGGATTGTGGGTACCATAATAATACTAAATATTTGGAAACCATTTATTTGGGGAAACACATAAAATGTAAAACCAACAGATACGGTCACTGAAAATATGTGGCTATGACTGGATAAATGGGGCCTATGGCATATGCGACCAGTGTAGACCAAGGATCGGCCTGCGCATCCGCGCAGTCTGATCAGGGTCTGCACAGATCGGCATTCAGTTCTAAGAGAAACACCCGTCATATCATGCAGTTAAGCACTGTGTGTCAACAAAAAAGAGAAAGTGAATGGGGTTTAATGTCCCAGCAACAGCTAAGGTCATATAGGGACGGGATCACAGTTTAAAGTCTCATCCGACAGACCAGTGGGATGGAAATACTATAAAAGTATTTTTTGATACCCTAGGCGAGGTTTTAACCCAGAACCTCCGGATTGGAAGTTGGGTGTTCTAACCCCGAGGCCACAACCCATCCCTATTCAGCACTGAAGGACAGTGTCCTGATATGGTGCCAGGCACCCTTACAACACCCAATCACTTGCCCCAGGTGTGAATCCCAGTAAGATTTACATGCACTCTCAAAATATGTTTTTGCTAAGGAATAACACAAACGTGAACTAGAAAATGTGTTCATAGAACACGGATATCCCACAAACCGCGTTGATAGAAAACTAGGCAAAATTCTATTAAAGTCCAAAATGAAGCGGGACAAACGTGGATTTGTCACAGGGCGGTAGAGGACCATTCGAGCAATGTGTGTATGAAATATGAAGCAGATGCATGAAAGGAAACGGAAATTATTGAGAAAAGATTAAAAAGTTAAACGCATTTGCCGTACAAAGAAGGTGAACATAAGTCCCCAATGACCTTGACCTTGGGTGTTCGGGTACCATCCCTAGACAGACATTGTGGGCAAATATTGTTGAAATTGGTGAAGGAGTTAAGAGTTATTGAGAAAACATTAAACACTTAAAACGTATTTGCCCTTACAAACAAGGTGAACATAAGTCCCCAATGACCTTGACCTTGGGTGTTCGGGCGTGGATTATATGTGAAACAAAGCACCATCCCTAGACAGACATTGTGGGCAAATATTATTGAAATTGGTGAAGGAGTTATTGAGAAAACATTAAACTCATTTGCTTTACAAAGAAGGTAAACATAAGTCCCCAGTGACCTTGACCTTGGGTGTTCGAATATGCGAAACAAAGCACCATCCATAGACAAACATTGTGGGGAAATATTATTGATATTGGTGAAGGAGTTAAGAAGGTATTGAAAACTTGAGCGCATTTGCCTTATGGGACGCACAGACGGACAGGGGTAAAACATAATCCCCCCCCTCAATATATTGGTGGGAGCATAAAAAACAGCAGGTTCCACTGCTAAGATGGATATGTAGATGGAATACCTGTGATCCAAGGCTCAGTGACATGAGGCCATCTTCAAACGCCGACGGTGTATCCACATGGGGAGGTATACCTGTAAAATAACAACACATGTGACTGAATATGTTGCTGTGACTGGAGAAATGGGGCCTACGGGTTTTGCGACCAGTGTGCATCCAGATCAGCATGTGCATCCACACAGACTGATCAGGATCTGCAATGTTTGCCATTCCATCAATGAAACACCCATCATGCTTCTAACGAGTAATATAGATCGTTATCAGGCCAGGGGTGTGCTATTTGATCAGGAGCTACACAGGTCACAAATCCCATAAGCCCCATTTGTCCAGTCACAGCATATAAGAGCTAGGTCATGATATGGCTAGCCTAATTTATAGGTGAATCAGTGAATAATTCCAGCACAAAAATATTTACACAATTCTCTAACATTTGATTGGCCCGTAGCAAGTGTCCAAAATTTATATCCTAGTAAACTCCCACGCCGAACTACTTTCCGTAACCGTGAGGCGCAATTAAAATAATTCTTAAGAAAACGGAAAATAAACACATTTTCTCGATGAATTTATTTCAAACGCTGGAATTATAAGGAATGAATGGCCTTTTTGTGGAATTTATCGGGGATATAAACTTGGAAAAGTCGCGGGAATATTGGACGAGGCCTTCCGGCCTTCGTCCAGTATTCCCGCGACTTTTCCAAGTTTATACCCCGATAAATTCCACAAAAAGGCCATTCATTCCTATAATGACTGCCAGAATAGTGGTTTATGTCCATTCACTAACAATATCGGTGAACCCGAGATCCCGGGTTCAAGTAATGGGGTGGGTTCGCAGTTTTCATTAAAGAATTGAGAAAATATACTTTTTTTTCAAAAATTTCTATGTTATATAGAAAAAAATTCTCCCTCAACTCAAAAGAGGTAGAAGTCAGACAATTTAGGGAGATAATTTTGATCCCTGCTCTACAACAGTTTTCTGCACAGTGATAATATGTGAAAAATGTTGACAGAACTGAAATACTATTCAGTTCTACTGCATTACGTAGACATAATATACAAACGGTGTACGATCACATGGTCTATTGTTTTGATTTTGCATAAATAGGAGTTATGAGGACAATCGTATTTTTAATCTGACAATACGAATGTGGTTTCTTTGTTTTAATGATAAACGGCGGTTTCCAATGTTTCATCTTGCACAAAACCAAAACAATAGACGACGTGATCCCACACTGTGATACAGTTGGACTTTCCAGAGCTCCAGATAAGGTGCATATTGGCGTATTTTCGCACTTATTTTAGCAGAATACGCACTGATTATCAAAAGTTGGAGTACAAAATACTCACACCAATGTGAAAATATGCATTGCTTTTCAAATGGAGTAGTGAAAATACTGTAATAAAGTTGAAATTTACTTAGTTGGGCTGCAAAAATCAAATAGTTGCAGCTCAAATAAGTGAATTTTTATATGTGTTTTTTTTTTGTCATGTGTTCCCCATTTAACCCTTTCAACACCACAGACCTCTATAGAGACAATGTTTGCAAACAGTGCAGATCCAGATGAGCCGGCTCGTAACGAGCCGTCTCATCAGGATCTCCACTGTTTGTTAATAATTTTAAACGTCGTACAGTTACCCTTTTAGAAGAATGGGATAATTTGAATGAACAAAATTAATGAAATAGCGTGAAACATTGGCATGGAACATCCTATTAAGTTACTTGGTGTTGAAAGGGTTAATACGGAAGTAAATCAATAATACATTTGTAAAAGTAAAATATTTAATTTGAAATCTGGGGGTATAATACTCTTTAGATACAAAACTGATCTGGAGTGCTGGTTTTACTGTAAACAGATGGACAAGAACCTGACGTTACAGACAGAATAGAAAAACTATTCCACACTGACCTTGACCTGGTTGGTACTGGTTAACGGTCAGCTGGTCTGGGTAATGCTTAACAAATCCCGTGTCTAGAGCAGCATCGAGCAGCCTTTTATACATCTATAAATAGAGGATCTTTCATTAATATGATATTTATTAAACAAGTTTACTAATTTCGTAAGAAACGAGGCTATGTCGAGTTTCTTATGAAATTAGTCAACTAGTTTAATAAATACTATATTAAATCTTATTATTATTGTATAAGCACATCATCATATATTGAAGCTGTACTGGTCACCAAACGTGTTTTCTGTAACGAGCTAATTTGCATATTTATAACACTATGTATGCTATATGACACTGAACACTGGGGTTGCATGGGTGGGCTATAGAATGTAAATATGGATGATGACAATATGAAGTTTGAAGCCAATCTGATTTACGGTAATATAGATAGTAGGTAGCTGAAAACTAACACAAATCTCGGTCAGACAGACAGATAGTGAAAGTGATTGTGTTTAACGTCCCATCAACAGCTAATGTCATTTAGGGACGGGACCTCGTTTTCATGTCACATCTGAAAGAACAGTGTGATGGAAATACTATGATGCCTAAGGCGAGGTTTGAACCCACAACCTCCAGATTGGAAGTTAGGTGTTCCAACCCCTAGTCCACAACCCATCCCTACAGACAGACAGATGAACATACAATATGTACCCCAAAATATTTTTCTGAGCTTGTTTGGCCTTCATGTACATTTTTGGCTTTCTGGTACGTGAGAGTTGAATCCGGTTATACCCCATTATAAACGTAATAAGTTTTAGGGACTAAGTGACTCCGGTATAGTAAGGACCTGGCACCAGTTCAGGTTGTTTTTATTTCAGGGCTGAATATATATTTTTCTGTAAATATTCAGTTCTGATTTTCAGATTTACCCTCCATTACAACAGTTAACATGTGGGATTCGACCCTGTTGACCCGGCCTAAGATGACCGTAGCTGTTCACAGGCCATTAAACACCAATAAATCAAATTGTTTTCCGAATACATAAAGAGTGCCTATAACAAGCCAACAAACACTTGTAGAACGAGTCGAGCTAGCCCTGAGTACCTGCGGTATTCCATCTGGAAGTGGCTCGTCGGGGTCCACGTTGTTGATGCTGTACTTGAACTCGTACCCATAATGTCTCACTCGCCGATGCTTCAGTTCCTGCTGCTGAGCTAATTTTGTACCTATTGCAAATATTGTAATGCAAAGTAATCTGACATTGGACGTGTGGATTGCATGTGTGGGCCATCATAGAACGAAAATATGGAGGATGATAAACGAGCATATAATGTTTCAAGTTAATTTTAATTATACTTATGGTTGCAGACATAAATAAATTAAAAAGTTTAACACAGATAGATGGATGGATGAACACGAGTACATTTGGGTTCAACATCATTAAATCACAATGTATCACAGTCATTGTCAGAGCTCCAGATAAGGTGCGTATTGGCATATTTATGCACTTATTTTAGCAGAATACGCACTGATTATTAAAAGTGGGAGTACAAAATACTCACAACAATGTGAAAATATGCATTGATTTTCAAATTGAGTCGTAAACATACTGTAATAAAGTTGCAAATTTACTTAGTTGAGCTGCAAAAATCAAACACTGTTTGCTTTTTGCAGCTCAAATAAGTGATTTTTTAAATTTGTTTTATTTTTTATCATTTGTTCCATATTTAATAAGGAAGAAAATCATTAATACATTTGTAAAAGTAAAATATGCATTGAATTTGAAATCTGGTGGTATAATAAACTATAATACTCTTTAGATACAAAACTTAACTGGAGCTCTGATTGTAATCGCAATGTCTCGCTCCATGCAAGAGTGCTTTCAAGACAAAAATGGAGTCTCACCGGTGTGTTCGTTCCAGAGAACGGAGTCTAGTATATCCTGAGCGTACTTGTCTGTGACAAAGTCAGGCAAGACAATCAACCCAGGGGGCATTTGGCTGCTTGGGGAGAGACATTCCGGTGCTGAAAATTGTCCAATCAAATTATGTGATTATGAACCTAATAAGATGTGCGATAATTTCCGTAAATAACGTAAAAAGTTGGAAGAAATTTTCAAAGCAACTGCGGATTAGAAATTCCACATTTGCTATGAAAATTTTGTAGTTTCGATGTCATTTACGGAAAATATCACAGTTTCTGTTACAATAATTCATGAACACGGTGATCACCGAGGAGTGTCTCACCACCAAGGTCAAGGTCACAATGAGGAAGTCCAAAAATATTGAGCTATTTGTGAAGTTATCAGACTAATGGATCAAGAGATATTCAACAATTGGACGTGCATGTACATTAAAAATAATTGACATAAAAGTCAAGGTGACCAAGGTGATGTTCAAGGTCACCGCAATGACACTGGATAGATAGATATCAATAAGAGAAAGCTATTTATGATCTCAGCAGTTTGCACGCACTTATGTATATATTCCATGTGGGTTTGGAAAGGCTAAGAAGGGAAAAGCCATATAAGCTTCAGGCGCAGATCCAGAATTTCGGGTTGGGGGAGGCGTAACTATTTTGCAATACTTGAATATATTATCGAACGAGCTATGCTCGTTCAATAATATAGTCAAGTATTGCAAAATAGTCATCCAAGCAGAATCTACTACATCGCATTTCCTGCGTTCTGGCGCATTTTGGAGCAAAAATATTGACATTGTCACAGTATGTTTAGACATGATTTTTGATTGAAAACGTTTTAATTTTGAAACAATAAGAAAACGACCGAAAAATGCATGGAATACATGGCACTTGGCATGAAACGCGCCTTGTATCTTGTAAAAATCTTTACTCGGCGAATTTTAGGGGGGGCGCGCACCGGGTCCGCCCACCCCCTGAATCCGCCCATGAGCTTGTACCAAGCTCGTTTTCCAATGCACATGTATTTATTTGCTACTTGTAATGTATATTATGTACAGATTGCAGGTTTAGTACAAATGACGCATGTCACAACTGTCTGCTCTCATACTAACCTTTACTGACGTACGATATATACAATATCTTTTCCTCTAGTCTTTCCAACAATGGAGGCAGCTTGTAACCATTTAACGCAGTGTATGCTTCTTTAGCCTCACTCTCCACTGCGTAACACACGAAGGCGTACGGTTTCTTTGGCAACATAATAATGTCGGATACATCGCCATGGCAACTGAATAGTTGAAAAACTTCTTCACGCGAGATGCCATTGTCCAACCCAGCATTGTTGACACAGAGAACCTGAAAGTTGTGATAGTGCAGAGGAACCTCTCTAGAACGGACACCGTGGGAGGCCCACTGTCTAGAATGTCCAGTTTAGAGAGGTTCCACTGCAATTCCGGTACTCGAAGAAATGTCTTTGTAATCGGAGAAACATATATCAATTAACCCTTACAACATTTGTTTTTTTTTGTCTGGTGTTTATTTGATATTTTCTCATGAAACATGTTCTGACAACACTTTAGAATCATTTCCAATGGAAATGATTCTGAAGAGCTGTCAGGCCATGTTTTTATTTAGAAAGAATACAAAATATAATACAACAGAAGACAAGTTTCGTCTCCAGCAAACACATTGATGCTTTCTGGTTGTCTGCTTTAACATGGGGGTTAAAAAAAATTAATAAAATAAATAATTTTGGATTTTGTGGACCAATTTTCAAAATCTATTATTTTATTTTCTCATTTCCAAGTTATCTAGTCAGGTTTCGTAGTCACTTTCCAAATATTTCTGACCCACCCCCAGGTCATTTTTGCCCTGTGTTAAAGTCACAAATGAAAATTTATTTGTTTGCAATAAAATCATTATTTGATAAAAATCAATCAAATAAACAAATCAGAAGTGCCATTTATGTTATTGATGAAAATGTACTTACATATAAATATTTTTCAGGTTTAATGTTAATGGCCAGCAGTTTGTTGGCAGTAAAAAAAAATGTGGAACAGACAGCAGTGTTCAATCATTTGCCCCTATTTGTCATAAATGGCAGCACAAATAAATAGTGAGGTGTCATAATGAATGGCCCATATGATTAGTAACTGTGTTTGCTTTATTAGCTCATGTATTCCATATTGTTGATCTAGCGTCAATAGTATTGATTACGAAACTATTTGAGAACGAAATAACAGTGGCAATTACCACTGAATACAGAGAGAAATACAACTTGACAACTAACTCTGGTTGGATAAGAAACGGTGTCGATGTTTTCTTGTTTGGACAATATCTGCCTGTTTTTACTAAGCTTCTTAAACAGTTTTCTTTCAGATTTCGAAAGTTTTGTATGGTCCTGATGCTGTATGGGCGCTGCCATATTGAAACTTCAAAAATACAAATTTTAATTGTACGAAGTGAATCAATTTATTATAAGCATGATGTACAATATTTACTTACAATTACTGTAATGTAGATGTAGTTTTATTTGTTTACTTTACATATTAAATCACAAATCCTGTAGCAATATGCCATTTGAATGTATTTTACCTAATTCATATAATATAAGTTCGTTAAAATGTCGTTGTAGACATCTGTCAGGACTTGATTATACGTCACTGTTCATTATCTACCAAAAAGTTTATATCTAAAACGAATAAAAAAAATACAAATTACCATCCACAAATAAATATGCATAATAATTCAGTAAAATTTATTATAGTATCACTTTGTGAATTCTCTCTGAAATCGGTAGGAGTACAGTGGCGTATCCAGGTTCTTGCAGGGGGAGGGGGAGGGGGGTGGTGCCAACATGGATTGAATTTGGAAAGGGGCGCGAAACCATCCTTCCACAGATGTTAACACAGCTTTATATGAACATTCATGAATGCAAATGGCTCGTACAACCATTTGTATGTTTGTTATCCCGTCACTGAATGCGACATAATATTATATTATATTATATGCAAGATTCATCAAACTATAAAGTACGTATTACAAATGCACTTCTTAATACATGTTCTTGTATAACCCGATAAGGGAAACACATATATCCGTGTTTCGTGTGTCAGGTTGTACATGGCAAACAAGGATAATGGTGTTTTTGTTGCCACTGATTGTTTTAGCCACACACCTTGTAACACGATACTAAAAACACAAATACAATTGTTCTGGTGTCGCGTTTCACGGTGCGCTGCATGTGGCTTTCTTCTCAATATACTATAGGAATGAATGGCCTTTTTGTGAAATTTATCGGGGATATAAACTTGGAAAAGTCACGGGAATACTGGACGAGGCCTTCCAAGTTTATATCCCCGATAACTTCCACAAAAATGCCATTCATTCCTTATAATTCCAGCATTTGAAATAAATTCATCAAGAAAATATGTTTATTTTCCGTTTTCTTAAGAATTATTTTAACTGCGCCTCACGGTTACAGAAAGTAGTTTGGCGTGGGAGTTTACTGGGATATACATTTTGGACAGAGACTTGCTACGGGCCAATCAAATGTTAGGGAATTGTGTAAATATTTTTGTGCTGGAATTATTGAATCATAAAACGTGCTGCATGTGGTTTCTTCTCAATATATTGAATCATAAAAGGCACAATAGTAATTATAAAATACCTCATATGAATTTAAATAATATTTATTTCAAGTTATGGCAAGTGACAATATGGCTAGCCTAAGGAACACATTGGTGAAATATGGTAACATTGTTTGAACAAACCGAAAACGTATGTGTATATCAAAATGAATGCGTCACACCGGCATGATGGAAACGCATATATATATATGGCGTTCAGACGTCACACTTACGCTGGGCAATTACGATCAGAAGGGTATTTTTATCCCGTCAACACAGTGCGTATGTGCCGTGAAACACGGTGCCGTGAAACATTTTTGATATCCAGTCAATACTACTTTTGCATTTTACAGCAATGTGTAGGTGTTGACGTGATAAATAGAATAGTAGGTTAGTGCCGTGAATGGGAAAACATATCTGGCGCGGCACAGAAACGGGATGTGCTCGGCAGAGCCTCGCCCATCCCGTTTCCTGAGCCTTGCCATATATTTTTTCCCATTCACGGCACTAACCTACTATTCTCTATATATTCGCCCCATTACTATTTATATCATGTATGTTACAGCTTGCCACGTTACCAATTATACAATAAGCATGTACTTGTGCATGCATATCACCGCTTACTCATATACCACTAGTTGGTCTGAGAGTTTATTCAAATACATACTATATGTTCTGTTCTGATTTCTGCATGGAATTACCTACTATGCCATTTCTGACCAGTGCAGTCACAGATCAGCCGGTGAATCTACGTCTGATCAAACTGTGCACTGTATGTAGATCACAAACTATCCTTCAGCAGTTTTTATCCTTATCATATTGCACTGGGTCATAATAATACAGTCCCAGGATGAATGCGCTCGCAAACCACAAGTCGAACAGAATAAAAATGGATGAAACCAAATTTTCCCAGTCACATTCATATACATGGGGGAATCCATGGAGCGGTCTGTCGAATCCATGGATGTCCGTCTGTCTGTCTTCTGTCTGTCTGTCTGCTGCTGTCTGTCTGCTGTCTGTCTGTCTAGTCTTCTGTCTGCTCTGCCTCCCCTGGCCTGCCTCCTGCTCGCTGTCTGTCTGCCTGCCGCCTCCTCCCTGTCGTCTCTGTCTGCAGAACACACAGACGAGAGGCGTCCGGCCGTCCGTCAGAACGCACAGACGAGAGGGTATATGTTGGGTACAAAAGTACCCAACAAATGCTCTTCTGTGTGTTGGGCAAGCTTTTTAGGGATCTTCTTGTGTAGGGTTAGGGTTAGTGTTGCAATGGGTACTTGTTATACAGTAAAAACCTAACAAGTATCCATTTGTTGGAACTTTCCGTCCGTAAGATATGTAGATAGATAGATGCTTATATTGGTCACTCAATCAAGTCCATCTATGGACCTCATCAAAAAAGAAATGGCGGCTTGCTTTGTAACAAGTGATCATTGCAAATCGTGGGACAAAACAGGCAAACAAGAATTGTACGCCGATTATATTTACTCGTATTATTGAAGCAATTCCTGCTATTTATATTAGACATGTCCGATTTGTGTTCAATTTCCCACATAAGAAATATGGCTTCGAGATATCTTTCCAGTCAACTCGTCCACCAATCAACTCGTCCACTTCGTATATTTGTTATGTACCACAGGAACAACATTTCGATATACATATATTCGTCACCCTGTTCATTTGTCAGTCCAAGATTTGTGTTAGATATTTTTGGCTACCGTACTACTGTCTCTGTTAGTTGCGCGATGTAACTGCAGAATACACCGTATCTTCCGTACCCATTTACGTTTCAACTATTCACTGTTAAGACATTGATACTGGTCGTCTGGTGTATATTCAATTCATTTACTATAAATCAATTGACAACTGTTAGTATTGTTCGATAAAGGTCTGTCTATACATTTTGTGATGGTGTAAGTTAGCGAAATTATCCATCAGATGATCTGTGCCGCTCGAAATATCAGCCAATAAAAATCAAGGAACATTTTGTCCAAGACTAGTTTATAAATGAGCAAGATAAGCAAAGTTGAAACTTAGCTTATTTGAGATGGAAATTATTTGTTTATCTACAAAAAAGTGGTTTTCAACTATATTAGAGCATTTTACACCTCAGTTTGAAAATCAATTATTTTTTAAATTGTGCATAATCTGTGCTGCCACTTTTGAAAATCAATCGATATGTATTGATCTAAAAGGAATGCACAAAATACATCAATAATGTCTGCATAACTCTTCCTCTAAGATTAAGTAAGAATGCCATTTTGTTTTGCTAGTTTGAAGCTGTGTCGATCGGTGGCAGACAAGGTGGGATCGTCGTGCCTGGGTAACCGCGACTTCCGTCAGGCTGTGTATGAAGTGTGTCTCCATGCGGTCAAAGGCAACCTTCGGCAGGAGCATGCCCTCTCGGCTGTTACAGACCTAAATGTGCGTCTATTGTGGCTGCGAGACTGGAGCAATGAGGCCTATGCAGGGTTTTCAATAGCCTTCAGTATTCAAAGGTCAAAATGGCCAATTAAGATTAAATTTAAGTGTAAAAAACAAATTTAGCATGTTTATATAGCAAGTTTGACCGCGGTGCTGCAAATTCCAGGAGTCAAATATCAAAGTTCAAGGGTAAAAATGCACCAAAAGGTCACTAGTGAAAACCCTACTTACAAGGTGCATGATCACGTGGTTATAATAACAACAACAACAACAGTGGCTGAAAGTGTTGAAATCTTGCCCACTCCAAATTTAGTATTATTTGATATTTTCCTTAATATGCAACGGATTTTGATGAAATATGGCATAGCAAACGCATCTTCATGAGTGGCCCAGGGAGTTCGGCACAGACTTATGTCGTTTTTGCGAAGAATCGATTTCCGTGTCTACCGATACGGAAATCGATTATTCGCAAAAACGACAGAAGTTTGGGCCAAAGTACAGAGACCACAAAATGCAGCTTAACATGACGCCGCGCGTTTGCTGCGCCATATTTCATCAAAATCCGTTACGTAATAAGGACAATATAAAAGAATACATACTTTGAATCGGATGGATTCTGGAATTTCAGTACTTGTTGTTGTTAGTACCATGTGATCATGGTGGTCGGGCGACGAGACGGTGTAAATTAACGGTAGGGGTTCCTCCTTATAGGAATCATGATTTGCCTGGTTTGGACCTCAGGTACGTTTTTATCTTTAGCTCTTTTGTTACCTGGGAGTTGAATTGGATTATTGCCCATTATAAAAGTAGTAAGATTATTACTGATCCTGCTGCTTTTGGGAGGGGCCAAGTGATTATGGTGTGGCGAGGACCTGGCATCAGATCAGGATTATTCTGATTTCAGGGCTGAATATATAGTTTTGTTATTGTAAATATTCAGTTCTGACTTTGGGATTTTCCCCCCATTTGTATATTTACTTGAACATGTACTTGTACAGGTAATATATGGGATTTAGTACTAAACCCATTGACCCGGCCTTAAATGACCCTAGCTGTTGATAGGCCGTTAAATCCCCCTCCCCCAAAAAAAATACAAACAAAACACGTGATCATACATCTTTTTATGCCCCACCACTATAGTGGAGGGAGCATTTATTATGCCCCACCACGATAGTGGAGGGGGCATTTAGTGTTAACCTTGTCCGTCCATCCCGTCCGTCCGTCACAAAACTTTAACGCTCGGGTAAATGTCTAATAATTTCTTCATCCTTCGACCGATCTGCTTCATATTTCATATACACATTGCTCTAATGGTCCTCTACCGCCCTGTGCCAAATCCACGTTCATCCTGCCCCCGCCAAGCCCAGGGTCAAGGTCACATACTTAGTGCTTCGAAAACTTTAACGCTCGGGTAAATATCTTATAATTTCCGTTTCCTTTCACGGATCAGCTTCATACTTCATATACGCATTGCTCTAATGGTCCTCTACTGTCCTGTGCCAAATCCACGTTTTCTTTCACGGATCAGCTTCATACTTCATATACGCATTGCTGTAATGGTCCTCTACTGCCTTGTGCCAAATCCACGTTCATCCTGCCCCTGCCAAGCCCAGGGTCAAGGTCACATACTTGGTGCTTCAAAAACTTTAACGCTCGGGTAAAAATAAATTTTGACTTGGAATTTGGCCTCATTTATTATCAAAGCGATATGTGGGGCATCCGTGTTCTATGAACACATTTTCTAGTTTTTTTGTCATTTAATATTTTATTGTCTTTGCTACATGTACATGTACAAATACAATGATATGATTATACATACAGTTCATTAAACATAGTACAGCTGTTCTGTCAGTTCAACAAAAACATGAATACATCATAGTCTGTATACGGTAATTAACAAAACACGTGATCATACATCTTGTGCTTATGGGATTAGTGGATATTCAAACTTCTGATCTTCTAGTGCACTCTTAAATCCTACCAAGAATAACCACTATAAATATAAGCATTACGGGTGCTTCATTGCGAACTGTGCAGGCCCAGATCAGACTGTGCGGATGCGCAGGCTGATCTGGGGCTACACTGGTCGCATAACTTACGATAAGCCCCATTTCTCCAGTCACAAATATATTTCAGAGTTACATGTGCGTGAATTACTCGTGTACCATAATAACTGTAAATTATTCAGAGAAAAGTCATTCGGCTGTATTAATGTGCAAGTTGAGCAAGTCCTACACCGGTCAGGAATTAAATTAGCCCGGTTTTGCTACATTGTGTTCAACATTATATGTGTTTTGATTTATAGCTTAAATCATGGATCGCTTGGCTTTTGTCTTAAAATTATTTTCAAAATTTCCATAATTCCTGTCAATGATGTTGAAAGTTGCTGTGAAAACTTTGTCAACATTCAACAGCATTTACAGAAAATACCACAGTTTCTGTAAATATTTTTCATGAAGATCGCACATCTTCTTAGGTACAAAATCACATGACTTTTCTCAAATATCCTAAAGTTGCTTGGTCTACAAATAGCCTTTCGTAGTTTCCAGATTTTTTCTGCTTTAGCCACTCCTTCGCCATGTTCATAGAAAGTTGCTAATTAATGCAGTCATTGCCGCCAGGCTATTGATTACGTCGTATTTAACCACTCGCTATAATTGACTATCCATTTGTCATATTCCATGAAGTTTGAAGTTAGGAATTCTATAATTCCTTTGATGTGATAGAACTCTATACATCAGACATTCGATAAACCTTTATCTGTTGAATTTTTATTAGATTCATTATTTACCTATACTGATCATGTTTTTCCATGCTTGACACACACACACTGTCACATCTTGGAGTGCTTATGCACTTCATTCACAGTAGATCCCTTCTAAACTGGACACCATTGAAAAGGGTCCAAATCCCCAAATTGTCCCCTTGAATCTGAGACCTACGCTCACCACTGTCTATTACATACATTGACTACACGTGATATTATGACTTAGCAGCGCTATAACACCTACATGTAGAACTAATAATTCTGACCCGAGCATGTGAAAATTGTATTAGTCGGAAATGACGTCAAAAGTATGATATAAATTACCGTAAAGATTCTAATAGATGCCCGGGCATCTATTAGAATCACCACTGGCTCCGAAGTCCAGGGTGGGCGTTTAATAGAGGCAAGTGTTATTCAACAAAGGGAAAATGATAAAAAAATATACGATGTTGTGCTATCTGAACAAAAACATAACTAAGGGACGTTACTCTCAAACGCCTTACTTGATTGCACTGTCTGTCAGTTTATAAACATTTGGGCCAAGACGTTTTGGCCCACTCTGGTCATTATGGTACAGCCGGTAGAAATGTTAAATTTAATGGTAATGTATATCAAGACAGCGTCAATCATTAATGCTGATCAGATTTACGACTACGGACGTTTCGTCAGCGTTTCGGATCCGTCGGGTTTGAGATGCTTTGAAAATGGCATCTCCGTAACCGTGTAAATTCTGATCACCCTGTGTCCGTGCAAATAGCTACTGCTGATGAGGAATTTACTGTGACACTGGAAACAGTCGAATTTCGCTTCCGCTTTTGAAAGTGAAAGTAGCAATTATGTTTTTTCCCCGATTTTAAAGGAAGTTGCTTTCGAAATAAGGGAAAGAAAACAAATCTAATTGGACAATTAGCTCCGATTTTGTTTCAAGTCGGTACTGGGCGTTTATTAGAGGCACTAATTTCGTGAAAATCGGCCAAAAAATGTGTCATTTTCAACGTGAAAAGTGGGGGTGGGCGTCTATTAGAGCATGGGCGTCTATTAGAATCTTTACGGTACATCGCTTGGGTTCCAATGAAGAGTTTCTTTATCTAGTGGGAAAAGTTTGGATAAATCTCGTTAAGTCACATTGTATCGTGTAACAAATGTTTGTTCTTTCCTTTCAGGACAAGTACCAAGATGTGATTTCCCTGGTGACGGATGTACTCACTTTGATAGGTAACGTTGTGCGAAGTAGCCTGGGGGCCGTTTCACTAACCTTCGTATGACTGAAATGGTTGTAAGTGCTAACTCATAACAGTCTGTAAATATCGCATTAACACTGTTTTCTTGTAAACAACTACTGAATTTACATTATTTATTGCCTATGTTCAATAATGTAAATGAATCAATTGAAATTTCCAGACGATCTTAAATTTGCGATTGCCAACATTTTAGTCGTACAAAGTTTAGTGAAATGGGCCCCTGGTTCTCTCAGTATCCATACCCCTTCTCCATCCTATAGTAGACTGCATACCCTATGTAACCCAAAACTAGAAACACAAACCTTTGAGACGAGCCATGTACTTTTGTACCTAAGAAGATGTGCAATGATATCTAAAATGAAACATATATTTACCAAATGTAAATGACGTTGAATGTTGACAAAATGTTCAGTAGCCTATTTCACCAACATCGCAAAGTATACTTTTCTAGCAAAGTATACTTTGAGGGAGAAATGTTCAATTTTAGGATAAATTTATTAATTTTTATTATACTGAATTTATTACATTATCACAGCCATTTTGGCTGTGATAATGTGATAAATTCAGTATAATAATTCTGCATACGGTAGTTTTAATCATCAAATATATGCAGTCGTATATGAAATAATGCATTTCAGG
Organism: Conchocele bisecta; assembly: GCA_029237695.1. Lineage (NCBI taxonomy): Eukaryota > Metazoa > Mollusca > Bivalvia > Lucinida > Thyasiridae > Conchocele > Conchocele bisecta. Next base: position 92,094,085 of record CM055274.1, read on the forward strand.
AAAAATAAATGATTACTCCCTCAAAGTATACTTTGGTAGAAAAGTATACTTTGCAATTTTGATGAAATCGGCTACTGAGCAAATGATCTGCAAATTTTGTCAACTTTATTGGCCTTATGACCTACTATTATATTGACTGTATTTCAGATATTGAGTTATCAACCACCGATGATGACAGGGGCCAGAGGGAGAGATACACGTCCTTTATTGGTGCCTTTAGTCAGGTAACGGCAAACCCCGTGTAGTGAATGTTGCCAATAAGCGTTAAGTTATCCAATATACAGCGCTCCAGATAAGGTGCGTATTGGCGTATTGTACGCAATTATTTTAGCTAAATACGCATTGATTATCAAAAACGGGATACGCACAGCAATGTGAAAATACGCATTGATTTTCAAACTGAGTAGTGAAAATACTGTCATAAAGTTGAAAATTCACTTTGTTGAGCTGCAAAAAGCAAACACTGTTTCAATTTGTTATATTTTTTTTATCATTTGTTCCCTATTTAGTAATAAAAAAAAGAAATAATACATTTGTAAAAGTAAAATACGCAATGATTTTGAAATCGGGGGGTATAGTACGCTTTAGACACAAAGCTTATCTGGAGCTTGAATACAGCCTCTCATAAATGGAGGATGGGAGGGTAGGCATATGTTAATGATGAATCCATCCTTAAAAAATTATATCTTAACCCTTTCAACACTACAGACCTGTATAGTGGTATTGGCAAACCTTCTCATCAGGATCTGCACTGTTTGCAAGTAATTTTCATATTTAAAAAAAACAAAAAAACCACCCTCTTCTTATAAATGGAATAGTCTGAAAATCATTTTGTGACAATTGGATTGGTTCTTAAATTAACATATCACGGTCCATTCCAGTTACTTTAAATAGGGTTGAAAGGGTAACCGGTGAATACTGGGATTCACACACGGAGCTTAGTGTTCCAGTGTAGTAAGGGTGCCTGGCACCAGATCAGGAGACTGATGATGAATAATTTAGTCCATATTTTATATCGGAAATACATGTCATGAATGCAGTAAAATATGATACACATTTAATAGGAAATCCGAGGAGACAATACTTGTTTGACACAAAGTATATCCGGAACTCGGAATTGACCATACCCTACACAACACGATACTAGAAACACGAATATTCGTGTTTCTAGTATCGTGTTGTATAGGGAGGGTATGTCGTTACAGCTGACTGCATCAGAGACGGTATTCAAGTCTCGCCTAGACCTGGACAGCCTGGAGAATTCTGGCATACTTCCGTCCAAGACGCTTTTCCAACAGAAATATGTCAAGATCCGCACACGGCTATAGTAAGTATACACTGGGGTGAATGTCACAATCATTTGATACTTTCATCCTATTTCTTTATAGGCAATAAGTTGCACTAAATCGCTACATCACAGTAAACGGAAAAAAATTGCGGAATCACTAACTATAGCAATAATCTGCAGGACAATACAGTGTGTATTAGCAATATTCTTAGGTCACTCTCCACATAGTAGAATGTAAACATTGAAACCTACAAACGCAAATTTGGAAAGACAGCTGCGTCCCCACGCTTATGTAATGTAATGTCATGTATTTTGAGCTATGTACTCGGAACTAACCTTATCTGGAGCGCTGTAGCCTATTTCACCAACATTGCAAAGTATACTTTTCTAACAAAGTATACTTTGAGGGAGTAATCATTTATTTTTCCAGAAATGCATTATTGCATATAAAACTAACAACTGCATGTAGTTGATGATTAAAAATATGCAGACTTATTATACTGAATTTATTACATGGCTGTGATAATGTAATAAATTCAGTATAGTAAAAAATAATAAATTTATGCTAAAATGGAAAATTTCTCCCTCAAAGTATACTTTGCTAGAAAATTATACTTTGTAATGTAGGTGAAATCGGCTACTGATCAATCTATGTATTTGCAGCTATAAGCAGCAGAAGTTCAACCTGTTACGGGAGGAGAGCGAGGGCTACTCCAAGTTGATCACAGAGCTCAATCAGGACGTGTCCGACCACAAACTCACACCCGAACAGGTGCTACAGAACATCAAGTCTCTCATTGGTGAGTCTAGTCATGTGCTCGGTCTCGGTCAATCAAACAGCCTGTTATCGAGTATCAACTTGAAGACATGCTCAGTCTAAGCTAATCAAACAACTTGATTTCGGGCACAAAGTCTGATAACGCTCTCGGAAACAAACTGACCCATGAACAGGTTACAGAATACAAAGTCTTATTGGTGGGTTATGTTATGTGCTCAGTCTCGGCCAATCAAACAGCCTGATTTTGAGGACATGAACACTTGCTCAGAAACAAACTCGCACACCGAATATCAAGTCTCTCATTGGTGAGTAATTGGCCAATCAAGTGTTTTCGAGAACAAATTTGTCGTCCTCAGAAATTGTCGCGGACAACAAATTCATACCTTAACAGGTGATACGGAACATCAAGTCTCATTAGTGAATTATGTCATATTGAATAACCTGGGCCGGTGTTTCTCGTAAAATTTTCGAGAATGTGCTCAGAATAGTTTATAAGCATGCGCCCAAGTCTGTGCAACCTAACAATAATCTAAAGTTTTGATTGAATGTCATCTTGAGCTAATCCGTTCAGTGTATAGTGATATTGGCAAAACTTGTAGATCCAGATGAGCCGGCTCATGACGAGCCGTCTCATCAGGATCTGCACTTTTTTGCAAGTAATTTTCAAGTCTTTTTTAGAACAAAGACATACCCATTTCAGAAATGGACTAGTCTGAAAATCATTTTGAGACGATTGGATTGGTTGCAAAATTAACGTATCAAAATCCATTCAAGTTACTTGGGGTTAGTAAATAGTGTTCCTCTGCCTCTGTAGGCTAGTGATATGATTATATGTCTTCTATCTGTAATTGAATTCGAGGTCTTTAAAAAATTCAGAGTTGGTCCCTCGAAGTAAGAGGGACCTTGCCTCATGTGTGTTATAAAGGTCATGAAGACCTCTTCCGTCCTTATCAAGGGGAGTGCTAACCGTCTCTCCTTTCTTATAACACAATATAATATAGGCTCTTCACAGCTTTATATAGGCACACATTGTCATGTTAACTTATAATAGGATGTAGACATTTGCATATTTTAATTGTTTTACTTGTAGTAATTATACCTCTGATATGTATTTTGTCTGAATATCATTATAAGACTTAATACAGTGGCTAACACCTAAAAACTACCTTGAAAAAACTTGAATATATGTTTACAAATTTTTCCTTGGAGATTATGCATAACTATTTAAAACAAGGGAGACAACCAGTAATTGTGTTTCAGCTATTCCTGTGTAGAACTTATAGTAGACCCTATCTCCCCTATGTAACTTCTGTGAACACTCCTTTATTATGGTTTGGACTATTCCATTAATCTAAAATAGTCATTATACCCCGTGTATACCCATGCGGCTTTCATGACCAAGGTCAAGGTCAAATTACATTAAAATTTGCATTAAAGTTTTTGAAATATTTGCGTTAAAGTTTTCAGGTACCCATTATCTCTGCAAGTTGGATTGACTTGAAACTTCATATACATGTACTTCTTTATCTTCATCCATATTTTCATTCTATAGCCCACCCATGCGGTTTTCATGCCCAAGGTCAAAATTAAAGTTTTTGAAATATTTGTGTTAATGTTTTTAAGTACACAATATCTCTGCATCATTAAGTCCGCTTGACTTGCAACTTCATATACATGTTTTCCTCAGTCCCATGGACTTTGAGTTAAAATGAAGTGTAGACTGTATGGCCCTATCCACTTGCAGGGTGTTTCAACCTGGACCCGAACCGTGTGATCGACGTACTGTTGGAGTCGTTTGAGAACCACCCTGACCAGGAGACCTTCTACGTGCCACTCGTCCGCGCGTACGTCCGCGACAAGGAAACTCTCTGTCACGTCCTCGGCTTCAAATTCCAGTTCTGCAAGGTACAGCCAGTGTACAAGCTATGTGATTTTGTATCATAAGAAGATGGGCGATTTTTCATGAAAAATATTTACAAAAATTACGATATGTTCTGTAAATGACGTCGTAAGTTGACAAGTTTCATAGAAAATGCGGAATCCCATTCCGCAATAATAATTTCATCAACTTTCGACGTCATTTACAGAAAGTATTACATACATTTAATGTAAATATTTTTCATGAGATATTGCACATTTTCTTCGGTACAGAATCACATGGCTTTTCTTGTATGTACACGAGCATGATGTTGAATAGACGTAAAACTGCTTTCAATAAGTAAAATGTTACAGCTTGGCCAATAAATACATTTGGTACTAGCTATTGATTGATTAGAAAGCTACTTCAAATCCAATTTTCACTTCCAAGCTAGCATCAGAAAAGGATGTGTGGCTGTGACTCGGACTGGAGAAATGGGGCTTAGGGGTTTTGAGACCAGTGTATATTCAGATCTACCTGTGCATCCGCACACGTTATGCTTCTAACAAGCAATATAGATCGCAATCAGGCTACAGGAGTGTGCTATGTGATCAGGAGCTACACTGGTCACAAATCACACAAACCCTATTTCTCCAGTCACAGACAGATATGTTGTTAACAGAAAGGGGACAATTCTTCTAGATTGTCAAGGATTGTATTTTATGTTTCTGTGACTAGAGAAATGGCACTTATGATGGGAGTTGTGACCAGTGTGTTGGTCACAAGCATGACAGGTACTTTATTGATCAAATGTGTGGAGGCACAGGCTGATCTGGATCTACATTGCTCGCAAAACCCATAAGCACCGTTTCTCCAGTCATAAACACGTCATCTACAGTCAAACCTGTGAATAAAGGCCAGCCATGGGAAAAAGAAAAAAATCTGGCCTTTGTTTACATGTGGTCTTTGTTCACTTGTTCAGTTATGTAGTAATTGAATAATTGGGAAAACAAAAGCGTGGCTGCTATGGACAGGTAATTGCTATTTGGAGGTGACCTTTAACACAGGTTCGACATTTATGTTGTGTTTGTAGGAGGAAGAGACTCCGGCCTCCCTGTATAAGTTGGCCGCCTTGCTGTTGAAGAACGACCTCATTGAGTTGGATGGCCTCTGTCCACATGTGAGTATTGACAACCATCTCTGGCTGCAATTAAGGAATAAAACCATGTGCTGTTGTGTTTACTGTTGTACGAAAAACATTTGGTCTGTTTAAAAGTGCGTTTCGTCCGTAGGACTCCTCGCAAGTATATCCTATTTATTACATTTCTGAACAACATTTTTTAACAGAAATTCATTTTATAATGTTTCGAGGGCATTTATGTGGCCAGTGCTTATTTTATAAGGACTGCAGGAGAGTGCACTGTGGTGATTACTATGTATTATTATTTCCTCGCTGATAGGTAAAAGGGGATATAGTGTTAGTCCATGTGCATATGTACGTCAGTAACACCTTTCACCCACGTCCCACCACCCAAGGTCAAGGTCACTGAGGACTTACATTTACCTTGTTTGTAAGGCAAGGCTGCCTATGCTCAATAAATGTAAATCCAATAATTGTTATTAGATTAATCTATCCGTATAACCGACAGTTGTCCCCGAGCGACCAGTCGGTGATCGACTACAGCAAGAAGGAATTGTCCGACGCGAAGGCGTACGCCCGCAAACTCATGGTGGTCAACCTGTCGGACAAGGCCAGTGAGGACAAGAAGGCCGCAGAGGACCAGGTCAAAATTGACCCCGTATGTATAGACGCTTCTCGTGTTAAAAGGTTTGACAATGTCCAGCCATGGGTAAACGTTTGCTGCGGCACGAGGTCACTGATTGAACCCAAGGCCGTACCAGACAGATTTTAACTAAATTTGCTATTTATGTTTATCACGGCAGTAGGAAGAATACTATTGATTTTCGTAATTTTATGAACTCTGCAGCCATTTGTATTGACAATACATATATTGTGACCTACCTCACAAGTTTTATAACCCACGCTATTACTTTTCATAACACACTAATAACCAGAAACATGGTATCACAAAAGCTTTTAAACATTACCTGATAAATAGAATACCTACATAGTGTCTGTTGATATCAATTTTATCAGACTGGGCTCGGAAACGGTTAAAATTCCTGTTTCCCAGCTGAGCCTGATAATTATGATATAAAAAGACACCCCGACTTATATTTCCTATTTTTATTACACACTTGCGAGTTATTTGCACAGGTTTCGCTGTGAGAGAAAACCTGTAATCAACTTCTTACAAAAATTACACAATAAAGAACACCCATAATTGCGTGCCTGTTTTCTTGGAAACCGCCGTGGAAGTGTAATAAATAGGATATTTGATTGTACATGTTGGAATAGTGGAAATAATACACTCGTGTCAGTCGGCATCCGTGCAGCAACGAGTGAGCTACTCAAGTGAGCTTACGCGGAAGCCGACACGCACTCGTGTATTATTTTCCGCTATTCAAAATGTAATATGGTATATCCTCTATATAACTCTCATAATTACTTTCCACAGCACACAAATAACCAGAAGCTTGGTCTCGTGGAGGCTTTACTGAGCATCGGCGCGTGGGAGAAGTCGAAGTCGATTCTGGACCGCCTACCAGAGTTCTACGGCACGACCTACAAGCCTGTCGCTACATCGCTATGTGCCTTAATACACACAGTCCTCGACCCTGTATACAGAAAGTAAGATATATAGACGATCTTACATGAGTAATGTTTTATTTTGATATTTATTAAGCGAGTTTACTGATTTCATAAGAAACAAGGCTATGCGAGTTTTAATAAATACTATATTAAATCATCACAAATGTTAGATTCTATTTATTGCATAAGCACATCATCACATATTGAAGTGGTACTGGTCACCGAACATGTTTTCTCTAACAAACTAATTTGCATATTTATTGCACTATTAGATACAGTGGAATGTCGTCGCGTATCGCCAAGACAAAGAACAAGCATGAGATGCCGGGCTGTAACATCCAGAAGGCGAGCACCTTTAAGGAGGTGTATTCCCTCGCGTTCCCCATGGTCACCTACCTGGGCCCCTACGCGGCATGTGATCCTATACTTGTCGTGAAGCTGATACGCCTCGGCAAAACGTATATGTCCAAGGTAAGTGTGTGTCTTCATGGAGAAACTAAAGCAGTTTCTGTTGGTCCGGCCTTAGATGACCTTAACTGTTGATAGGCCGTTAAACACCTATAAATCCAACCAAATCACCATATCATCGGGTGAACAATGTCATGTGACGTTACCGAATGACGTCGATGTAACGAGACAACTTAAAATAAGTCTGTGTTATCTTCAATGAGGACAACATTTCACACGTGAATTTCAAGCTAAAAACGTTTATATCTGATAAATAAAATACCAGGGCCCGGTTGCTCAAAGCTTCTGTTAGCTTAACAGACTGTTAAATCCTTAGCATTGCTAAGGATTTAACAGTGTTAAGCTAACAGAGGTTTTGAGTAACCGGGCGCAGGCTAGTGTCCTTTGATATCAAGTTTATCTGGGTCGGTTCAGAAACAGTAGGAATTAACCACATAATAAACATGGAATCAAAAGTCACTAGCCTATATTCTCTGTTTTTGTAGTAGAAGAACCAGGACACAGTGTCGATGGATGGCATCAACTACAGCATCCTGAGTAACAAACTCAAACACTAGTCACAACCTTGTCAATTTCTATTGTAGAAGAATCAGGGTACAATCTCGATGGATGACAACATTTTCTACTACGGCCTATTGAGCATCCTGGACGAGGTGGTTATCCCGAGTCTGTCCTTCCAGTCGTGTAACTGTTGCGTCTCCGAGGAGCTCTGGCAGCTGCTCAAGCTCTTCCCGTACGAACTCAGGTACGCAGGAATACTGATCACAACAAACATGCTTTATAATTCACCCTGCTGTCTAAACCAATCACTGGCTAGCACCGCTCCACTTAAAATCTATACTTGGATGGGAGACTGCATTATAAGCCTGGCTAATTATAAGTATGTTATTGTGCACATGTTGTATTTTTAAGGAACTAAATGCTGCGGTCGCTAACGCTCTCTCGCATTTAATTCCTTAAAAATCCAATATGTGAACAGTTACTTGTACGTATTGTTGCTACTTTGATAAGTGTACATTAATTGCCCCGTGTGCCCAGTTTCCTTTTATTTGTTCACTTGACTAACATGTGTGTATTGGCTATGGGTTGCAGGTATCGGATGTACGGCAACTGGAAGAATGAGATGTACAGTCAGCACCCGAGACTGATGAGACTTCGTGCGGACTGCCTCGAACGAGCAAAATACATCATGAAGTAAGTTCTTGCGCTCATTCTAAGGTTAACTTCTATTACGGAAACTGACTGATATTTCGATGCCCTATCGCTTCAAATAGAAGCAAACAGTATACAATTATTGTCTTTTAAGGAGGTGTACATGAGATTTACGGACCTGAGAAAAGTGATGTTCACCTCCGCCTTCGGCGTCGGTGAACATCACTTTTCTCAGGTCCGTAAATCTCATGTACACCGACTCAAAAGACAATAATTGTTTTTTATCCCGTCAACACAGTGCGTATGTGCCGTGAAACACGGTGCCATGAAACATTTTTGATATCCAGTCAATACTATTTTTGCATTTTACAGCCATTTGTAGGTGTTCACTGGATAAATAGAATAGTAGGTTAGTGCCGTGAATGGGAAAAAATATCTGGCGCGGCACGGAAACGAGATGTGCTCGGCAGAGCCTCGCCCATCCCGTTTCCTGAGCCTTGCCAGATATTTTTTCCCATTCACGGCACTAACCTACTATTCTCTATATTATATGACACTTTTTGGCCAATATTTTTTTCAAAATATCCGGCCGAAAAAAAAATTGTTCACTTTTTTTTGGTTTCACACAATTTTCAATAATTATTTAAATAAAAAATGTTTTTTAAATTTTAAAATATTTTTTTTCAAAATGTGTTAGATTTACGCATGCGCTCTAAGGAAGTGAACAATTATAGGTTTGTTTACATGAATAAACACGTCTCGGACCGGTCTCGCGGTCCGAGAGTGCTTATTCGTGTAAACAAACCGTTCAGAGGTCTACATTAAATTTGTATATAATCACGTGGTCGTGTTTTGGCCAATGAGAATGACTGAAATACTTAGTCATATATACCACTTGATATTCACTCAAACAGGCTTTCTTCAATATTGTTATATAAACTGCGATTGCTAATGAAAATGGCGTCAACTTCCGTCCTCATTTACGGAAAATAACGTAAATAATTTTTCTGAGATATCGCACATGTGTTCAGAGCTCGAGATAAGCTGCGCATTTGCAAAAATACCCAATTAAAATTGCTAAAAACCCAATTGAAATCAGAAGTAGTGAGTATCAAAAAGCAATAACAAATTTGTGGTACCTTTATCATGCTGCAGAAAACAATAAACAGACCACAAATATAGCATATTTTTCAAGAGACAATTCTAATGAAATGCCAAGACATGTTTTCATTTTGAAGCAAACTATTCAATAATTGCTGTCTATTGATGTGTAAACAGTAGTGTGATTTTATTTTACCCAATCAAAATTTTGAAATACCCAATTGCTTCAGAAATGATGGAGTGACAATACTCAATTACTAATTCCTTATCTGGAGCGCTGTGTGTTTTAATAGGTACAAAATCACATGGTGTGTCTCATATGCCTATGTAATATGTCTACAGGCGACTGTCCAAGGAGAATGTGAAGCCATCGGGCAGACAGCTGGGCAAACTTAGCCACAGCAACCCCAGCGTGCTGTTTGAATATGTAAGTAGTTTCAACTCGCTTTATTGGCAATAGCTTGCACTATATCGCTACAGCACAATAATCCGTATAACAGAATAACGTTTACATTTCGCGCACTAAAATATAACAATAATCTGCAGGCGTTGAATTTCATTCCTCGCTATATTGGTATTAAGAGAAAATTCTACAATATAGGACATTATCATAAACTCACCTCATAAGGTGTGTATTAGCAAAATTCTTAGATCACTCTCCACGAAGTAGAAAGTAAACAAAGAATGCTTCAAGCGCAAATTTGGAAATGCTTATGTAATGCAATGTAATGTAATTAGTGTGATGTACTCGGGACTAAGTTTCAACATGCTCTATCATGTCCCTCGATTATAGAACTTTCTGAGCATGTACTCGGTTGTTTTACTCAAAATCAGATCACAGCTCAGTCTCAGCCAACCAAACTTATTGATTTCAGCTGTCTCTAATCAGTCAGGGATTCCGCTGGCGATCGCCACTTTCGCAATTGGCGATAAAAATAAACAATTGGCGATAAAAAATTACAATTTTCGAAAAAAAATAAGAAAAAAGATTTTTTTTCGATATTATTTTTTTCAAAAATTGTAATTTTTTATCGCCAATTGTTTTATTTTTTTTGAAGTGGCGATTTTTTGATTTTCCCCAGCGGAATCCCTGATCAGTCCTCCCATACAGGTGAAATACCTGTTCGTATATGACCTTGCTTTGTGCATATGTAAAAAACACAATCGGTCAATCAACCAATCAATCAACCAACCACCTGTTGCCCTGTGCAGGTGCTGAGCCAGATTCAGAAGTATGACAACCTGATTGGGCCGGTGGTCGACTCGTTGAAGTACCTGACCAGTCTCTCGTACGACGTCCTTATCTGTATCCTTCCATTGTGCAAATAATCTTCACCGCTTTCCTGCCATTGTCACTTCCCGATTAGGCATTCGGTACGATATGATAATGCTCATGCTTTTGAAATAAAATGGGTATTTCGAATCCATACAAAATTTCAACTGTTCTGCAGTTTGCGATGGATTGTGGCCTAGACGTTAGGACACTGGATTTCAATACCAGTAGCCGATTTCATCAAAATTGCAAAGTATACTTTTCTAGCAAAGTATACTTTGAGGGAGAAATAATTTATTTTTCCCGAAAAGCATTATTTCATATAGAACTAACAAATGCATATATTTGATGATTAAAAGTATGCAGAATTATTATACTGAATTTATTACATTATCACAGCCAAATTGGCTGTGATAATGTAATAAATTCAGTATAATAAAAATTAATAAATTTATCCTGAAATTGAAAATTTCTCCCTCAAAGTATACTTTGCTAGAAAAGTATACTTTGCAATGTTGGTGAAATATGCTACAGAGGTTGTGAGTTCAATCCCTGCCCTAGGCTGAAAATTACTGTCATAGTATTTACACCCCACTGGTCTTTCAGTTCTACACATTGCATGTTCGGATAGTTTCACAAATGTTAATAACCGAATACGGTGTTCAAATTAGGAATCATATTGTTTTACGCCATTTTGTCGCCATTCATAGAACTGTGACGTTGCCGGTGAATAGCGTGACGTTATTGATGACGTCATAATGATGTCAAACAAACTTTAACAAATCAACAATGTTGCGCGACGTCACGTGGGGCTAATGTAATGTACTGCTATATAAAAGCAATACGTTGAATGGGCGTTGTTTACATTATGAATTTATGGACCGTGTAATTATTCCTTAATGAAACGCAGTCTGCATCATAGAAGCCATCGCGAACCCAGAAAAGGAGAAGACAAAATATGATGATACAACCCTGTCTCTATGGTTGCAAAGTAAGTACTATAATTGAAGGTGTCGGTGGAAGATGTCCAGTCACAGCCACAATTCGATGGTCTAGTAACATAAGGTCGTAACTGCTATGCTTTAGCATAGCAGTTACGACCTTATGTTACTAGACCATCGAATTGATGCTCTCACCATACAGATACATTCCCGTCTATATATTATAGCCTTACTGTTGTAAACGGATGTAAAACCCCAGTCAATCAAACCACCTAGTTGCAGGGATGGATTGTGGCCTATTGGTTAGAACACCTGACTTCCAATCCGCAGATTGTGTTCAAACCTCGCCTTAGGCATCAAAAATACTTTCATACTCTTTCCATCCCACTGGTCTGTTGGATGAGACTTTAAACTGTGGTCCAATCTCTATATGACCCGACCTTTTGGTGCGACATTAAACCCATTCTCTTTCACTTTTTTCACCTTGTTGCAGGTTTGGCGACATTTGCCGGGTCTATATGTAAGAAGTACCCGGTCGACCTAGCAGGTCTCATGCAATACGTCACCAACCAGCTGAAGGCAGGCAAGAGGTTAGTATGCGAAATTTAAATAGAACTTTCTCACTCCAAGATTTTTTGTATCCACTTTGTATCATCCACCATGCTTGGTCATATGATTTGTTCTATGTACATGGGCCATATGTTGTGACCACTCATTTGAACCGCCTCGTTGACACGGTACAATGAGTTGTCACAACATACATTCTTAAGAAGAAATCAGAAAAAGAGGATTTTTATGCCCCCGACCTCGGGTGTTTGGACTGTGTGTCTGTCCGTGCGTCCGGTTAAGAAGTATGCCGGAGTATCTCAAATCTTCCACTAGGGGAATTTATGTGTCGTCGGGTGTCTTGTTTTTCATACGTCCCTACTTGTAATCCACATGTAATCGATACAATCCTGAAGTATTGTTTATGTGTAATACAACATTGTCTGATATTTTGCTTACAATTTGATAAAACGGTTCAAATGAGTGGTGACAACAGACATTTTTGTTGCGCCCGCTTGCGGACAGCGCAATATAGTCGGCACAGTGGTGTACGTATGTTTGTCCGGGTTAAAGTTTTTGTTTAAAGTTTTTCGGTATACTATCAAAACCTCGGCGGGCGCGACATGTGGGCCAGGGTCATCTAGTTACAAAGAACTATGTAAAATTTGATTTTTATTATTGAAATTTTCATGCGTCTCTACTTGTAATTTGTGTGTATTGGACGAAATGCTGAAGTATTGTTTAAACGTATATTACAGTATTGATTTGATACTCCTGCGAGAGATGGTCCAGAAGATGGCGGGAATAGAGATATCCGAGGAAATCACCAACGATCAACTGGACGCGATGTCGGGTGGTGAACTTCTGAAACAGGAGGTAATACCCTGGTCGAACCTGCTTGTGCTGTACTAGACATTAATGATTATGATCGATTACGGCCGAAATCTGCGCAAAAAATATTTTTTTCTGTTTTTATACAAAACATCAATAAATCTTAATAATGAACATAATGTAGTTCAGTTACAGACTAATTCATTTTGTCAATCGAGGAAAGATTAACAAGCTTGTAGAGCAATGTAGAGGCAAATCCTTTATTGTTGTTACGTCAACCCTTTCAACAAGACCAGTAGTGTGGTATTGGCAAACAGTGTAGACCCAGATGAGCCGGCTCGTGACGAGCCGGTTCATCTGGATCTACACTGTTTGCAAGTAATTTTCAAATTTTTTAGCACAAAAAACACACCCTTTTCATAAATGGGCTAGTCTGAAAATCATTTTGTGGCGATTGGATTGGTTGCAAAATTAACATATCAAAATCCATTCCCGTTACTTAGTGGTGAAATTTGAACCGAGGCCCCATCTCTATTTGACGTTGGCTATTGCTGGAACTTTTAAACCCTGTAACCTTTCACCATTCAACCATATACACTACAGGGTGGTTACTTCTCACAAGTGCGAAACACGAAGAAGTCGTCGACAAGACTGAAGGACACGGTATTGGAGCACGACCTTGCCCTGTCTCTGTGTCTCCTCATCTCCCAACAGAGGGATGCTGTAATATACAAGGAGGGTATTGCGCAACATCTCAAATTGATCGGCAAGCTCTACGATCAGGTATAGCACAAATTTATTGTCTATCAGTCACTGAATTTCTTTCAGGTGTAATGAGAATAGCACTGCAGTAGTAGTTTGTGGTTGATTCGGAATTCCTACTGTTTCAGAACTAAGCCCTATAAAATACTAGCACATCATCTTCAAGGTACATGTCCACTCAGTAGGCACAAAATGTACTTTATATCAAGAGACATCATCTGAGACATTTTCTGGCAAATTAACATTCATTCACCATTTACCCCACGTATTGATTGGCATTATACATTTTATATCAGACGCAAATTTCCACACTGATATCAGGGGCGATAACCAGACCTTACTATTTATTCTCTGTATTTTTGATGTGCAATGATCATACTTTATAATCTGTCGAAAATATTTTTTCAGGCGACGCATTTAATTAGTAGAATAATTAAAAAACATCATGCCTCATTTGCATATGAAAATAACCTGATACAACCACGTGTCACTATCAGTAAAATACACATTACTAAATGATTATATTTGTATAGCGGGCACTCTTAATTATTTGAACTGGTGGAATATTGACACAATTATACATTTAATTAATTCCTATGAAGAACAGTTTGTGCCTACTGAGTGGGCATGTACCTTTAAGCTGATTGGCAAACTATGATCAGGGCCCCGTATCACTAAACTTTGTACTAGACGACAAGAACATTTGAATTGACAGGTAATGTTTGGAAATCTTTTGTGTATGTGTTCGTATTTAATGATCTGTACACATGGGTGGAGGTTAGGAATTTTTAGGCTTGCTGAGAAGTTCCTACCATTTCTAGAGGATGGGTTGTGGCTCAGGGGTAGAATACAGGTGTCAGTTTCACTAAACTTCGTACAACTAAGATGTTCGTAAGTGCAAATGTAGGATCGTCTGGAAATTTCAATTGATGGATTTACATTTATTGAGCAGAGGCTGCATATGCAGCCTATGCTCAATAAATGTAAATCCAATAATTGTTTGCAAGAAAACATTGCTAATGTGAAATTTACAGACTATCATAATTTTGCACTTACAAACGTTTTAGTATAGTGAAATGACCTCCAGGACTTCAATACTGAAGGTTGCGAGTTCAAAACCTACCCTAGGGCATGAAAAATGCTTACATCGTATTTTCATCCCACTGGTGTGTCGGATGAGAGTTTAAACTGTGGTCCCGTCCCTATATGAGCTTAGCTGTTGCTGGGATGTTAAACCCATTCCTTTCATGTTTCAGTGCCAGGACACGCTGGTGCAGTTCGGCAGTTTCCTATCACTGCAACTGAGCACGGAGGAGTTTGTGAAGCGCCTGCCGCCCATCGATGTAATGGTGGACCAGTATCACGTCCGTCCCAACTCCGCCTTTTTCCTGTCCCGCCCTCTCTACAGCTACGAGCTCAATGTACGTACATTTCCACTTCCCATCTTCCAATATATCTATTTCATTCTGCAGATGGTGGTGGTTGGTTGTGAGCATGCGATTGGTTATTTAATGAATGGGATTCAATCTTATAGAAATCCCAAACTGAGACGTGGTTGTCCCTCAGGGGTGGGTGAGGGGCCAAGTGACTTTGGCACCAGGTCAGGTTATTCTAATTTCAGGGCTGAATATACATTGTTTTCAATGTAAACATTCCGTTCTGGTTTTTCCTCCCATTTCAGCATTTTAAATGCAGGATCGAACCTGTTTGCCCGACCTTAAATGTGGCTGTGACTGGAGAAATGGGGCTTATGAGGTTTACGACCAGTGCAGATCCAAATCAGCATTCGCACAGTCGGATCAGGATCTGCACTGTTCGCCATTCTATCACCATCATGCTTCTAACAAGCAATATGGGTCGTTATCAGGCTACAGGAATGTGCTATTTGATCAGAAGCTACACTGGCGACAAGTCTCATAAGCCCCATTTCTCCAGTCACAGCCACGAATGACCTTAGCTGGTGACATGCCGTTAAACACCAATAAATCAAGGCTAATTTCAGAACTGAATATGATTTTGGGATTTTCCCCCAATGCAGCAGGTTAAATGCGGGATCGAATCCGATGGCACGGCCTTACATGACCTTAGCTGTTAATAGGCTGATAATTCCAGCACAAAAATATTTACACAATTCCCTAACATTTGATTGGCCCGTAGCAAGTCTCTGTCCAAAATTTATATCCCAGTAAACTCCCACGCCAAACTACTTTCTACAGGTGCGCTGTCAGTGCTGTCGATGTAAACAAATGGCTGCCGTCTGTCAAAATAAACACATTTTCTTGATGAATTTATTTCAAATGCTGAAATTATAAGGAATGAATGGCCTTTTTGTGGAATTTATCGGGGATATAAACTTGGAAAAGTCACGGGAATACTGGACAAAGGCCGGAAGGCCTCGTCTAGTATTCCCGCGACTTTTCCAAGTTTATATCCCGATAAATTCCACAAAAAGGCCATTCATTCCTATATTAAACACCAACAAATTCACTTACAGGCGAAGTACGAGGAGCTGAGGAAAGCGGAGAAGGCTGAGAAGGACAAAGAGAAGGACAAGGACAGGAGCAAGTCCTCCACTGCCATGCGGGTAATCACAATTCACCATTGATTCTCACCTCACTAGGCGTGAAAAATACTTGCATAGTATGTCCATCCCACTGGTCTGTCGTTTGAGACTTTAAACTGTGGTTCCGTCTCTATTTGACCTTAGCTGTTGCTGGGACGTTCAACCCATTCACTTTCCCGATTGATTCTCGCCCATTGTGTCCTATTAAACCTATTTCATGCAGGATACATGTATTTATTTTCATAGGTATCAACATTATCAACATTGATTTTCTTTATTTCTCAATTAATGTATATCTTGTTACCACTCACCACATTATTAAACAGATGGTAACCCTGTCACGCCTACATATCTCACATTGACTACTGTATGCTAATTTTTGGACTATTCTCTTAATCGAAAAACTGATCGTTTTATTCAAAATCTTGAAAATAATGACAAACACTCCAGATAAGACAAGATTCATCATAATGAACCAACACATCTGGATCTAGTGTTTACAAATATTGTCTTTATGGTATCACGGGTTGAAAGGGTAAACAATACAAATATGTCATTCAATGAACCAATGATTTACAGACCCAGAAATACATAGAGGCCACAGAGATTGTGATGAATCCCGTGATAGAGTGTGTCAAACCGCTCCAGTCGCCGAAAATCTGGGAGGACCTCAGGTAACGTTTCTCTATGTAAAACATCTTCTAGCATTCATCTCGGATTTCAGGGCTAAATATATACATTTTTTTATTGGAAATATTCAGTTCTGATTTTGGGATTTTCTCCCCATTTGTACATGTACTTGTACAGGTAATATATGTATATTTAGTACTAAACCTATTGACCCGGCCTTAAATGGCCTTGGCTGTTGATAGGCCGTTAAACCCTAACTAACAAACAAATGTGGTTTGTTAGAGAGCCTATGGCCCAGTAAGACATTGAAACTGCACATTTTCAGCAGTATTTTCTCCAGAAATAAATGTTCTGCCTATGGCGACATTTCGGAAAATAATTTATATTTCTATATTAAAATCTTCAATTATGTAAATCGTAACAGATACATGTATATATGTAGCTTTGACTGGAGAAATGGGGCGTATGGGTTTTGCGACCAGTGTAGATCCAGACCAGCCTGTGCATCTGCACAGTCTGATCAGGATCTGCACCGTTCACAATTCCAAGATCTGCACTGTTCTATTCCATCAATGAAACGCACATCATGCTTCTAACGAGCAATATTGATCGTTATCAGACTACAGGAGTGTGCAATTTGATCAGGAGCTACACTGGTCACATAAATCCTATAAGCCCCATTTCTCTAGACACAGCCTGATATGAAAATGAACGGGTGCCTAATTATGATCAGTAGACAATTAATTTGTAATCATTTCCGATTTCAGTCCCAATTTCTACGTGACGTTCTGGTCGCTGTCTGTGTATGACATCTCTGTACCGACTGGCTCATACCAGAAACAGATCCGACACCTCGAGAACATTATCAGTGCTATTGACGATACAAAAGAAACGGTGAGTGTCCAAAGTCACTGGTTCTTCTAGAACACGTGTGGTGGTTGGTTGGGTGCATGTGATGGGTAATTTAACGATTGAGATTGACCTGGTTTGACCCTTTGTCATTGGCATTCTTGTATGTTAGAGTTGAATGTAGTTATACCCTTTTATGAGTCATATGATTATTCCTAATCCTATTACTTTTAGAGGAAGTTACTTTCGTGTGGTATGGACCTGGCACCATGTTATTCTAATTTCAGGGCTAAATATATTTTTTTCAATGTAAATATTCCGTTCTGATTTTGGTATCAATCAACCAATATAACAAGCCAGCAATTGTTTGATCAATCAATCAACCAATAGCACAAGCAAGCAATTGATTGATCAATCAAGCATTCAAGCAATTAAGCATTCAATCAATCAATAGAACAAGCAAGCAAATGATATGATCGATCAAGAATCACTCAACAATTCAATCAATCAATCAACCAATAGAATAAGCAAGCAATTGATTGATTTCAATCCATCCTCCAGCCCCAGAGCAAGAAGAAGAAGGAGAAGGACCGGTGTAACCAGCTCATCGAGAAGTTACGGGACGAGGAGAAGAAGCAGAGTGACCACGTCCAGCGCGTTATTGCCCGCCTAAAAAACGACAAGGAGAAATGGTTTGTTGCCAGTAAGTGTTACATAATTGGCACAGTATCATGTGTAACTACAGAGCCAAAAGTGAAAAGTTAACTTAACATCCCAAGACACTAGCCTGGAGAATTCTTTGCAAGAGGTATTAATTCTTTTCATGCTAGCGGTAAAAATAACAGCCAACAAATTGCAAGTATTTTTCTTATTTCTATCTGTAAATATGTCTCAAGAATTTCATTAGAATTGTGTCCTCCGGACTCGATTCTAATAAAATCCTAAGACATATTCATGATATTTACAGGGAGACATAAAAGAAAATATAATGAATTTTCGTCTTCTATTTTTGAACTATTTATAGCTCACACGTTTCCCAGCATGCAAAGCCTTAAGCTTGGCTCAGAAATGATCGAAATTCCTCAGCGAGCCAGGAATTGCTGCGCGTTTGTTAGCCTTGTCTGATCAACTTTGTATCAAATGACTTGTGAAAGACAAGAGTGGTAATGTTTACTATTAATACTAGTAATATAATATCACAGTCAACTCAACAATGCCGATATCAGTGTTATGAAGAATGGTCGTTCTCTATGTAGACCATGGCAGAAATATGTACGTTGTTGGAATCCAGAAAGAGAGAACTTAACCTTTTGAACCCGAAAGCCCGCTGTAGCAGATCCAGATGAGCCGGCTCGTAACGAGTCGTCTCATCAGGATCTTCACTTTTTGCAAGTAATTTTCATATTTTTGAGAAGAAAACATATCCCCTTTTCATAAATGGACTAGTCTGAAACTCGTTTTGTGATGATTGGATTGGTTGCAAAATTAACAGATCAAAATCTATTCCAGTTACTTAGGGGTGAAAGGGTTAAAACTTGGTTGACTGGCATTTGTCACGAGTCGCCTGTTCTTGATGTAATGAGACTATTTAAATGGAAACTAGTTTCTTATTGGTGGAATCAGTCGAGCAAGAAACAGTGTGATTTGTAGTAGATCGTAGATTGGGTGGCCAATAATTACCACATACGGTGCAGCACAGAATATGAACCAGTTGGGGAGTTAACGAGCGCCTAGGTTAACAGTTGAAGTGTATTGACGTTCACTACAAAACAATAACCTCATATTCTCAATTTATTGCATAAAAGGGCGCTCGCATTGTATTACAGTGCTCACAGTGTAATCATATTACACTGGTGTAATAAATACCGTATTTATTCTTATAGTAGCCCCCTCTCTATTAGTAGCCCCCACCCCCCCCCCTCCCATTTTTGAATTCTAAATGTTATTTTCACATACAAAAGCCATTTAAAACATTGTTTTAAATGGCTTTTGTCAGTGAAAATAACATATTTTTTATCCTACTTTCCATGATTTCATCCCCACAGGATTATTAGAATTTTAGTATTAATACGGTAGGCAAATTAGCTCGGTACAGAAAACGGGTTTGGTGACCAGTACAGCTTCAATACATGATGCTGTGCTTATGCAATAAATAGAATCTAACATTTGTGATGATTTAATATGGCATTTATTAAACTTCTATATTTATTAAACTCGGTATAGCCTCGTTTCTTTTGGAATCTGTAAACTCGTTTAATGAATATCAGATTAAATCATCACTCATGTAAGATCCTCCATGTGTCTCCGACAGAGACGACGAAGAACGAGTCGATCACCCAGTTCCTGCAGCTGTGTATATTCCCGAGGTGTTGTTTCACGGCCAGCGACGCCATCTTCTGTGCCAAGTTCTTGCACATTCTACACAACCTCAAGACATCCAGCTTCTCCACACTCATCTGTTATGATCGGGTAAGCAGAACTGTTGTCTATTTTGTGTAAACCTGTCCACATTTGTTATGCCTGTTTACACATTTTAAATACAATATGTTTTCATAATTATTTATTTTCAGCAAAATTTAGGAATAATCCTATATTTTTTTGGCATTACCTACATTAGTGGGTATCACCTACATTAGTGGAAAGTGAGACATAGTGATCACCGTACCAGCATTGTCATTGTTGGCGTCAACAATTGCCCCCATGTTGAACATCTCCTGATCCGCTAGTCAGTTCATTATTCCCCAAACTTAAACAATATCTTCCGCACAATGATTACTGTCATCCACCCAGCATCATTCGGGTGACCTTGACCACGAAATAGCAGATTTAGAAAGAAATCTTATGACTTGCAATAGGCATCCCACTAGCTATTTGTTGCAGATCTTCTGTGACATCATGTACATGGTGTCTGTTATTGCAGATTTTCTGTGATATCACATACACGGTGTCGTCGTGTACGGAGAACGAGGCGCACCGCTACGGCAGGTTCCTGTGTGCGGCGCTGGAGACCGTCATGCGGTGGCACAGTGCCAAACACATCTACGAGAAGGTGGGTTGTGTAATGGTAGATTTTATAGCTGTAACAAAAATGAGAGAGACAAGCCATGTGATTTTGTATCCAAGACTATGTGCAAGATATCTATTGAAAAATATTTACGATATTTCTGTAAATGATGTTGAAAGTTGATGAAATATTCAGAGCAAATGCGGAACATGGAAATTTCCACCCTCATCGGGTGTTTGTCGTCCCCAGGAGCGATGGGGTTGTGGCCTAGAGGTTAGGACACTTGATCAATATCAGAGATTGCGAGTTCAATCCCTGCCCTAGGTGTGAAAAATATTTTCTTAGTATTTCCATTCCTCTGAGATTTAAAACCGAGGTCATATTATGACCTTAGCTGTTAGCAGGGATGTTAAACCCATTCCTTTCACGTTTGTCGTGCCCAGGATTGCGCGAACTACCCGGGGTTTGTGACGGTGTTCCGGAAGGGGGAGGTGGGCAACAACATCGCCGACCAACTCGACTTTGAGAACTACCGACACGTCTGTCACAAGTGGCACTTCAGGATAACCAAGGTATGTATTGCTTGTCATAAATTTCATGCCGTCTAACATCTTGAAAATCAGTCGATATTTCTGAAAATATTTCAGTCAGAATTAATTGCATTTTTGTTCCGAGTTTGCACATTTATATAACAATGTTTTTCTAGACCAGATCGATAGTCTCTGGCCCCAAGAACAGCTGTCCAAACACGAAATCACATTTCCATAGATTTTAATACGCCTACATAAAGGCCACGATGTTTCCTTCAAGCCTGCGCGTGTACGACTGCCTGCGACACGTACATACTACCAGTGACCGTTTAAAAATGTAGGCTACATGAGGAAACAGGTGATATGCGTAATAAACACTTTATATGATTTCACACGTTGGGTCACCCATTTTTCATCGCGTTTGTTTCCGTTATCAGCTGGAAGCAAAAACACAATTCTGATCGCTGACCAGTAAGTAACTTATATGTGGCTGTGACTGGCAAAATGTAATCAGTGTAGCTCCTGTAGCCTATTTCACCAACATTACAAAGTATACTTAATATCTAGCAATGTATACTTTGAGGGAGAAATTTTCAATTTATGGATAAATTTATTAATTTGTATTATACTGAATTTATTACATTATCACAGCCATTTTGGCTGTGATAATGTAATCCATTCAGTATAATAATTCTGCATACTTTTAATCCTCAAATATATGCAGTCGTTAGTTCTATATGAAATAATGCATTTCTGGGAAAATAAATGATTACTCCCTCAAAGTATACTTTGCTAGATAAGTATACTTGCTCGAAGCGTTTTACGAGCGAGAACCCTTGTGTCGTTACAGGCGATGGTGTCGTGTATAGAGTCCGGTAACTACATACAGATCCGCAATGCCCTTATCATACTCACTAAGGTAAGTTGGCTCCTCCATTCCAAGATCATCTCGTGTACTTTTTTGTGGGTTCAATCCCAGCTCCAGGGATGGGTTGTAGCCTAGGGGTTGGAACACGTGACTTCCAATCCGGCGGTTGCGGGTTCAAACCTTGCCTTGGGCATCAAAAAATTATTTTCATTGTACCCGGCTTTAAATTACCTTAGCTGGTGATAGGCCGTTAAACATCAACAACTTTTCATAGTTTTTGTCGCGCCTGCTTTAGAAGACACGACTATAGTTTCCTCTTTTTCCGTCGTCGACCGCGTCGCCAAATGTCATAACGTTTGTACAGTTTTCTTCATCATCATATAACTTCAATATTTTTTGATGGATCACTTCAATATTTGCCTTTGAAATACACTTGTGTCCCCATTAACATGACCTTGACCAAAGAATTGTAATCTATCAGATGTTAATGGACATAAATCATTATTTAATACCAATAAATCAATCATATACCCAGGTGTTGTCTCGGTGCCTATGCTATTTTGCTTACTTCTTCTAAAAGTGTATGTTGTTACCACTCATTGGAACCGTCTCGATGAGACGGTTCCAATGAGTGGTAACAACATATACTTCTGTGCATAATTAAGGAATTAATATTTTTGTGAGAAAAATTGTATTATAAGATTCCTCACCATGTTATCCAGTAGCCTATTTCATCAACATTGCAAAGTATACTTTACTAGCAAAGTATACTTTGAGGGAGTAATCATTTATTTTTCCAGAAATGCATTATTTCACATAGAACTAACAAATGCATATATTTCATGCTTAAAAGTATGCAGAATTAGTATACTGAATTTATTACATTATCACAGCCATTAAATGGCTGTGATAATGTAATAAATTCAGTATAATAAAAATTAATAAATTTTTTCAAAAAATTCAAAAATTTCTCCCTCAAAGTATACTTTGCTACTAAAGTATACTTTGCAATGTTGATGAAATGGGCTACAGGTGTTGCCGCAGTACCCACGAATAATCCAGTTCGGGCAGGCCCTGGAGCGCCGTATAGACAGACTCCGCAGCGAGGAGAAGGACAAGAGACACGACATCTATGCCCTCGCCATGGGCTACGGTGGCATGCTCAAGAGTAAGAAGTCCCACTGGGTACCTGAGGCAGAGTTCCATCTCAAGGACAAAGATGGGGTGAGTGTGTAGAAATAAGTCGGGCATGGGTGGTTATGGAGAATGCATTTTATCTGGGATTTCATTTTTGTGACCAACTTGGTCTGGTGTGGTAAAATCGCCAGGTCATATCTAAAGGTTCTCATAATTTCAATGTTTACAGCAATCTGTTTGATTGATTATTCAGAACAACACTATAATTAATGCCAGGGATTTCGCAATTGGCGATAAAAATAAACAATTGGCGATAAAAAATTACAATTTTCGAGAAAAAAAAAGAAAAGAAAAAGTCTTTTTCTTTTTTATCGCCAATTGTTTTATTTTTTTTGAAGTGGTGATTTTTTTATTTTCCCCAGCGGAATCCCTGTAATGCCTACTACATAAAATCTCCATATTATGTGCCCTTCACCTTCGTGGGTGAGACACTTGCCGGCGATCGCCAAATGTCTCATAGGTGATCACAAACACATTAACCTTTTCAACCCTGCAGATCATAAAGCCAGATTGGATATGGATGAGCTGGCTCATAGTGAGCCGTCTCATCAAGATCTACAGTATTGGTCAGTACTTTTCAGGTATTCTAAAAAATAGCCCTCATCAGAATAATGAAATAGTCCTGAAATTACCATGTAACTATTACTGTCTGATACTTAAAGGTATATGCCCACCCAGTAGGCACAAACTGTTCTTTATAGGAATTACATAAGTGTATAATTGTGTCGCTATTCCACCATTTCTAAAAATTACGAGTGCCCGCTATACAGATATAATCATTTAGTAATATTTATTTTACGGATAGTGACAGAAAATAAATAGTAATGTCCGTTAACATTTTAAGGAAACACGGTTATCGCCCCTGATATCGGTATGGAAATTTACGTCTGATATAAAATGTGGGGTAATGGGGTATTAAATTAATATGTGGGGTAATGGTGAATGAATGTTTATTTTGCCAGAAAATGCCTCAGATGATGTATCTGATATAATAATATGTTGTGCCTACTGAGTGGGCATGTACCTTTAAGGCTGAAAGCGGTAAAGTTGCTCATTGTGATAATAATACATGTACTTCTGTTACTACAGAAGGCCAAAGTGACCCCACATGGTATGGGCTCCAAGTCTGACGCTGCAACCGGATCTAGGGACAGTAAGACAACATCAGCCAAGTCGGCCAGTGCTGAAAGTAAGTATACAACTGGTTTTCTCCTCATGATGGGCCACGTTTGTATGTCATAGAAGTGGTCGCTGCTGCAAAAGAAAATGAGAAACATGGCCTGCAAGAGTGTATTAGCTGGTCAGGAACGAGGGGTCGTTTCACTAAAGTTTGTATGACTAAAATGTTCGTACGTGCAGATTTAGAATAGTCTTGTAAATTACAATTGATGGATTTACATTTATTGAGCATAGGCTGCATATCATATGCAGCCTATGCTTAATAAATGTAAATCCAATAATTGTTTACAAGAAAACATCGCTAATGTGAAATTTACAGACTATCATAATTTTGCACTTAGTCGTACAAAGTTTAGTGAAACGACCCCCTGATCTTGCCGCAAGTGCCATAAGCCTCGGTTTGTGAGTGACATTTAAACGTGACCAACCATTGCAACATGCGACTTTACATTATTGCGTTTGTGACATTAGCAGCTCCAGGTCGGCATGTGGAGCCGCGCAGGCTGATCAGAGCCTGCAATGTTCACTATTTAGGTGATGAAGCATTCCCGATTGATCTAAGGAGCGTGTCAGCTCGTCTGGTGCTAGACTGGTCAAAATGTAATAAGACCCATTTCTCCTTTCATTCCTTAATAACTTGTGAACAACTTCGCAGATTTTAATAAGGCCACAATATGTCTAGCTTATTTTACAATGGTTACAAATAGGCGCGAGAGCACTTGTACAATTGCTTTTGTTGGCACAGATGGGTGTGATCCTTAACCCCTACTACGCTGAATTAAAAGTTGTCGTCTGCTGGAAATGTTTTATTTTCAATATTTCTTGACAAAAACCTGATTTTGACAGCACATGTGAATCGTCTCCAGTGGAGACGATTCTCATGTGCTGTCAAAACCAGTTTTTTGTTAAGAATTAAAGCAAAAATGAAAAACAGCAGACGGCAATTTCCGTCGACAGCGTAGGAAGGGTTAATGTGGGAGGAAACCAGAGTACCCGGGGGACACCGACTTGTCCGGTCTGGTGACCACTAGACCATTTCATATGCTGCCCCGATCTAGGATCGAACCTGGGCCACATTGTTCAGAAGTGCTCTCATCACCAGTTGCTCTAACTAGACAACTATATGTTACAGAGGCGGCCTCGGCAGCGAAAGAAAAGGAGAAAGACGGCCTGAAGTTGAGGATTAAGACTCCTTCCGCAGAGCCGAAGGAGCAGAAAGGGGAGGAACGCCAGCGAATAAAGGTCATTGGCGAGGTGAAAAGGTCATCGGAGGAGAAGGTCAAGATGAAGGTCGTGACCCCAAGTGAGAGTAAGAAGTCCGACTCGGCAGACAAGAAAGAAACTGCATCAAGGTGAATATTGTTGAATATTGTTGATAGTCGAAGGTTCAATGGAAAATGGTCCCGTCCCTTATGGACTTAGCCCCCTTTTTCCACTGATCCCTTCAGATGTGGTGTGGAGTGCATGCTGTGTGTATGTGTATTTATTTGTGGCTGTGACTAGAGAAATGGGGCTTATGGTTTTTGCGACCAGTGTAGATCTGCACTGTTCCCATTCCATCAATAAAACACCCACAATGGCAGCCGTAATGGCATCTATGTAGTACTAACTAGGTTTGAGTCTTGTGAGAACTTGGAGTTAAGTTCCTGCACGATTCACAATTTGAATTTACAATTTGAATTTGCAATTTTCCCACACATGTGCATGCAGACTGGTTCTACAGTCGCCCGTCTGTTGAGTACCTCGATGTTGAACAGACATTAAATGCCAATCAATAAATTTGCCACAAATCAATCAATCAGTCGGTAAATAAATACATCAATCAATCAATCAATCAATCTACTCCAGTTCGAAGCCGAGCTCTCGAGACAAGGAGAGAAAAGAGAAAGGAGAGAAGGCTGGAGAGTCGTCCGTGGAGGCGAGCAAGTCGAGGGAGAAAGTGCGGGAAGATAAAGTTGTGAAGGAGGAGCGTTCGGTCAGACGTGAGGAAAAGGAGAAGTCCCGGGAATCACTGGGAAAGGGTAAAGATGAGAAGGCATCAACGTCTCGCGACATCAAAGATGACAGAATCTTAAAGGTATACACCAGTGGTTTAACTTGATAGTCCGGTTATCTTTAATGGTAGGGGACGGGCTGTGGCTCAGGTGTAGAATACAGGACTTCAATAATGAAAGTTGTGTGTTCAAAACCTACCCTAGGGCATGAAAAATTATTTCATCGTATTTGCATCCCACTGGTCTGTCGGATGAGACTTTAAACTGTGGTTCCATCCCTTTTTGACCTCGGCTGTTGCTCGGACGTTAAACCTCATTCATTTCATTTTCTTTAAAGGAGAGAAAGGACGAGAAATCTCGCGAGCTAAAGGCAAAGGACGATTCGCACCACGAGACGAAGACAAAGGAGGATAAAATTCGGATGCACCGAGAAGGCAAACAGGCGGAGAAACGGGAGAAGGATGAGAAGCATGAGCGGATCAAGTTGAAGCGGAGCTACAGTCCGGAGCGGGAGGATTCGGAGGGACGTAGGGAACGGGACCATTACCGGGAGGAGCGGGAGGAGGGGTGGGCCGAGGGAAGGGCGGGCAGTGCCACGTCTAACTCCAGCAGCCATCGGTCGTACCATCAGGACGAGTCGCCGATAATTGTCGAAGAAAGGGGTAAGAGGGTCTCGATATCTCTCATCCCTAAATATGATGGGTCGTGGCCTAGGGGATATGTCATTGGACTTCATTAATGGAGGTTGCGAGTTCAGTCTTCACCCTAGGGATGGACCGTGGTTTATGGGATATGACATTGGACTACAATACCGGAGATTGCTAGTTCAATCCTCACCCAAGTGTGAAAAATACTTGCATAGTATTTCCACCCCACTGGTCTGTCGAATGAGACTTCAAACTGTGGTCTCGTCTCTATTTGACCTTAGCTGTTGCTGGGATGTTAAATACATTCAATTTCACTTTCATCCCTGAATATCGGACATTGACTCTTCCATTTGTGCTATGCCAATTATCAAAAATGGGATATTTTTCCAAAATGTGAAAAAACTTGACACTGTACAGTCGAATCTCTCCAAACCGGAGATGTTCCACTGCAAGTCAGACATGTGAGCACTTCCTGACACATTCTAGTATTTAACAATCATGAAAAGTCATTGTAATCAGAGATACATAACAGCGAGATACATCTATCTACGGTAAACGTCTATATTTCCCCGATTGTCCGGTTTAGATGGGTTCCACCGTAGATCCTAATGAGATGGGTTGTTATGAGAATATCAGGCTAGTGTCTTTTGATGTCAAAGTTATCCGGCGAGGTTAGGAAACGCGTAGGAATTCCAAGGCTCCCGAGGAATTGCTACCTTTTCCGAGCCGAGCTTCCACCCACCCCATCAGTTGATTTTCTTTTCTTTCAGATTCCAAGCGGAGGAAAACGGACCCAACTCCATCCAGCTCAAAGGTTAGTATTGGTGAGATGTTCTCACCCATGATGGAGGTCACCTAGCAACGGCCTGTCTGTTTACATGTGCAGCCGCCAGCCACCACGTCGCCATGGCAACGAGGTTCAAGAAGGAAGAGGCCCAGGGTCGTCGTGTAGCAACCATTTTAATCATGTTTTGTTTTAGGCAGAAGCCGTATTTTCACAGGTTGCTTTGTCGCAGATGCATCGACAGAAGAGCTCTCCGTAGAGAATCAAAGAAAAATTGCAATCGCGAGAACCCTTCTATGCGATCGAAAGGGTATTGCGTGCGAATCAAGAATAGCCAGCAATGTAATGGTCCGATAATGCATATCTCAGCGTTAATCAATTTACGGTTCGTTACGTATCGGCTATGAAGTAAAGCAAATCTAATTCAGAAATTATTGAAAGGGAACAATATACCACATACATCGCTGAATTCCAAGATGGAGGGAGAATCAAAAAGAATGTCTCAGGGACCAGAAAATGTGAAATATATTATTTGTTTATCCAAATTATCGAATTACATGAAGAAAGCAATATAGATCTGAATAAAAGCATCCCAAAGAAGTGTGAAAGTAGATGAATAAATGTAAATAAATCCACTGAAATAGAGACTACAAAATGTTGGCAAAATGTAGTTGAGTGTATACAAAATGGCTGTATGTAGAAAATGTCACAGAAAGTTGAAAGGTGGAAATTTAATTGAAATTTCTGATACATGGCTCACTACATGTGGAAGTGTAGAATGATGAAGGCAATTGATGTCCAAAAGCTGTGCTTTTTGAGTGTTTGAATGAATAACATTGAATGCCTATATTTTATGTGCTGCAATAAATGGAAAATAATATACCAATATATGGAATAAATCGTCGCTGATTATAAACGTTTACTGCCTATGGACATTGGTCAGTACATCCACTCTGTATGCTGCTCCATAGTTAAAGAATTTCCTCGACCACCTAGATGTAAATAGACATTAGTCAAGTAAGCTGAAGTAAGCTGTTGGAAGGTAATGTATTGAGATGATATGTCGTTTCCACAAGCCACCACCGGTCCGATGTCTCGACGGAATGGTTAGCCAGAGACCGCTATGGTTATTTGGTGACGTGGCCGACTGCAAGATGATGGAGATGGATGTGGCTTCAAGATGTATGTCCCACAGTTCGAAGATGCAGCTCCATAACCGAGGGGTGTCATGTGATGTTGTTGTCTGCCGAATCGTCACCACTGGCACGTGTTCTACTTGCCAACCGATGTCTTCCTGCTCTACTAGTCAGTCACAATTATAAACTCTTACACCATATTTGTCATTTAAATGAATTACCCCACCAGCCTTGATGACAATGATGCTACTGATTCAAGATCCAAGAAATTACTGAAGTCCTGCATGATGTGTGACCAGTCCACCGAAGCGTCCTGTTACCAGATGTCCCACTACCTGCCACTACCTGCCATTGCCAGACGGCCACCACAAGACGAGTACCGTTGTGACAACAGAAGCCCATCCAAAACCACACGACTACAACATGCAGCACCCAGCCTGTCCTAGCATCCTCGAATGATAACAGAATACGTCGGGCTTCCAGTCTTCCCTCGATGGCTGTACACAGTTGGGTGAAGACGGCTCTCTACTGGCAATGTCTCGGGGTAGCAGCGGCAAGCAAAGGCACGATTCTACAGTGGCTGCCACTACTACAACAACTGTGGACCTGGGTACTGCTATACCACTCCTGCAACTGTTGATGGTGTCCTTGGAGAAGATGGCAAGACGATGAGATCGCAAGCCGTTGACTGATGCCATGGAAATCCGACGTCCAGCGGCAACGGCAGAGAAACCTGCAGCTGACCACTCGACAACCACTGGAACCACCGGAATTTGACGACCACCAACCAACGGAACTTCTTTTCAATCAACCAGCGAGAAATAATCATCGCAGCTGAATTGGAACACGTCTTCTGCTTACATCGACATCGGGCATAGGTAAAACGTGCCAGCTAGAGCCGACAAAATTGAAAAAGCGACGTCTACAACAAGTAATTAGGAACATTTATATTCAACACAGATAATGAACCAGGTGTATAAGAGCAAATACAACGAGACCTTTATAAAAGAATTCCAAGCTATCTAAGTTTAGTATTAAAGTGTGCAAAGTCAATTCTGTTGCTATGTAAAAGGTAGTTAAGTATTGCAATCTGTGTACATAAAATAAAGAAATAGAAATCCAACCACACTGAATGTATAATAATCTGAATAAGTCGGTGTTCATGAAAGGAAACGTTGTGCAATTCAAGTTGTGTAAGTTAATACATACAGAGCTTTAGCTAAGGTGCGTAATTTGATAAACTTTGGCGAGACTCATTAGTTCTTCGCCAAAATTGGCAAGTTGGGAGTGCTTTAGAATCGTCTCGATGAGACGATTCTAAAGCAATCCCAACTTGCCAATTTTGGCGAAGAAATAAGAAAAATACCCGGAAAATTTGGTCCAATTACGCACCTTAGCTGGAGCTCTGAATACATGTTCAGAAGTTCTTATGGAAACGTGTTAAGCCGGTAATGGTAAATACAACGGTACAACACAGTGTACAACACAGTGCTGAATGTTGAAATATTGGAACTGGGCATCAGGTTTAGAAAACAGTAATACTTTAAATGATCAAGTACATGCACATCAGCTTGCAATTGTTTTTTTTGTCTTGCAATGTTAACATGGCCTGCACTGCTTACATCTGTTCTCAGTCGGCATAAGCCTAAATATTCTGACACAATTTGGTTTGGGGAATTTCAGCACTGATATATTGGGAAACCGGTTATTTGGTGAAATCATCTATTTATATCTGTTGCCCAGAATAACTTATGTCCGCATATTGAGGGTTATTCTGGTAACTTAGTGCTCCATTGAGAATAGATGTGAGCAGTGTAGGCCATGTTAAGATTGCAAGAATATTTAGTGTACAATATTTATTCTAATAGTAGCCCCCTCTCTAATAGTAGCCCCTCTCCCATGTTTGCATTCTAAGTATGTTATTTTCACATACAAAAGCCATTTAAAACATTGTTTTAAATGGCTTTTGTATGTGAAAATAACATATTCTGATCATATTTTTCACATTTTGATCCCCACGAATTGCATAGCCCCGGTGGTGTTTATTAGAATAAATACGATAATTGTCGATACCAAAAGTTTCACTTTTTTCTGCCTGGTGTCCAGTTGTGAAGTAATTAAACAAAGATGGTGTGAAGCGTGATACATGTGCTTCAAATACAACCGGACGTTGATCAAAAGTTAGCAAATCATTCAAATGAATGTAGATTATGGCAGTTTACATGAACAAGAAATATGTGAATCATTTGAAATGAGATTAATTCTTATTACTGTGGATATATGAAAATGGTAAATTATATCGTGGATGTGTGGCTGATTATGCCCGTAGATTATGGCCGTTTACATGACAAAGAAATATGTGAATCATTTAAATGTAGATGAATTCATGTTATTTTGGATATATGAAAATGGTAAAGTATATTGTGGATGTGTTCCACTGATTTGCTCATATTGTATTCCATATAGATGTTGGTACAACTTTTAATGGATACTGTGTGTATTGAAACACTGCTGTATGTCGGTCAGTGATTTTGTTTTAACCTTTCGAATGCGGGAAACGTAAATTGTCATCTGCTGTTGATTTATGTTTTGTCGCCTTTCTCAATAAAAACATGGTTTGACAACACTTTTTGATTCTAAAGTGTTGTCAAAACATGGTTTTGATGAGACAAAAATGGAAAATAAAAAATAAACAGCAGACGACAAATTTTTATTCAGCATTGTAAGGGTTAAACGTGATACCAGGAGATTATAGTTGTATAATTCCAGCTCAAAAATATTTACACAATTCCCTAACATTTGATTGGTCCGTAGCAAGTCTCTGTCCAAAATTTATATCCCAGTAAACTCTCGTGCCGAACTACTTTCCGTAACCGTCAGGCACAGTTAAAATAATTCTTAAGAAAACGGAAAATAAACACATTTTCTTGATGAATTTATTTCAAATGCTGGAATTATAAGTAATGAATGGCCTTTTTGTGGAATTTATCAGGGATATAAACTTGGAAAAGTCGCGATAATACTGGACGAGGCCTTCCGGCCTTCGTCCAGTATTCCCGCGACTTCCAAGTTTATACCCCGATAAATTCCACAAAAAGGCCATTCATTCCTATAGTATTACAATACCTGGGGTATTGACAGACCTTATATGATATGAGCCATGTGATTTTGCATCTAAGAAAATGTGCGATTTTTCATGCAAAATATTTACAATAACTGAAAGTTTCTGTAACTGACATCGAAAGTTGACAACATTTTCAGAGCAAAATGCGGAAGAATCCGCATTTGCTCTGATCATTTTGTCAAATATCACACATTTTGTAAATATGTTTCTTGAAACACCGCACATCTTGGGTACAAGATCACATAGCTGGTCTCGTAATTGGCTTGACTGGAATTCTACCTGTGTTATCGCGCAGCCATTGTTTTATGATACTGATTTAGAAAAATTTGTCCGTAAATGGCATTGAAAGTTTGTAAAAACTTCAAAGCACATGCATAATTGATTTCATGATGTGCGCTGAAACTTTGTCTACTTTCGATGTCATTTATAGAACATTTAGCTGATTTTCAAAATCGGTATCATCGAAAAAAAACTGTTTGATTTGTAGAACAAAAGCGTTTCACCATTGTTGGAATGTTAACAACCTTGAGCTGCATGGTTTTGAATTTGCTGCAATTTTCAGTTACACAGCCCTCTAATAATGTTTACATGTTCAATACAGACTCCAGACTTTCAGACAAGTCCATTTATGTAAAGGGGGTATATTTTTTTTATCTCAAAAATATGAAAATTACTTTCAAATGATTCTGTGGAAACGATTCTCATGTGCTGTCAAAACAGGTTTTTTTGTTAAGAATTGAGGCAAAAAGGAAAAACGTCAGACGAGAATTTTTGTCTCCAGCGTAATGACGGTTATATACATGTACATGCAGCACTATATATAATGTGGTGGGCCCATGATTATCAGCTGTGTTACAGACACACATCAGTAGCAATCTGCAAACATTCATAATTGATAATTTCTAAATCATGTTGCCATATTTGACTTACGTGATAGAATGTACATTATTTGACTTGGCGAAAATGTGTTTATCGAGCTAGCCACTAGCATAGTACTGAACAGCCTGCACATCTATGCAGTTCGATTACCCACATACCATTCATTATTGTGTTTGGAAGCATTTTTTGTGGCCGTAACTAAATTTTTAATACCATGCTAGTGTCTTTTTATATAAAGTTTACCAAGCAAGGCTAGGAAATGAGTAGGAATTCAAAGGAATTCCCAAGGAATTCCTACCGTTTCCAAGCCGAGCCTGATAAACTTGACACTAGCATGGTATTCTATTTATCAGGTAATGTTTGTGGCTACCAGCGAGGAGGGGATTAGCTTCGTTTAACGATGCCAGTTCTTGTTTTCATTAATTTTTGTTGCTGTAACTTGAGAATTTGGACTTATGGCTTTGTCAGCCAGTGTAGACCCAGACCAGACTTCAAATACATGCAGTCTGATCAGGGCCTGCACTGTTTCCATTCATTCAGTGACAAATTTCCTTATCAGGCTGCAGGAGTGCACTAAACGATGAAGAGAGCTAAATTGGTATGAACTGCCATTAGCCCCATTTCTCCAGTCACAATTACATATCCCCATTATATATAGTAGGGGTATATTATTTTTGCCAGGAATATACGCAGCACACTGTTGCTCTCTGGCTCTAGTTGCATTTGCTATTGTTATGTATATGTAGCTGCAATTGGAGAAATAGGGCTTGGGCTTTTGCACCCACTCTAACTCCTGATCTGCTTGCACACATCTGCCACCAGGTTAATGGTGCAGAGCTCCAGATAAGCTGCGTATTTGCGTAAATACCCAATTATAATTGCCAAAAACCCAATTGAAATCCGATGTAACGAGTATCAAAAAGCAATAACAAATTTGTGGTACCTTTATCAAGCTACAGAAAACAATAACCAGACCACAAATATAGCATATTGTTCTTATTTTCCATGAAAACACATCTTGGTATTTCATTAGAATTGTCTCCAAGGAGACAATTCAATTCTAATGAAATGCCAAGACATGTTTTCATTTCGAAGCAAACTATTCAATAATTGCTGTCTGTTGATGTGTAAACAGTAGCGTGATTTTATTTTACCCAATTAAAATATTGAAATACCCAATTGCTTCATATATGATGGAGTGAAAACACTCAATTACTAATTCCTTATCTGGAGCCCTGAGGATGTATCCTTTAAAGCTTTTATTGTTGTGTCACTTACTGAATAGTGAACAGTGCAGACCATGATCAGACTATGTATAAACATGTGGGTGTTTCACTTACTGAATAGCGAACACTGTATAATATGATCAGACTGCGCATATGCACAGTCTGATATTGGTCTACACTAGTCGCAAATTATGTAAGCCCAATTTCTCAAGTCACAGCCATATCACAGGTTGAAGTAACGGACCGAGGTCTATAAATACATGAAATGTGCCTAAAAGCATCAATAAATGAAGAAAAATATATATATTTTTGTTTTTACTCCCTCCATATACTCCAATATGGAGTATATGGAAGGAGTAAAAAACTTTTTTTTTTCTTGATTTATTGATACTTTTAGGCATATTTAATATATTTATAGACCTCGGTCCGTTACTTCAACCTGTGAGCCATAAGTGTAAATCATCATGAGAAAAATGGGCGTTTTATACACCCAACATGGTGTGTCATGTGATGTACATGTATATGGACAAAATGGTAGCTTACGATGTTTGCAACAATTGGAGATATTGGTCCTTGTTGGACCAGATTAATTTTTTGTTTGCTGATACCAGTAAGCCTACTTCAGTGACTCAATGCTGAACAGTGTAGTCCCTGATTAGACTGTTAATGTGCAGGCTGATCTGGGCCTGCATGATTGCAAACATCGTAAGGTAATATTTGTAAAACCAGCAATCCATATGTCTACTTTTTCTATTGATCTCAATGAATTTGTATTGGTGCCAAAGTTTTACAATGTGCAAAATGTTGATGGTTTAACCCTTGGACTGCTGGGAACGAAACTTGTCGTCTGCTGTTGTTTTATATTTTGCCTTCTTTTTCAATAAAAACATGGTTTGACATCACTTTACAATCATTTCCAATGGAAATGATTGTAAAATGCTGTCAGAGCATGTTTTTGATGAGAACTTTTGAAAATAGAGAATAAATAGCAGACGACAAAATTTGTTTCAGCAGTGTAAGGGTTAACACATGTGTTAGTGCCACGTCACCCTCAGTGGTTTGCTTACTTCGGTTTACTTCGGTACTGCTATATAAACAATAACGGTTCCAACTCGGGTCGGACACTAGCTCGTATTTCAATAAAGATCATGCGTAGTTGTATGTGTTCTATGTATTTCAAGCAAATAACCATAATTCTCAAATGAACACGTGGAATTTCCACCAAAAGATTTACAATAGATCTAATAAAATTAATGAATTTGTTACAATACAAGCTTGTGTCCGACCTGAATTATAACTCGTATAGTTTGTAAAGCAGGACCGATGACAGCCAGTGTTTAATAGCCTCTATATGTTTTCACATATTGATCTCGTCATTCAAAATAAATATACATGTATTCATTGCAAAAAACGTTCCACTTTACTGACCATGCTTTGACCGGCTTGATAGTTTAGTGTGTATAGAATTGGGTTTCGATACCAAAGGTTGTGGGTTCAATCCCTGCCCTAAGCATGAAAATTCAGGGCTCCAGAAGGAATTAGTAATTGAATATTGTCACTCCATCATTTCTGAAGCAATTGGGTATTTCAAATAATTGGGTAAAATAAAATCACACTACTGTTTATACATCAACAGACAGCAATTATTGAATAGTTTGCTTCAAAGAGAAAACATATCTTGGCATTTCATTAGAATTGTCTCCTTGGAGACAATTCTAATGAAATACCAAGATGTGTTTTCATGGAAAATAAGAAAGATATGCTATATTTGTTGTCTGTTTATTGTTTTCTACATATGCAGGTACCACATATTTTTTATACTGTTTGATACTCGCTACTTCTGATTTCAATTGGGTTTTTGGCAATTTTAATTGGGTATTTAAGCAAATACGCAGCTTATCTGGAGTGCTGAAAATCAGTGGAAAAAGAGGGTTATGTCGCTTTTGCATTCTCTTCTTCCACTGACCCCTTCAGTCTGTGTTAATAGTGTTTTAACACACACTGGAGCAGTAACGCAAGACAACTGTTCAGAAAACCCTCCACCAAAACTTGGTCAGCCTCATAGCCAATACCAGATGGGGGTTGAGGGTTGTGAACAAACTTCTATTTATCATCATCACTGCTTAGACACGTACTCTATTATCATTCTCAAAATTATAAAGTTTGATTGGTCAAGGCTGAGTTGTGCAGAGTCTGGGCCAACCAAACTGACTGATTTTCAGCTTGAAAATGGAATATGTATTTTAATACTTGAAAACTACTAAAATCATATGCCCAGTAGCCTATTTCACCAACATTGCAAAGTATACTTATCTTGCTAAGTACACTTTGAGGGAGAAATTTTCAATTTAAGGACAAATTTATTAATTTTCATTATACTGAATGTATTACATGATCACAGCCATTTTGGCTGTGATCATGTAATACATTCAGTATAATAATTCTGCATACTTTTAATCATCAAATATATGCAGTTGTTAGTTCTATATGAAATAATGCATTTCAGGAAAACTAAATGATTATTCCCTCAAAGTATGCTTTGCTAGAAAAGTATACTTTGCAATGTTGGTGAAATAGGCTACCAAGCTATTCATTAAAACTTAGCTTATGCTTATTGGTGAAATCGGCTGCAGAGCTATTCATTAAAACTTTCTGAGCATGTTCTCAGTTCTCATACTCAAACTCAGGAAATTTGATTTGTCAATGTGTGTGCTGTTATTGGGAGCATGCGAAGAGGAAATTTAACGATGGGTTTCATCAATAACTGAATCCTGGCATCTCTGACTGACCCTCAGGTACATTTTTGTCTTCCTTGTTACTTTAGAGTTGAATCCGGTTATACCCATTATAAAAGTAGTATGATTATAACTAATCATAATACTTTTAGGGAGTGGGATAAAGTGACTGGTGTGGTGAGGACAGGTCACGTTATTCTAATTTCAGGGCTGAATATATATTTTTTCTGTAAATATTTCCCCCCAACGTGGGATTCGACCCCATTAACCTGGCATAAAATGACCTTAGCGGTTGACAGGCCGTTAAACACCATTAAATGAAATGAATTTTTGTTCTCATAATTTATATACAAAATCAGAAAATATGAATCCTCGAGACCGAGCTTTTAGATCAGCGTCGACCAATCAAACTTCGGGTTCATGCATGAGAGTAGGTCAGAGTGAAGTATAACTCAATGCTCCAGATAAGGAATTAGTAATTGAGTATTGTCACTCCATCATTTCTGAGGGCTGTTCCAGTAAAACATACATGGGAGGGGGGGACACCACTTTTAGATTTGGGTAGCCTACCATAGATGCGAATTAGTAGCTTTGGCACCCACCCATAGATGTGCCTTTACCTTGAAAACACCGACCCATAGATGTGATTTAATTGGTTGTGAAAACAACCACCCATAGATGTGATTTAATTATAGTGATTTACGAGTCTCCGTTGTTGATGAAATCCAAAAATCAGTTCACATGCATACGAGTGGTGCGTAATGACAGAATGTCCCCCGACCCCGAGGCATTTATCAATTTAGATTATCATTTCATGTGGATGGGGCGGGGACTGGGAATTTAACTTCTTTATAGAACTAGAAGAGGGTGGGGGAGGGGGTTGGCGTAAAATAGACGAGTTGTTGCAGTCTCTGGAATTTTTGGCGGAGTGTCCCCTAAGCCAGAGGCATTTATCAATTTAGGTTACCATTTCATGTAGATGGGGCGGAGAGTGGGCATTTAACTTTATACAAAGTGGATGCAAAATATCTTCCCTGATCCGCGGCAGAGTATGCAAAAGAGACTCAAACTTTACAGGTCCTGGTGAACACAATATTTTTGCCAGCCCGAATGAAATTTTAGGACACACGAAAACCGACCAAGAAAATAATAAAAAATTAAAAAAATATCAAAGAAAGTTTATTACTTTTACAAGCACTTTAGGTTATTATTTTCCCAATATTTCATTTTACCTGTCGGAACCGACGTATTTCGCATACTCTGCTGATCGTACACACAAAGAAAAATTTCGCGGGAGACATTATTCAGAATTATAACCAAAGCCTGCCGAATATAGGGGCATGCCGAATACCGGTATATCGACCATACGACGCAGTTTCCCAATTTTAAACTCACGGGCCCCATTCCCAAAATACTAAACACTGTTATAGGCAAGCCGCTGCTGATTTACCCAATATGTTGCACACTAATTCATTCTGCTAGTTGCCGAGCCAGGCAATCAGTTGTTCGGTGTTCATTGAAGCCAGGCTCGCCATTTTATTGTTGTTGTTGTTGTTATTGTATGCGAGATCCCTGCGCTGATATTTCACTCCTCCCGGAAAAAACGACGCATTTCCGTGATTTTTTTTGCACAATTTAATGCGGCATCTCGATTTCGATAGCGAATAGCGATTTGAAAGAATGACGACGTTTAATACCAGAAGGCATGCTACAAATCACCCATAGATGTGATTTTAGTGTGAGAACCCCCACCCCACCCACCCATAGATGTGATTTTAGTTGGATCTCACCCACCCATAGATGCAATTTTTAGGCACAGACACCCTGGCATGTATTTTCTTTTTTCTGCCGTCCCCGGGTGCCGTGTATGTTTAACTGGAACAGCCCTGAAGCAATTGGGTATTTCAAAAATTTAATTGTGTAAATTAAATCACACTGCTGTTTGCACATCAACAGACTGCAATTATTGAATAGTTTGCTTCGAAATGAAAACATGTCTTGGCATTTCATTAGAATTGTCTCCTTGGAGACAATTCTAATGAAATACCAAGATGTGTTTTCATGGAAAATTAGAAAAAAATATGCTATATTTGTGGTGTGTTTATTGTTTTCTGCAGCATGACAAAGGTAACACAAACATTGTGTTGCTTTTTGATACGCGCTACATCTGATTTCAATTGGGTTTTTGGCAATTTTAATTGGGTATTTAAGCAAATATGCAGCTTATCTGGAGCACTGATAACTACTGACCTTGGTGCATCATTATGATGCTTTCTGTAGCCGATTTCATCAAAATTGCGAAGTATACTTATCTAACAAAGTATACTTTGAGGGAGTAATCATTTATTTTTCCCGAAATGCATTATGTCATATAGAACTTGACGACAGCATATATTTGATGATTAAAAGTATGCAGAATTATTATACTGAATTTATTACATTATCACAGCCATTTATTTGGCTGTGATAATGTAATAAATTCAGTATAATAAAAATTAATAAATTTATCATAAAATTGAAACAATTTCCCTCAAAGTAGACTTTGCTAGAAAAGTATATTTTGCAATGTTGGTGAAATCGGCTACTAAGCACATACTTCCTGCTCAAACTTGAGTAGTTACAAGTGTGTATGTGAGTTAGTCATGTAATTAGAAAAAGTTTTTCTGAGCATGCTCTCTCTTTTCATATTCAAAATCAGAAAGTTTGATTGGTCGATGTAGATTTGTGCCCAGTCTCAACCATCAAACTGTCTGATTCGAATACAAATTTGTGGTTGTGACTGGAGCAATTGGGCTTATGAGATTTGTAACTGGTTTAACTCGTGATCAAATAGCACACTCATCTAGCCTGATAACGGTCTATATTGCTTGTTAGAAGCATGACAAGTGTTTCATTAATGGAATGGCGAACAGTGCAGATCCTGATCAGACTGTGCGGATGCACAGGCTGATCTGGATCTACACTGGTCGCAAAACCCCATTTCTCCTGATCAAACTGCGGATGGATTTTGGGGTTGTGATTATAAACTTCTGAGTACGTACTCTGGTATCGTGCTCGAAATCAAGTTTGATTGTTTGAAGTTAAGCTGTGCTCAGACGTTTGTCGTATTGTCCACATATTACAATGTTAACATATTCTGAAAAGTGTTGATCTGTTATGTTTGTGTATAAGACAAGTACCATGTATATTGCTAAGTTATATGTAGAGTATGTCGGACATGAACAGCCATGGATGTGGGATGTTGCAGTGATGTCTTCAAATATCTGTCACTGACGCTGATGGCAAGAACAAGAAAACAAAGATCAACCTACTCCATTTGATGTGTAATAGTGTATTCACAGGCGATTGAACTTACCCACACTCTTGACATTTCACCGTGGTGGTTGGGTGGGAGCATGTGATGGGTAATTTAACGATCGCGATTCATTCTTACTGGAATCCCGACTGGAAACCTGGTTTGACCCTCATATACGTCTTTGACTTTATTGCATGTGAGAGTTGAATCTGGTTATACCCCTGAAAAGAATAATCCTACCAGTATTTGTATTATTTTAGGGGAAGGTTATTCTAATTTCAGGGCTGAATATATATTTATTTTGATGTAAAAATTCTGTTCTGAGTTTGGGATTTTTCCCCAAATGCACCAGGTTAAATGCGGAATCTAACCCTTTGGCCCGGCCTTAAATGACCTTAGCTGTTGATAAGCCGTTAAACACCAATAAACAAACAATAATGATGACAATCAACAGTAGTATAACTGGTACAGATGGACCTGTCTAATGGGGCGGTGTTTGTGTAGGTGGGTAGCTTCAATTGCCTTTGAGTTGATACAGAATTCAATTTCTACAGTAGAACCTCACAGGTTGAAGTAACGGACCGAGGTCTATAAATACATTAAATATGCCTAAAAGCATCAATAAATGAAAACAAAATAAGGTAAAAAAATTATTTTTTTAATTCCTATATATAGACATATACATATTCATTTATTGATGCTTTTAGGCATATTTAATGTATTTATAGACCTCGGGCCGTTACTTCAACCTGTGTAGAACCTCTGTA
The DNA here is from genome assembly GCA_029237695.1 of Conchocele bisecta. Taxonomy (NCBI): domain Eukaryota; kingdom Metazoa; phylum Mollusca; class Bivalvia; order Lucinida; family Thyasiridae; genus Conchocele; species Conchocele bisecta. The sequence continues at coordinate 92,135,203 of CM055274.1, forward strand.
AACCGGACACTGGGCAGTCCGCATAGTGTCTCGTTTAGAGAGCATTTCTATTTCACAATCATGAAAACATTAGCATCATATGTGGCTGTGACTAGAGAAATTAGGCTTTCCGGTATGTGATTTGTGACCAGTGTAGATTCTGAGCAAATAGCACGCTCATGTAGCCCGATAACAATATATATTGCTTGTTAAAAGCATGCTGGGTGTTTCATTAATGGAATGGTTAACAGTGTAGATCCTGATCAGACTGTGCGGATGCACAGGCTGATCTGGATCTACACTGGCTGGAAAACCGATAAGCCCCATTTCTCAAGTCGCAGCCACGTATATAAATGACGACCGCTTAGATTTAGAGCGGTTTCACCACAGAGATTCAGCTGTCATCAGGACTGCTTTATAGGATGTAAGGATTCCAGCTTTGGTCGGACACTGAGTGGGTGGTTGGTCGGGCAAACGCGATGGCGCAGATATACGGTAGGGTTCCTCCTTATAGGAATCACGATATACCTGGTTTGATCCTCTCGTACGTTTTTTATCTTTGGCTCGTTTGTTACCTGGGAGTTGAATTGGGTTATTGCTCATTATAAAAGTAGTAAGATAATTACTGATCCTACTGTTTTTGGGAGGGGGCCAAGTGATTCTGGTGTGGCGAGGACCTGGCATCAGATCAGGATCATTCTGATTTCAGGGCTGAATATATAGTTTTTTTATTGTAAATATTCAGTTCTGATTTTAGGATTTTCCCCCCATTTGTACAGGTAATACGGTATATGGGATTTAGTGCTAAACCCATTGACCCGGCCTTAAATGACCTTAGCTGTTGATAGACCGTTAAACCCCAACAAACAAAACAAGCAAATTGTATCGTAACATAGTCATTCATTTTATTAACGCTAATGTATATTTGAGACTTCTCATGATTTTGCGGGTATGGGCCATGGGCTAGGGAATATGGCATTGGACATCAACACTTGAGGTTGTGAGTTCAATCCTCGCCCTCGGCTTGGAAAATATTAATATAGTGTATCCATCCCACTTGTTTGTCGGATGACACTTTAAACTGTGGTCCTGTCTCTAGCTGTTGCCCGCACATCAATTTTCATTTTATAGCAATACGAGCTTGTGTCATAACACAAATTGGAATCCTTATAGTTTATATAGCAGTACCGATGCAAACCAAGCAAGCCGAACCCCTTTGGGGTCCACAGTATAATAGTGTTTTACATTGTAATCCATTGAACTTGGAGCATTTTCTGCTTGTAGTCAGGACCGTAGACATGTAGCATAGTTTGAATGATTAACCCTTAAAATGCTGTTGATTTTTCTCATAAGGAACATGCATTGACAACACTTTAGAATCATTTCCAATGGAAATGATTCTAAAGTGTTGCCAGCCAATCCATGTTTTATTGAGAAAGAAGTGAAAATATAAATTTACGTTTCCTGCATTTTAAACATGCAAACTCCATGATTGTTGTAATGAATAAATAGTTTGTATGCTTTGTTTTAGTGGAGAAATAAGAAATTAGTTTTTACCTCGGGGCGTCAGAATCAAGTGATTATTGATATTTGATGTCATTTTCAATCTCAATTTTTTTCGGTGAAAACGTGCTGCACAACATTTTGATTCATGAGACAAGATTTTTCAACAACAAAAAAATAGATTATGTGATGAAAATCATGCAGTTGAAAATAAAGTTTTGTTATTTTTTTTACTTCTCTGTCTTTTATGAAAACCCTATGTGTCGTGAGAAAGTTATTAAGGAAAATATACATGATGTTGAAAATGACATGAAACATTATGTAACTAGGTTCTGAAACGTCATAATCTGGTACTGTATGTTTAAAAAGCTATAGTGAATAATTTGTAAAAGCATGTACATGTATTTGTTATAGATCGTGACTTGTTTTACTTGTATGATGTACGACATTGTCTTCAGCATAGCCATGTTTTCAGCCATGTACCACACCCTGTAGCATGTCTATAGCTCAGCTCAGTGGACCTGGACAGATGGTCTCGCCACACCCTGTACATGTGTCTCACCGACGGATTGCCGTATTTTGTCATTGTAGGACGACGGTGCCGCTCCGTCTAAATCTCGACACCGAAGGGTAAGATGTGAAGCTAATCGTCCGACTCACATGTATGATGATCTACTGTCTGTTTCACGAAAGCTGCCCAAATTTTACGGCTATGTAAACAATTCAAAAACAAGATTTCTTTTGATAATATTAAATTAAAGGAAAAATTAAGAATGAGCTTTCTTTTTATTTCGTGAACATGATTTGGTCAAATATTGATTTTATTGCGAAAAAACAATTTCCCCATGTTAAATCCCCATAGACACTCCACACGGAGTGAAGATGTCTATGGGGATTTAACATGGGGAAATTCTTTTGAATTTTAGAAATACTGGACCGATTTTTAAAATTTAACTTTTGTTTTCTTAGTTAGATCATTTCCAAGCTATCTAGCTAGGTTTCGGAGTCAATTTCCAAAAATTTTCGTAAATCAATTTTTCGTAATAAAACCAATATTTGACCAAATTTCACGAAATAAAAAGAAGGCTCATTCTTAATTTTTCCTTTAATTTAATATTATCGAAAATAATATTGTTTTTGAATTGTCTATATAGCCGTAAAATTTGGGCAGCTTTCGTGAAACAGACAATAGGCCCCGGAATATTGAAACTTAATGAAAAATGCCCAGCCCACAATACATCTGGGGGCCATTTCACTAAAAATGTTCGTATGAAGATTTCTATGAATTTGCTTTGCAAAGTAACGTGTTTCTATAATGTTTCCATTGTGTACATGTTGTGGGTTCATGTCATATTGGAACACGTCCACAAAAGATTTTCCAAAATCGGCTGTCAGAACAAATGTTATTGTGGATTTAAATTTTGCACTTACAATCTTCTTAGTTGTACGAAGTTTAGTAACACAGGCACCTGTATTGTGTTTACTGATGTATAAACAAGATGACCAGGAAAGTGAAATGTGGGTAGGGCATTTTTGATCTAGTGCAAGTCCTGATTGTAAAACTTCAGATCATAGACCACATTATAAAACTATATATTTCTTGTTTGGCACTCGGGTACATTTTTGGTTTCCTAGTACATGAGAGTAGAATCCGGTTATGCCTAATATAAAAGTAGTAAGATTAGTACTAATCCTATTACGTTTGGGAGTGTGGTTAAGTCACTTGTGTGTTGAGGATCTGATCTGAGGATCAGATTGTTCTCATTTCATGTAGCCGATTTCATCAAAATTGCAAAGTATACTTATCTAGCAAAGTATACTTTGAGGGAGAAATTTTCAATTTTAGGTTAAATTTATTAATTTTTATTATACTGAATTTATTTCATTATCACAGCCAATTTGGCTGTGATAATGTAATAAATTCAGTATAATAATTTTGCATACTTTTAATCATCAAATATATGCATTTGTTAGTTCTATATGAAATAATGCATTTCAGGAAAAATAAATGATTACTCCCTCAAAGTATACTTTGGTAGAAAAGTATACTTTGCAATGTTGATGAAATGGGCTACTGGTTGAAAATATTTTGATGTACATGTATATGATTTTGTGATCCCCCCCCCCCCCACCCCCCCCCCCCCCCCCCCCCCCCCCCCATCCATACAGATGAAACACAGGATTCTACCCTGTTAACCCGCCCTAAAATGACGTTAGCTGAGGACAGACTATTAAACAATGACAATGTTAAACAAAAATAGACTATGAGAATACAGTACATGCTCGTGATGTTTTATCATTATGGGGACAGGTAGTCCAGTCTTATGCTTGAAATGATGCAGTTTGATTTTCTGAGACTGAGCTCTGCTCAGGCTCAGATAATCAGAGTGCTTTATTTCATACATAAGAATATGCTCGGGAAGTTTCATAATCATGGTCCTAGATTATCCCACATGAGTGTTTGAACATTTGGATTATGTATTCTGGCTTCAAACTGACCTGTTACATTGACCGTTCATTCGGAATTTTCTTTTATTGTGACCTCGCTACTAAATGGACATACATGCACCCAGATGTATCGGTCACAATGAAATCCTTATTGCAATCGCAACTGGGGCTAAATGATCAGGTGTGGTATGTGTGCCTGGCACCAGACTGGCATATTCTTGATTAAGTAATGAAAGGATATTGTAATTATCGTGCTGAAATATCTATGTGCATTCCTGATTCCTGTTCAGCAGGTGCAAAATATCATTCGTTTAAAGTCGGGCAAAATATCCAATCCGCAGTTTTGTGGAACAACATAACAGTAGTCTGCATCTCTATCTATATTGTAATCAGAACAAAAAAACATAACACCTCTATTTTTTTGTAACCCTTTCAACCCTAAATAACTGGAATTGACTGTGATCTGTTAGTTTTCCGACCAATCCAATCACCACAAAATGATTTTCAGACTAGTCAATTTGGAAAAAGTGGGTGTGTTTTTTTCTTCTAAAAATATGAAAATTACTGGCAAAAGGTGCAGATCCTGATAAGACGGCTCGTCACGAGCCGGCTGATCTGGATCTACACTGTTTGCTAAGACCGCTATAGAGGTCTGTAGTGTTGAAAGGGTTAAACGACAATAAAACCCTGGATGTTTTAGCACATTCTTGTAACTGTAATATTTTAAGCAATAGTCAATGCAACAGATCACGGCGAAGCCATGAGAAAATGTTGCCAATTGTGAAGTTATATATATTGTCCGTTTGCCATTCAGTGCTGTCAGTTTTCTGCATGAACGGTGGTGATTGGGGTACAGTGCAGAGTGGTAATGTATGTTACTTGTGTTGGGCAGAATGTGTGTATATGTCTGGTTTGCTCATATCAGCCGGTACGAGAAATGCCCTGGAATCGACTGTCGAACAGGACTACGTTTTTCTTGCCCATGGTCCAGGAAACTTGGTTTTCTCAGTATGCAAATCTAACATTGGTCATATGTGGCCGTGGCTGGAGAAATGGGGCTTAATGGGTTTTGCAATCAGTGTATATCCAGATCAGCCTGTGCATCTGCACAGTCTGATCAGGATCTGCACCGTTCCCCATTCCATCAATGAAATGCCCTGGAATTGACTGTCAAACAAGACTACTTGCTTCTTGCGCTCGGTCCAGGAAACTTGGTTTTCTCAGTATGCAAATCTAATTAACATTGGTCATATGTGGCTGTGGCTGGAGAAATGGGTTTGTGACCAGTGTAGATCCAGATCAGCCTGTGCATATATGCACAGTCTGATCAGGATCTACACTGTTCACCAGTCCATCAATGAAACACCCTTCATGCTTCAAGCAATATAGATTGTTATCGGGCTACAGGAGTGTGCTGTTTTGTCAGTAACTACACTGATCACAAATATCATAAGCCTCATTTCTCCAGCCACAGCCACATATACCCATGTACACACACAGTTATGTGTATACAGGCCTCGACAAATCCACTCGGCCGCTCGTATTGGCAAGTGAATTTTGGTTTTGTACGAATGCTAATTTGGAGGAATAATGCAGCATTAACATTGAAATATATAGGATTGAATTAATTAAATTCCAATCTGACCGAGTGGAAAATTAACCCTCACTACGCGGGGAGACGGAAATTGTCGTCTGCTGTTTTTCATTTTGGTCTTAATTCTTAACTGAAAAACCGGTTTTGACAGCACATGAGATTCGATGATTCTCATGCGCTGTCAAAACAGGTTTTTGTCAAGAAATATTGAAAATAAAACATTTCCAGCAGACGACAAATTTTAATTCTGCGTAGTAAAGGTTAAGAATTTGTCGAGGCCTGGTATATAAATGTATTTTGTCGCTGGTAGTAGATGTTTTGTTGTATGTTGCCATGTATAACCGTCCCGTTACAGAGCCTATCACCAGACAAGGAACGTGAACGGGAACGCAAAGACAAGAAACGGGTAAGGCTTGCAGATTATTAGTAAATTATATACACAGTCAAAACATGGGGAAGTTTGATCATACAGGTTGGCCATTTTAACCCTTTCACCCCTAAGGATTTTGTATATTTTATATATGTTGATTTAATTGTCCCAAAGTGATTTTCAGACTAGTCCATTTATGAAAAGGGGGTGTTTTTGTTCTCAAAAATATGAAAATTACTTGCAAAAAGTGCAGATCCTAATGAGATGGCTCGTTACGAGCCTGCGCGTCTGGATCTACACTGCAAAGACTGCTATAGAGGGCTGTAGTGCTGAAAGGGTTGAAGTATGAAACATTTTTTTTGTGTAATTATACTTTGTTTGCAATTTTGATGAAATGGGCTACTACTGGTGCGTGGATGCATGGCTTTCTTTTAACTGCACCGCCGACCAACGCGTTTAAGAGTAGACTAAACATTTAACACTGGTTAGGGTATATTGTAAGTTCTAGGCCAGTTTATATGAATAAGTCATTTAAGTCCAATTCCAAATCATGCGATGGGTAATTTAATGATCGCGGTTCATCCATAACGGAATCCCAACTGGAGACGTCGTTTGCCCTCATGTTGGCATTCTTGTATGTGACAGTTGAATCTTGTTATACCCCTTATGGGAGTATTACGATCATTCGTAATCCTGTTACTTTTAGGGGAAGGGGCCAAGTGACTTTGGTGTGGTATGGACCTGGTCCGGTTATTCTAATTTCGGGGCTGAATATATTTTTTTTATGTAAATATTCCGTTCTGTTTTTGGTATTTTCCCCCCAATGCAGCAGATTAAATACAGGATTGAACCTGTTGGCCCGGCCTTGAATGACCTTAGCTGTTGATAGGCCGTTAAACACCAATCAATCAATCAATCAACCATATTCAAATATCACCAAAAAGACCGAAGAAACTATAGGTGAGCGTCGCAATTCTTACTGTTTACTGCCCCGTGCAGGCACCGGGGCGGGATCAACTGATCCTGAGAATAGTGCTGCAGTAGCCATTGCTTGTCGTAAAAGGCGACTAAACTGGCTTAACGATTGGGTTCATACTTTCCGGAACCCACTATACCGGATTTGGCCCTCATGTACATTTTTGGCTTTCTTGTATGTGAGAGTTGAGTCGGGCTATGCCCCATATATAAAAGTAAGATTAGCGCTAATCCTATTACTTTTAGGGGATGGGATAAATGATGCTGGTGTGGCGAGGGCCTGGCTCCAGATCAGGTTGTTCTAATTTCAGGACTGAATATATATTTTGATTGTAAATATTGAGTTCTGAAGTTGGGATTTACCCCCCTTGGACAGGTGGATATGGGACTCGACCCCGTTGACCCGTCTGCGTGTAGACTCCCTGAGGCTTGTACCTCTATGTCAGAAAAGCGGACGTTAAACCCTATTCACTCACTCACTCACTTACTGTTTACTAGCCTTGCGTGATAAACTTTCTATGAAATTACACTATACAATTATTGTCTTTAGAGGTGTACACGAGATTTACGGACCTGAGGAAAGTCGTATTCACCTCGGCCTTTGGCCGAGAGGAAAGACGTATTCACCTCGGCCTTTGGCCGAGGTGAATATGACTTTCCTCGGGTCCATAAATCTCGTTTACACCGACTCCAAAGACAATAATTATTTTATTATATGATTTATGGTTTTGCTGAAACCCGACTGACATTTATGTACAAGACTTAGTTTGCATCAAGTACATTTGTAAGCTTATAAACTTTTCGAATATCACTCTCGCAGTCCGAGACTGTTTTTCAGGTGAATATCATATGTCCGCAATCATATGACCCTCTATTGGGCAATCTCATTTGCTGGACTTCTCCGTCATATAATAATACCTGGTATTCTCTATGTGTGTTCCTGTCTCCTTCTGCATCAGTTTAGTGATGTTTCGCATGGTGTATGATAAAGTTGTTCCTTGGCGCTGGCGTCCGGTATACTGCATGGCTGCGTAACTTTGCCCATGTACATTGGAACATCTGCGAGTAACACTTTCAAAACCTAAAAGTGGTTGCGACTGGAGAAATGGGGCTTATGGGATCTATGACCAGTGTAGATGGAGATCAAATACCACACTCCTGTAGCCTGATAATGACCTACTCCCTATATTTCTTGTTAAAAGCATGACGGGTGTTTCATTCATGGAATGGCGGATGCACAGACTGATCTGTATCTACACTGGTCGCACAACCCATTAGCCCCATTTCTCCAGTCACTGCCACATATTTGATAAATGTTGAAGTTTCACGTTAATGGATCTGCAACTATATATATAACTCGCACTGCTCTAAACTCAAATTGCCGCTAAAGTTATTCAGAATGTAACTGGCATGGTTTAAGCTTGTGGATTTCTGCTCTTGTTTAGTCCATATATATATAGGTACAAAATGGCTTGTCTCAATTGTAATCTTGTAGTGTTAGAAATAGCATTTTACCAGTAGTGCTGGCAGTAATAGAGGATCTTCTGTGATTGATGATTTAATATGCTATTTATTAAGCAAGGAATTTAATAAATACCATATTAAATCCTCACACATTTTGATTCTATTTATTGCATAAGCAAACATCATGCATTGTAACTCTACTAGCATGTTTTCTGCAGCGAGCTCATTTGCATATTTATTGCACTGAGTTATATTACACTGTTTATACACTGCGGAAGCTGATGTTATGCAATAAAAGGTGTTATTGCATAAAATGGGCTTTCACAGTTTAATAACGCAGTGTAATGAAAATGATCAGACACTAGTGTAATAAATATGTAAATGAAGCAGCTTCAAATTATGATGATGTGCTTATGTACCGTAATAAATAGAATCTAACATTTGTGTTGATTTGATATGATCTGTATTAAACTTGTTGACTGCTTTCATAAGAAACTCGGCATAGCCAAGTTTCTTATGAAAGCAGTCAACAAGTTTAATACAGATCAGTAAATTCTTTTAATAAATATCTTAATAATTCACCACGCGTGCAAGATCCTCTATGTCTGTGTTGACTTTTATCAAGGTAAAGCGTGAAGCTAAGGAGAACAGCTTGGACAATGACTACCTGGCCCGTGGCGATCAGGAGGTAAACGGCCGGCGAACAATCTCCGTAGACCAGTCCTATAAATGAGACGCGCCATGTGATTTTGTACCTTCGGACATCAGCGTAATTTCATGAAATACGTTTACAAATATTTTCCGTAAATGGCGTCAAAAGTTGAAAAAAATTCGGAGTACATGCGGAATTATATTTTTGTCAACTTTTTACTTTATTTAAGAAAAATATTGTAAATTTTTTAAACGTATTTAATGAAATTATACATATGTCTGAAGGTACAAAATCACATGTCGTGTCTCATATGTGGCTGTGACTGGAGAAATGGGGCTTATGGCATTTGTGACCAGTGTAGCTCCTGTTCAAATTGCACACACCTGTAGCCTGATAATGATCTATATTACTTCTTAGAAGCATAATGGGCGTTTCATTGATGGAATGGCGAACAGTGCAGATCCTGATCAGACTCCGCGGGTTATGAGTAATGTGTAACGTTATTGAACATTTTGCCAGGCTTTCAGATGAGATTCAAAACTACTGTCTGTTCCACGTTTTGCTGCCGACGAACGTTTGGCCATTAAACACATTAACTCTAAAAAATATTTGAAAGTAGATACATTTTCATCAATAACAAAAAAGTAACCCTCCCCAAAAAAAAAACATTTGACGAAATTCCATCAAATATTGATTTTATTGCGAAAAAACGATTTTCCTATGGGATTTTAACATGGGGGGAGTCAATTTCAAAAACTTCGTTTTTTGATCCTGAAGGATCAAAAAACGAAAAAATTTGGAAAATGTCTCTGAAACCTGGCGAGATAGCTTGAAAATGATGTAACCAAGAAAACAAGTTATGGAATTTCATAAAATAATTTTTTTTGGGGAGGGTGACTTGTTATTGATAAAAAAGTACTTACTTTTAAATATTTTTTAGATTTAATGTGTGTAATAGCCAAAAGTTCGTCGGCAGCAAAACGTGGAACTGACAGTCCGTCTCCGTATGGTGGGTGGTTGGCCGGGCGAACGTGATGGCGTAAATTAGTGGTAGGGGTTCCTCCTTATAGGAATCACAATTTGCCTCTTTTGGCCCTCAGGTACGTTTTTATCTTTGGCTCTTGTTACCTGGAAGTTGAATTGGGTTATTTTTATAAAAGTACTAAGATTATTACTGATGCTTTTGGGAGGGGCCCAACTGATTGTGGTGTGGTGAGGACCTGGCATTACATCAGGATTATTCTGATTTCAGGGCTGAATATATATATTTTTTTTTATTGTAAATATTCAGTTATGATTTTGGGATCCCCCCCCACCCCCCATTTGTACAGGTAATAATATGGGATTTAGTACTAAACCCATTGACCCGACCTTAAATAGGGTAACACTATTTTGGTATTAGCTAGTCGGCTTTCATCAAGGGAAGTAATTCTGCTTATTCTGTAATTTGCTATTATAAACTACACAAATTTCCACAAACCATTTGTTGATACATTTAAGAAAGTTATACTAAAACAAGTTTCTGGTGCACGGGTGGGCTATGCGAAGCATTGGTACACAACATTTATGGAATAAGTGACTAGATAATGCTGAAGAGACCTTGCCGCTTGCTAGATGTAGCTTAACCCTTACAAGGCTGAATTAAATTCTGTCGTCTGCTGTTTATTTTCTATTTTCAATTTTCCTCATAAAAAAACATGATTTGACAGTACTTTAGAATCATTTCAAATGGAAATGATTCTGAAGTGCTGTTAAACCATGTTTTTATTGAGAAAGAATTTAAAACATAAAGAAACAGCAGACAACAATTTTTGTGTACAGCAATCTAAGGGTTAATATTAACCAATAGGCCGTCCTTAAAAAATAGTTTGTTTCCTGTAACCCCCCCACCCCCCCCCCCTCCCCCCCCCTCCCCCTGTATCTGCGCCTGACACAACTTCATTTGTGTTCTTCATGTCGGAACACGCAGAAATACCTGCCGAGAACTGTGAAGAAGCTTCTATCTCGACGCTGTTGTTGTCTGTCGTAAATCATAAAGTCATCATTGCTAGGACGCTTGCAGATGCATATCGATCTTTCACTATACGTTTATAAATAAGCACTTGCCTGATTTGGATCAAATTTCCGCGGCGGCTAACTACCGAGCACGGATAAAATTCCGGGACAAAAACAATTGCAATAAAAAAAATCGGGTTGCACCGTTTTTAGTGGGTCGGTCGGGTTACAGGAAACGGAGATATAATTATGGATGGCCTTACATGCGGAACTGGCGCACGTTTTGCATGTTGCACTGCTTCGCATGTTGCACTAAACTTGGTACAGTTAACCCTTTCAACACTACAGACCTGTATAGTGGTATTGGCAAATTGTTTTTCCAGGAAGAAATTGTGTCCAAATATTTAGGGTTATTGTGTCTCCTTCAATTTGTATCTGACGGTGAAAAATTGACCAGTCGCCGCGTACAAATGATAAATTCTTGACTATATCATATTGCAAAAATAAATCAACCAGTCGCCTCGTACAAATGATAAATTCTTGACTATATCGTATTACAAACTCTTTTAGGCCATCCCCCACCTCCCCCACCCCCCCCCCCCCCCCCCCCCCCCCCCCCCCCCCCCCCCCCCCCATTAAATCGGCCGAAAATAAAATGACCGTTAAACACCATTAAATAAATAACTATTATTAATTACAGGATCACCATGAAGTGAACGATACGTCCTCGTCTAAAAAGAGGAAAGAAGTTGTGTCTAGTAGTAAGTATAGGGTACAGTGGGGTCAGCGTCTAAGTGCACACACGAACGAACACGACGGGTTGGTTCCAACATAAATTAGGATATTTTCTCCGGTATTTTATTTGGTTGAGCCTGCACATGCTTAAGCTTCAGCCAACTGTTGAATTGATGTATAACCCTTTCAACCCTTCACACATAAATACCCAATTAAAATTGCCAAAAACCCAATTGAAATCGGAAGTAGCGAGTATCAAAAAGCAATAACAAATTTGTGGTACCTTTATCATGCTACAGAAAACAATAAACAGACCACAAATATAGCATATTTTTCTTATTTTCCATGAAAACACCTCTTGGTATTTCATTAGAATTGTCTCCAAGGAGATAATTCTAATGAAATGCCAAGACATGTTTTCATTTCGAAGCAAACTATTCAATAATTGCTGTCTGTTGATGTGTAAACAGTAGCGTGATTTTATTTTACCCAATTAAAATATTGAAATACCCAATTGCTTCAGATATGAAAATACTCAATTACTAATTCCTTATCTGGAGCCCTGATACTGTAGATCCAGATGAGCCAGCTCCTAAAGAGTTGTTCGTATTGATCAACTCTAAATGAATTTCGCATTTTCTCATTTATATTGTATTGGTCCAAAATGTAGCATGGAAAATCCAGTGTTTGATATTTAGGGGTGAATGGTTGAATTGAATTGAATTTTTGAGTTTTTGTTCAAAAGAATGCATTCCTCTGATGGTCCTTTATCATGCTGTAATAGATCCATGAACCAGGGGCCCATTTCACTAAACTTTGTACGACTAAAATGTTCGTAAGTGCAAATTTAGGATTATATAGAAATTTCAATTGATGGATTTACATTTATTGAGCAAAGGCTGCATATGCTCAAGAAATGGAAATCCAATAATTGTTTACAAGAAAACGTTGTTAATGTGGAATTTGCAGACTATCATAATTTTGCACTTACAAACATTTTAGTCGTACAAAGTTTGGTTAAACAGGCCCCAGGGCCTCTCTAGTCAAGGTCAAAGTCACAGACTTGGTGTATGCACAAAACGTAACATTAGGGTAAATTAAAACTTTTCTTTCCATTGATGGAACATCTTCATATTTCACACATGCATTTCTGATGTTCCTCTGTCATGCTGTGAAAAATCCATGAGTCCAAATATTCCATGCAGAATGCTTTATGAAATATACAATGGGATCATGCATATTCATCACTATATAAAAATGATATTCAGTTCTATAATCACTGGTCTAGTGGTAAAAAACACTGGCCTCCAATACTGGAGGTAGTGGGTGTAATCCCCGCCCTAAGGAAGAAAAATAAATAGTATTTCGATTCACTGGTCTTTCAGATGAAACTTGAAATTCTCTCTCTCTCCCTCCCTCCCTTCCTCCCTCTCTCTCTCTCTCTCCTCTCTCTCTCCTCTCTCTCTCTCCTCTCTCTCTCTGACCTTAGCTGTTACTTGGATGTTAACTTGCACTTTCACTTGTCAATTAATAATCAATTAAATATTACCGCAGGTCGGTCTGCGAGCAAGCTGAATGGCGAGTCGGTGGAGCGTGAAGTGAAGAAGGAAAGTCATCACGACAATGGCTACCCAAAGGCCAGCTCCAGTAGAAATGTACGTCACTCTCCATACCAATTCTCAATAAAAACATGGTTTGACAGCACTTCAGAATCATTTCCAATGGAAATTATTCTGAAGTACTGTCAAAGCATGTTGTAAATTATTCTAAAGTGCTGTCAAAATGATAAAAATGGAAAATAGAAAATAAACAGCAGACGACAAAAAAATAAGATAGCTGTCTAAGGGTTAACCCTTTAAGCAGAGCTATAGCACTATTTGCAAACAGTGTAGATCTAAATGTAACTAAGGCATATAGTGTTTGGACTGTCCATGAGTCTGTCTGGCACATTAAGAAGTTTGCCGGAGTTACTCAATTATGTCATAACTTCTACATCCCTTGAAGGATTGCTTAAGTAGTTCAACACAGCATACATGTGGACAAATGCCACACATCCATGCTGTCGTTAATATTACCTTCACAACTTTGAATCACACATTAAGAACGGAGTTTCTCATTTCTTCTATATTCTTCTATGTTCCTCGCAGGATTACTTAATTATGTCAACACAGCATACATGTGGACAAATGTCACACATCCATGCTGCCCTTAATATGACCTTTTGACTATGACCTTTTGGCCATCACAACTTTGAACTTTTTTCACACATTGCGAAGTTTGCAGGAGTTTCTCACTTCTGTCATAACTTCTATATCCCTTGATAGATTACCTCAATATTTCAATACATCATACTTGTGCACAAATACCACACGTCCATGATGTCATTAAAATGACCATGACCTTTTGACCTTCACAACTTTGAACTTTTTGTCACATTAATATTTATTATTAACTTTGTCACAGTTTCTTCAATCTGCGACCGGGGGCATTCATGTGCCACAAGGCCACATTTTCTTGTTATAAATGGACATGTCTGAAATAATTTTGTGATGATTGGATTGATTGGAAAATTAACATATCACAGTACATTCCAGTTATTTAGGGTTGAAAGGTGTATGAAATTTTATTTTATTTTACTTTTTTTGTCATTAACCCTTACACCGCTATCTTAATTTTTTGTCGTCTGCTGTTTATTTTTAGCCAGGTTTTTTTAAAAAAAAATCCAGGCTATTGGATTGGCGAAAGCCGGGCGGGCGGGCGGGCGGGTGGGCGGGCGGCGGGCGGGCGGGCGGCGTCCACACAATCAATGTTAAGTTTTCGTGTTTGATTCCATTTCTTTGTTACTGTACCACCTAGGACCACCAAACTTTCACAGCTTCATAATCAAGGGGTGCCCACCACATACAACTATCCAACATGTGACCTTTTTTTGAACTTGACCCATTTTTTCCGCGCAGTCGACTTTTTCAATGTTAAGTTTTCGCGTTTACAATGTTAAGTTTTCGTGTTTAAGTCCATTTCTTTGGTACTGTACCACCTAGGACCACCGAACTTTCACAGCTTCATAACCAAGGGGTGCCTACCACATACAACTATCCAACATGTGACCATTTTTTTTACCTTCACCTATTATTTCTACGTAATTGAAACTTTTTAACGTACGTCTGGTTAAAGTTTTTTGGTTAAAAGTTTTTCGTTATACTATATCTCTGCAACTGCTTCGCCCATTACCTTGAAACTTCACATGGGTGTTTATCATCATCCATAGTTTCATTCTACCCCCCAACCGTGCGGCCCCTGTGCCCAATGTCAAGGTCAAATTACTTTGAATTTTTTTGTTAAAGTTTTTTTGTGTACTATATCTCTGCAACTGCTTCACCCATTACCTTGATACTTCACATGGGTGTTTATCATCATTGTCGCGCCCGCTTGCGGAAAGCGTGATATCGTCGGCATTTTGGCATACGTCCGTCCGTCCGTCCGTACGTCCGTGTGTCCGGTTTAAGTTTTTTGGTTAAAATTTTTCCATCTACTATATCTATTTTTTTAGTGTCCATGCCTCGCCCCAAGGCGCGACATGCAGGCCATGGCCATCTAGTCTACAAAAAGTGGGTATAATTATGTTATCCAAATGTCTATGCTTGGAAAAAACCTGGCCTTTGTGGCTTTGCCTCGTTTCTTGTTTATTTTATTTTTGTATCAACAACATGCTTTGACAGCACTTTAGAATCATTTCCATTGGAAATGATTCTGAAGTGCTGTCAAACCATGTTTTTGAGAAATAAGGCAAGATATAAAAGCAACAGCAGTTAGTTTTGAGTGTTCAGTATATAGCATGTACATGAGATTTTATGTACATCTCAGGGTGTAGAAGGTGTTCGAGCCAATTCCCATCTTGAAATATAAATCGATTCAAATCGAATTTATGTAAATCTCATGTCTGTATCCTCCTTGTCATTCCGGAAACATGCATTATTTAGTGGGTGGAAGGTGGGTGCAAGCGATGGGTAATTTAATGATCGGGGTTCATCCTTACCGGAATTCCGACTGGAGACCTGGTTTGGCCCTCACATACGTCTTTGGCATTTTGTATGTGACAGTTGAATCCGGTTATACCCCTTATGTGAGTATTACGATTATTCGTAATCCTATTTTAGGGGAAGGGGCCAAGTGACTTTGGTGTGGTATGGACCTGCCACCAGGTCAGGTTATTCTAATTTCAGGGCTGTATATATTGTTTCTCGATGTAAATATTCAGTTCTGATTTTGGAATTTTCCACCAAATGCAGCAGGTTAAAACGGGATCGAACCCATTTGCCCGGCCTTACATGACCTTAACTGTTGATAGGCCGTTAAACACCAATAAACAAACAAACAAACATGCATTATTTCTGAGGTTGAAAGTATCACAGCAGTTTCATAAATATCATGTTAAATCCTCACTTGTGTAACTTCCTCTATTTAGTTTCTTGACCTTGATTGTTTGTAGGATGTGATTGAGCATACACCAGAGGACGGGCATTCCCGCTCTAAAACATCCAAGGACTCGGAGAAGAAGAGATCGTATCCTTTCCGAGAATAACACGGACAATGGATTTTGTTGTTTTTCCTCCAGCCATAGAAATAGGTTTTCAAACTGGAAAATCACGAGTAACTTCACTTGGAACTACAGTGTACACTCGTTTACTTAAAGTCCAAGGTACTGAGGGGAATACTTAGTTAGCAAAAATTTGAGTCAACAAGAGTTACTATATAGGAAAACATGTAATTGGGACCAGTAAGTTTATTAAGAGCGTTTGAGGTAACGAGTGTTGACTACTGCCAGGGCGTTGTTGATATTGATAATTGATTTTGTCGTGTAGACCAGTCCTATAAATAGATTGTCAAACTTGGAAAATCCTAAGTACCGTAATTTTCCTAAATATTCGGACAGGCAAACAGTGTAGATCCAGATGAGCCGGCTCGTGACGAGCCAGCTCATCAGGATCTGCACTTTTTGCAAGTCCTTCCTGTTCAGTAGATGCATGCACATTTTACCACTTTCCTGTAGCTTCACCGTATCAATAATTGGTTTGAAACTTCATGTGCATGATTATCATCATCAATATTTTCATTCCCTGCCCCATATATGCTCCCCAGTGTCCAAGGTCAAATGACTTATTTACCGTATCAACAATTGACTTGAACATCGTGTGCATATTTATGATCCAACCACTACAGCGATGGGATACATGCCATTGGGGGACGTTCTTATGTATGTTTTACCACATATTTCCTTAACTATATGTTCAGATCTAGCAAACGGCCGAAGCCATCTTGATGTCGACAGTGTGTCTAGGCTCATTGGAACATTGTTACGCAGCTAAATATAGATACTTGTCTGTGACTGGAGAAATGGGACTTATTGGATTTGCGACCAAATGTAGCTCCTGTAGCTTGAGAACGATCTATATTGTTAGAAGCAGGTGGGAGATTCATTGATGGAATGACGGACAGTGCAGATTCTGATCAGACTGCGGATGCACAGTCTGATCTGAATCTACACTGGTCGTAAAACCCGTAAGCCACATTTCTCCAGTCACAGCCACATAATATCTGTTACTGTATATATTGTCAAACATTGTTGCGTGGTTATGCCATTAGTTGGCCATTACTGCATGATTGTGTCTTGTTCATGGTGATCATGTCGGTTAAGCATGTCGGTTAAGCATCATGTTTGTGTTCATCAGAGCCAGTCCGGCACATCTTTGGCATTCTTGTATGTGAGACATGCCATGCGATTTTGTACCTAGGAACATGTGCGATATCTAATGAAAAAATATTTACAAAATTTATGATATTTTCCGTAAATGACGTCGAAAGATGACAATTTTTTTATAGCAAATGCGAAATACTATTCTGCATTTGCTATGGAAATTTCGTCGTCTTCCGATGTCATTTACAGCAAATATCACATTTTCTGTAAATATATTTCTTGAAAAATTGCACATGTTCTTCGGTACAAAATCGGTTATTGTTAGTAATACAACAATTAGTAATAATCCTATTACTATTGTGGAGTGGGGCCAAGTGACTGGTGTGGTGAGGACCTGGCACCAGGTCAGGTTATTCTAATTTCAGGACTGAATATATTTGTTTTTCTATGTAAATATTCCATACTGATTGTGGCATTTTCCCCCCAATGCAGCAGGTTCAATACGGGATTGAACCCGCTTACCAGTCCTTAAATGACCTTAGCTGTTGACAGGCCGTTAAACACCAATAAACAAACTAATTTCAGCTGAATATATGTTTTTTCTGTAAATATTTTGTTCTGATTTTGGGATTTACAACATTTAACATGTGAGATTTGACCCCGTTAATCCGGCCTAAAATCACCGTAGCTATTGACAGGCCGTTAAACACCAATAAATCAAATGAATTCATCGTCAGTGTAGAGCCTACTCGGAATGCAGGAGATGATTTATTACTGAGCCAACTACACAGATGAAATACTCTATTGGCCATGTTGCCATTGCAGGGTAACGGAGCTCCAGTAGCCCATTTCACCAACATTGCAAAGTATACTTTGATGGAGAAATTTTCAATTTTAGGATAAATTTATTAATTGTTATTATACTGAATTTATTACATTATCACAGCCAAATTGGCTGTGATAATGTAATAAATTCAGTATAATAATTCTGCATACATTTTATCATCAAATATATGCAGTCGTTAGTTCTATATGAAATAATGCATTTCAGGAAAATAAATGATTACTCCCTCAAAGTATACTTTGCAATGTTGGTGAAATCGGCTACAGATAAGGCCACACACATGACACTTTCATTTTTTGAAGCCAAACTGAAAGGAACAGAAATATCCAGCTACAAGTGTCGCTGTGACAGGAGACATGGGGCTTATGGGATTTGTGACCAACATAGCTTCTGATCAAATAGCACAACACTGTATCCTGATAACGATACATATTGCTTTTTAGAAGTATGATGCGTGTTTCGTTTCATTGATGGAATGGCGAACAGTGCAGATCCTGATCAGACTGCGAATGCACAGGCTGATCTGGATCTACACTGGTTGCAAAACCCATAAGTCCCATTTCTCCAGTCACAGTCACTTATTTGATGATTGCACATATAGAGAGCTACAGATAAGCCGGGTATTGGTGTATTTTACCCATTTATTTTAGCTGAAAACGCATTGATTTTCCAAATTGTGAGTACACAACAATTTAAAGATACTCATTGAGCTCAAATATGATATGTTTGGATAATGTGTACAACCAAATAGTTAATTAACACAGCTAACAAAATAAATATGCTGCGATATGACCAAAAAGTTAATCATTTAGTCTGTATTTAGCTCACCTGAGCGAAGCTCATGTGAGCTATTGTTACCGCAATGTGTCCGTCGTCCGTCGTCGTCGTCCGTGAACATTTTCATCTTCTCCTCGGTAACCATTGGGCCTATAGTCACCAAACTTCATGGTCATGGTCCTTAGGTAGGGGGATTGCAAAATTGTTAAAATGACGTCATTACGTAATACAAGATGGTCGCTGTCTAAAAATAGCACAAATTCTTCAAAAATCTTCTCAAGAACCGCCAACCGGATTTCGACAAAACTTGGTAGGAATGATTGATGTACAATGCTCTTTCAAAGTTTATTGTTGACCGAATATGGTCATGTTATATATCAAATTGAAGGTATCAATGAGGCGATCACTCTGGTACATTTTTTGTCGAAATCGGATTGTTATGTCAGCCGAAATGTGAAACGGTTCTTTTATTAGAGGTTTCAAAATTCTTCTTCACACTAACCGCTTGGCCCATGGTAGCCAAACTTAAAAGTTATGGTCCATGGGTGAAGCCTTTTCAGATTTGTTAAAATGGAGGTCATCGCTAATCCAAGATGGCCGCCGTCTAAAAATAGCATAAATTCTTAAAAAACTTCTTCTCATGAACCGCTAGCCGGATTTCGACGAAACTTGGTAGGAATGATCGATTTACAATGCTCTTTCAAAGTTGTTAAAATGGTGACCCCGGGGTCAAAAATGGGCATGGCCTGTGAGGTCAAATTGGGGTCAAATTTTATTTTTGACCGAATATGCTCATGTCATATATCAAATTGAAGGTATCGATGAGGCGATTGCTCTGGTGCAATATTTGTCGGAATCGGATGATTATGTCATCCATGATGGCCACCAAAAGGTCCATTTATTTGAGATTTTGAACGTCATTTTGAACGATGCTGGCCAAACTTCATAGGAAATTAAGATCCTTGGGTGAAGCATTTTCAGATTTGGTAAAATGAGTCATCGCTTAATCCAAGATGACCACCATCTAAAAATAGCACAATTTTTTTAAAACTCAATGTCACATTCTCCTTGGTGTTCATGGAGTCTAGTGAGCGAATTAGGGCCATCATGGCCCTGTTGTTTATATTTGGAATACACGTGATAAATTCAGTAACCTATTTGCAAAAATGAAATGCGCTTTGAATTTGAAATCCTGGGTTACAATACACTTTGGAGACGAGGCTTATCTGAAGCTCTCGTATTTATCTGGCCGTATATCGATGCAGTACGGAAATATGAACAGAGTTTGTCAATTAGTATAAACATATTTTATTCATATTATGTTACATGATATGTACATGATGTAAATCACGAGCAAAACTCGAGGTAATATGAATAGGATTCAGAAGAAAGCAAGTTGCTTATGCTTATGCTAATCTGTCTCCCGATGGGATGGGAGTTTGTAAATTGAAGGGGTCGGAGGAATATTAGGGCTAACTCACTCATTGAAGGGATAAGTGGAAGAAGGAGGCTAACTCTTCCACTTTTCCCCGTCTATTTTTTCTGACAAGACGTTGAAATTGTATATTCGCTGGCTAATCTGGATCTGCGGTGGTCACAAGGATGAGCCATGGCCTAGAGGAACTGGTATTGGACTTCAATACCGGAGATTGTGAATTCAATCCTCACCCTAGGTGTGAAAAATACTTGGAAATTAATTATTTCTATCCCACTTGTCTGTCGGATGAGGCTTTAAACTGTGGTCCTGTCTATATGACCTTACCTGTTGCTGGGACGGTAAACCACATTCATTTCACGGTAGTGGTCACGCACATGTAAGCAAGTGACTTGACACGTAGAAAGGAACTTATTTCTTTCTTTCAACTCTTTATTTTCATATTGTAGATGTGTTTCTCGTGTTTTGTTTTCGTCTCACTGACCGATAACGCGACTGTTGGTAGAGCAGAACTTTGAAATACGAGAGAAAGCCGCTTCTAATACACTTCAACCTCCCCACAATAACACTATTCATTATAACACAATTTTCGATGTAACACGATCATGTCGTGGCTCCCAAATACTCGGTTACACTATTTGACCTATGAATTTAGTATGGATACGATTTACTTTAACCCTTACACCGCTATATTATTATTTGTCGTCTGCTGTTTATTTTCCATTTTTATCACCCAAAACATGCTTTGACAGCACTTTAGAATCATTTCCATTGGAAATGAATTTAAAGTGCTGTTGAACCATGTTTTTATTGAGAAATAAGGCTAGACATAAAGCTACAGCAGACGACAATTGTGTGTGTAGCGGTCTAATGGTTAAATACAATGGCTTTACATGGACCCCAACCATAGTGCTATAAATGTATAAGTGTAAAAGTGTATAGTGCTAGGCTTGTGAAACTGAGACTGAGAGGCATACAAACAAGGTGCACAAACAAGGTGAACATAAGTCCTCAATGACCTTGACTTTGGACGGTCGGACGTGGGTCGTATGCAAAACAAAGCACCATCCCATGACGCACATTGTGGCCAAATATTATCAAAATCGGTGAAGGGGTTCACAAGTTATTGAAAAATGAAAGGCGCACACACCCACGTATGTACGCATGTACATGGACTAACACTATATCCCCACTTGCCTGTGGGCGAGGGGATAACTAGCCAGGGCCCGGTTGCTCAAAGCTTCTGTTAGCTTAACAGACTGTTAAATCCTTAGCATTGCTAAGGATTTAACAGTCTGTTAAGCTAACAGAAGCTTTGAGCAAACGGGCCCTGGTATTCTAGTGTGCCGGAATTACTGTGGGTGTCGGGGCCAGGTACATTTCTGTTGCAAATCTTACCAAATTCTATATTGCATTTAATATGCTCACATTAAAA
The DNA here is from genome assembly GCA_029237695.1 of Conchocele bisecta. NCBI lineage: Eukaryota > Metazoa > Mollusca > Bivalvia > Lucinida > Thyasiridae > Conchocele > Conchocele bisecta. Next base: position 92,157,104 of record CM055274.1, read on the forward strand.
GCTTATCATTAGGTGGGTAAATTTAATGATGCGATTCATCCTTACCGGAATCCCAGAACCCCGATATCCATGGTTTGACCCTCGGGTACATTTTATTTGTTGCTTGTTACTCGAGACTTGAATCCAGTTGTACCCATTATAAAAGTAGTAAGATTAGTACTGATCCTATTACTTTTAGGGTGATAAGCTTTTAACGTGGGCACATTAAATGCAATGATTATGTAGAATCTGGCGAGTATGAGAAACAAATTTTAGTTAAAAAAGTTATATATTCATCACATTCGAGAAATGAACATGATGTGTACAAATGGATGTCTTGGAAATAAATTCTCAGAATATCTTTTTATTCCTGTGTGTGTGTTTTTATTGGTAGAGAAAGCCATTGTTACCACAATTTGTCGTTGGCGAGTGAATCTCAGTTTGTTGCCTTATACACATTTGATTGATTGATTTGGGGCTGAAGGTTGGTTGGGAGCATGTGAAGGGTAAATTTAATGATGGGGTTCATTATAAAAGTAATAATATTAGTAGTAATCGTATTACTTTTAGGGAGTGGAGCTAAGTGACTGGTGTGGTGAGGAACTGGCACCAGATTAGGTTATTCTAATTTCAGGGCTGAATATATATTTTATGTGAATATTCGGTTCCGAAATAAATAAATTTACCTGGTCAAATGTGGCTGTGACTGGAGAAATGGGGCTTATGGGTTATACGACCAGTGTATATCCAGATCAGCCTGTGCATTCGCAGTCTGATCAGGATCTGCACTGTTCGCCACTCCATCAATGAAACATCTGGCATTCTTCTAACAAGCAATATAGATCGTTATGAGGCTACAGGAGTTGCTATTTGATCTGGAGCTACACTGGTCACAAATCCCATTTCTCCAGTCACAACCACTTATACAGACCTGAACGGACATTCAGTCCTGAACTATGGTGGCCTGATCTGATGCCAGGCACCATTACTATTTTTCTAGCCCTAGCAATATTCTTTTCTAATGGCAATAACTATTTCACCGACTGAATGGCGAGTAGTGTAGGCTGATCAGATGACACTGATATGCCAGCTGATCTGGGACTACACTAGTCCCAAGGCCAATTTTATCAAGGAGAGTCCAAGCCTGGTCTTGTAAACCACAACCTTCAATTTCATGTCAAAGTCCTAATCTAATACACTAGCATAATAAATAGAGGATCTGAAACTCGTTTCCAGTTGATATGAGATTTATGCAACGAGTCGCACAAATTTATGCACCCAGCCTCTGGTTAGGAGCATAATAATCCTGAGTTTCATAGATCTCGTATCAAAAGGAAACGAGTTTGAGATTGTTTTAATACTAGTAATAAAACTATTATAAATATGCCCGATATGTTCCTGTTCTTTGTAAGCACAGCATATTACCCTTTTTACCGAGTCACTGATGCATCTAATGACGTTTAACCCTTTCAACACCACATACCTCTATATAGACAATGTTTGCAAACAGTGCAGATCCAGAGGAGCCGGCTCGTAACGAGCCGTCTCATCAATAATTTTAAACGTCGTACAGATTACCCTTTTAGAAGAATGGGATAATTTGAATGAACAAAATTAATGAAATAGCGTGAAACATTGGCATGGAACATCCTATCGAGTTTCTTGGTGTTGAAAGGGTTAAAACTCAATTACGTCAAAACATTGCTTTGCCACGCCATTAGGAACGACATTTGGAACACCTCTAGTTGTGTCTCGTCCACGATAGTGGAAAGCGAGACTATAAGAGTACCTATCCATCATGTGTACTGGTGTGCGACAAAAATATTCCACCCGAGTGTCCGAATACGTCGTCAGAAATGAGGCTTTGCCGAGTTTCTGACAACATATTCCGATCACGAGGGTTGAATATCCCTGTCCAACACCAGTGCATAAGATGGATATGTTTTCACACCGCTATACACAACATATTTGCGTATCGCAAAATATTTATATGCACAGAATAAGAACTAACTTTTTATTCAGTGAATTTATGTGACTTGATATGTCCAAAGTATTTTCCATATCAACAAATGGGTTGAAATGAGTTTTCACCCACGAATCGGACGTTAATGCCATTTCAACGGATAGATTACCACGTTAAACCATCACTCTTGTTAGAGCCCTTATATATGAAACGACAAACCAAAACATATTGACAAAATATTTTATTTCAATTATGTATATAATTCTATTTTGTGACTTACATTAACACGGACGCATACATCACACTCGACTACGTGTATACACGGGTGAAACGTACATAATGTGTGAAACATACATAATGTGTGCAACAACATCTGGGCCACAGATTGACAAGTCATTTGTGATTGCGACTAGAGAAATGGGGCTTATGGGTTTTGTGACCAGTGTAGATCCAGATCAGCCTGTGCGTCCGCAGTCTGATCAGGATCTGCACCGTTCACAATTCCATTAATGAAACACCCGTTGTGCTTCTAGCGAGGAATATAGATCAATATCAGGCTACAGGAGTGTGCTATTTGATCCAGAGTCACACCGGTGACAAATCCCATAAGCCCCGTTTCTCCAGTCACAGCCACATTTACAGATTTCTGACTAGCGTAAATTGTTCTGTCTTCTACGCCATATATATACAATCTATATATATTATTTCAAAGTAATTACAAGCATCACGCAAGACTGGCGAAGGCGGATTAGGAATGAAGAAACAAACGCAGTAATCACAAACACACCATTATTAGAAAGAATAAAATCTACAAAAGAATGTAACAAAATGTTATATAATATGTTTCTTAATAATCAAAAGAATATCGTTTATAAAGCTGGAGATAAATGGAATACAGAATTCGTAGATAAGCATATTACATTGGAAGGTGGTAAATACACATTATTATAAAAGCACGATCAGTTCTAAACTTCGAAATTTTCAGTATAAATTTCTAATGAAAATTGTCGCAACAAATGATTACTTATACAAATGTAATATTGTCAGCTCTAATTTGTGTGATTTTTGTGCCATGGCTCAGGAAACCAATAAACATCTGTTTTGGGAATGCAATAAAAGTCAACATTTTTGGTCACAGTTAGGAACCTTCTTAAACGACCACGATATTAACTGTAATCTCGATTGGCATTTAATATGTTTTGGACAGTATGAACAAAAAAAATATTTTTTAAACCTTTGCATCTTATTAGGAAAATATTTCATCTATTCTTGCAAATTAAGAAATATGGAACCGAAATACTCTGAATTTAAAGTATATTTAAGAAAAACAAGAGATATTGAAAGAGAAATAGCAATTAATAAAAATAAAGTTACTTTTCATGAACGAAAATGGGATGGCATTCAAATAGAGTAATATCGTTGTTTGTTTTGATTTTTCACCGACTACTGATACGTTTTAATTTAATACTTTTTCATAGGTTAAATTATATACAGATCCGAAGTAGTTGAAAAAAAACATATATATATATCTGTTCATTGCGATGTTGCTCAACTCAAACATTCAACTCTCTCTCTCTCTCCCTCCCTCCCTCTCTCTCTCTCTCTCTCCCTATTGACTCTGTTCTTCCCATTGTATCCTTAAAACATTTTTTTCTATGACAATCATTTATCAATGCATATTGATTCATAGTGATACATGCACATGACTAGGTACATACATTTGTGTATGCAAATTGGTATAGTTTATGGTATGTTTCTGTATGTTTACATGTTGTAATTGATTTGTGTTTATACATGACTATGTTTGGAAATAATAATAAAAAAAACAAAAACAAAATTAAAAAAAATATATATACAATCTAAATTGGTTTGTGTATTGGTGTTTAACGGCCTATCAACAGCTATGGTCATGTAAGGCTGGGCAAACAGGTTTGTATCCCGTTTTAAACTGCATTGGAGGGAAAATCCCAAAATCGGAACAGAATATTTACATAGAGAAAAAATATATTCAGCCCTGAAATTAGAATAACCTGACCTGGTGCCAGGTCCATACCACACCAGTCACTTGCTCCCTTCCCCTAAAATAGAATTACGAATAATCGTAATACTCACATAACCAGATTCAACTGTCACATACACAATTCCAAAGACATATGTGAGGGCCAAACCAGGTCTACAGTCGGAATTCTGGTAAGGATGAACCTCCGATCGTTAAATTACCATCGCATGCTCCCAGCTGCCACCCACTCTGTCAGTTAAAGTTGTTTCCTCAAATATATGTGACAAGCAGAAGCGAATTTGCCTTTGTGACCAGCACAATCCCAGTCACTTCGGCCCATCCCCTAAAAGGTCCCTTTTCTCCGGCAGGCTGATCTGTGACTAGATGGGTGGCAAAACTCCTAAAGCCCATTTCTGTTGTGGCATGTTGCATGTAAATCCAATGAAGAATTATTTTGCATATAATTTATCCCGTCAACACAGTGCATATGTGCCGTGAAACATTTTTGATATCCAGTCAATACTATTTTTGCATTTTACAGCCATTTGTAGGTGTTCCCGGGATAAATAGAATAGTAGGTTAGTGCCGTGAATGGGAAAAAATATCTGGCGCGGCACAGAAACGGGATGTGCTCGGCAGAGCCTCGCCCATCCCGTGTGCTATGTGGTCACGAGCAGACATCCCTCGCCCATTCACGGCACTAACCTACTATTCTCTATCTATTTTCCTTATTTCTGAACCAAAGTATATGTTGTGACTACTCATTTGAACCGTCTCGGCGAGACGGTTCAAATGAGTGGTCACAACATATACTTCTGATGAGAAACAAAGAAATTCCTGAGCCTTGCCGGATATTTTTCCCCATTCACGGCACTAACCTACTATTCTCTATTTATACCTCGAAAATGCAAATCATCGAATCACAAGCAACATAGGGTGAACATAGTACAGTGGAACCTCTCTAAACCGGACACCAATAACACACGTGATTTTTTATGAGTTTCTCGGTCAGTTATCTCGGGGTGATAATGTCTGCTCGTGACCACATAGCACACGGTTATGGGTCAGAATGATCACATACCTATCTACAATGAAACCTTTCTAAGCCGGACACCCTGGGGACCTCCCAGGGTGTCCGGTTTAGAGAGGTTTCACTGTCTTGTCTTGTTCAGTGGCCCAGCGACACATAGGGACCTCCCAGGGTGTCCGGTTTAGAGAGGTTTCACTGTATTGTCTTGTTCAGTGGCCCAGCGACACATAGGGACCTCCCAGGGTGTCTGGTTTAGAGAGGTTTCACTGTATTGTCTTGTTCAGTGGCCCAGCGACACATAGGGACCTCCCAGGGTGTCCGGTTTAGAGAGGTTTCACTGTATTGTCTTGTTCAGTGGCCCAGCTACACATAGGGATGAAGCGTGTGTATATACAAAATGTGTGCAACTACTTTGGGAAATAGAATAGAACTAACACACGAATACCCATTCATACTTTCATACATGTATGCAATATCATAACAAATTTTCTTAACAAAAATAAACATTCTCATGCTTTGGCGTCATATGTGGCTGTGACTGGAGAATGGGGCTTATGCGAATTGTAACCAGCGTAGCTCCTGATCAAATAGCACACTCATGTAGCCTGATAATGATATATATTGCTTTTTTAGAAGCATGGCGAGTGTTTCATTGATGGAATGACGCACAGTGCAGATCCTGATCAGACTGCGGATGCACAGGCTGATCTGGATCCACACTGGTCGCAAAACCAATAAGATCCGTTTCCCCAGCCACATATCCATTATCCATTGTAAGTAATGTAATAAGCCTAAATATGTGGCCATGATTTAGTATCGGGCTTTTTGTCCTTTGATTTGATATGATTTAACTCTAAGATGTATGTGAGTGGCAAACCAGTAGCCGATTTCATCAAAATTGCAAAGTATACTTTTCTAGCAAAGTATATTTTGAGGGAGTAATCATTTATTTTTCCTGAAATGCATTATTTCATATAGAACTAACGACTGCATATATTTGATGATTAAAAGTAAACAGAATTATTATACTGAATTGATTACTGTAATCAATTCAGAATAATAAAAATTAATAAATTTATCCTAAAATTGAAAATTTCTCCCTCAAAGTATACTTTGCTAGAAAAGAATAGTTTGCAATGTTGGTGAAATAGGCTACAGGTCTCCGGTATGGATTAATCCCGATCGTTAAATTACACATCGCATGCTCCCACCTGCCAACCACCTAATTTTCAATGCAGGTACATGAACATGTATCATCAAAATATCTTCATGCGCTATGTGTTATAATTCCAGAGCAACGCCTCATTTAAAACGGCCGTCATGCATATGTATACCCACGACACAATAAAACAATCACACAATAAATAGTGACTTTTAACATTCACCTTTTCATACTGGTGCTAGTCGGCAACATTTGAAATTCAACACAATGTGGTACAAGTTTATTAACCCTTCCTACGCTGTTGACGGACATTGCCGTCTGCTGTTTTTCATTTTTGCTTTAATTCTTAACAAAAAACTGGTTTTGACAGCACATGAGAAGAATCGTCTCCACTGGAGACGATTCTCATGTGCTGTCAAAACCAGCTTTCTGTCGAGAAATATTGAAAATAAAACATTTCCAGCAGATGGCAACATTTAATTCAGCGTTGTAAGGGTTAAACCTTGAAACAGTACAGACCACAATCCCAATATTTGCAAACGGGGTAGATCCAGACGAGCTCGGTCGTAACAAATCTGCATGGTTTGTTTCTGATTACAGGGACAATAAGGTTGAATTTGGTCCAAAATGGTCAGTAACAAAAATAGTTTTAACCTTTTATTGTAAATAATTCTAAATAGTATCTGAAATGGATGACTGGCCTAGAAATTGAATCCGTATAAAACATTTATTGATTAATACTTTTAACCTTTCAACGCTTCTAGAGAGGTGTTTGCAAACAGTGTAGATGCAGATGAGCTTGTGACGAGGCGTCTCGTCAGGATTTGCACTTTTTGCAAATAATTTTTATAAAATTTAAGTGAGTGAGTGAGTGAATAGGGTTTAACGTCCGCTTTTCTTACCTAGAGGTACAAGCCTCAGGGAGTCTACACGCAGACGGGTCAACGGGGTCGTGTCCCGTATCCACCTGTCCGAGGGGGGTAAATCCCAACTTCAGAACTCAATATTTACAATCAAAATATATATTCAGTCCTGAAATTAGAACAACCTGATCTGGTGCCAGGCCCTCGCCACACCAGCATCATTTATCCCATCCCCTAAAAGTAATAGGATTAGCGCTAATCTTACTTTTATATATGGGGCATAGCCTGACTCAACTCTCACATACAAGAAAGCCAAAAATGTACATGAGGGCCAAATCCAGTATAGTGGGTTCCGGAAAGTATGAACACAATCGTTAAGCCAGTTTAGTCGCCTTTTACGACAAGCAATGGCTACTGCAGCACTATTCTCAGGATCAGTTGATCCCGCCCCGGTGCCTGCACGGGGCTTATAAAATTTAAGATTGAGCCTTCTTTTTATTTCGTGAAATTTGGTCAAATATTGATTTTATTACGAAAAATTGATTTGTCTATGGGAATTTAACACAGGGGAAAAGGAGGTAGGAGTTGTGGGAGGAGTCAAAAAACTATTTTTTTGGGAAATTGACTCCGAAACCTGGCTAGATAGCTTGGAAATGATCTAACTAAGAAAACAAAAGTTCAATTTTAAAAACTTGTTTCAACGCAATAAAATCAATATTTGACAAAAATTCACGAAATAAAAAGAAGGCTCATTCTTAAATTTTCCTTTAATTTAATATTATCAAAAAAGATATTGTTTTTTAATTGTTTATATAGCCGTGAAATTTGGGCAGGTTTCGTGAAGCAGACGGTAAGTAGTTTACATCCATCCTATTGAAAAGTTCATACATATACGAGTCACATATCCATTAATTGTACATTATGAAAATATTCCAGCATTTTATGCTAAAATATCTCATTTATTACAAGAAATTATTATCTTTATACATGACTACAATCTGTACACGTAACATTATTTTATACATCAAGTCAATATATGCAATAATTACTAAACAAGAATAATATCTGATAAATAGAGAATATTAGTATAGTGTCATGAACGTGAATAAATATCTGTCGAGGCTGAGAAATCAGGATGGGCGAGGCTTGCCGAGCACATCCTGATTTCGAGCCGAGTCAGATATTTATTCACGTTCATGACACTATAATAATATTCTATTTATCCCGTTAACCACATCAAAGTTGTTCAAATGTCTCATAAGTTTGTCTTCTGAAGCGACAAGATTATCGTGTTACGTCATTCACATAATGACGTAACGTCATACATAATGACGTATCTACTAGACGTGAACGAGAAAAAATACACGTACCTGCTTTTCACGTCTAGTAGCGACATAGTTGACGGGATAAACATAGATACATGTATTACAACAAGCTCTTTAATTGAAGAACATAACTACTGTCTGTTTCACGAAACCTGCCCAATTTGTTTTCGATAATGTTAAATGTTATCAAAATTTAGGTATGAGCATTATTTTTATTTTGTGAAATTTGGTCCAATATTGATTTTATTACGAAAATACAATTTCCCCATGTTAAATCCATAGGGGATTTAAAGGTACATGCCCACGCAGTAGGCACAAAATGTTCTTTATAGGAATTAAATAAGTGTATAATTATGTCACTATTCCTCCAGTTCTAACAATTACGAGTGCCTGCTATACAAATATAATCATTTATTAATTATCAATTTACTGTTAGCGACGCGCGGCGGTAACAGTCTATTTTGATAATGTGCGGGGATGACGACTTTCACATCACGGATTGCGGTGCGCATGCGCAGTATACTACGCGCGCCAGTAGGCTTCCCAATATGTAAACAAGAATATCAACATGTCGAAACGTCCATGACGGAAATTGTATGAAACGGCGTCGGCCAAAAAAAAGGCGAAATGTCTGAGGGACAGGCAGTACAGAGAGAGAGTGGTTAATATTGGCGACCAGATCACCAAATGGAAAGAGTTACGTGGAGATTTAGATTTGGACTCGAACAGAGATTTTTCTTCTCAACTTCCGATACTTCACTGCGCATGTCAAAGATGTGATATGATTGACCGTGTCACGTGACGCATATTGGTAAAAATAGCACGAGGCCGGAAAATACCCTTTCTGGTCGCGGCATATAAAATGCGAGTTAACACCAATTAACACGCGCCGTAATTAAAAATAACTCGTTAGTGGGTAGACAAATGGCTCATATAAGGCATGACAGAAAATGAAAAGTAGTAGTACAATGTAACCTGCTGCGTGGGCATGTACCTTTAACATGGAGAAAATTTTCTAATTTCAGAAATAGTGAACCGATTTTCAAAATTTAACTTTTGTTTTCTAAGTTAGATCATTTCCAAAGCTATCTAGCCAAGTTTCGGAGTCACCTTCCGAAAGCTTTCAATTTTTGTCTCCTACCACAGCTCCTCTAACTCCTTTTCCCCCATGTTAAATTCTCATAGAGAAATCATTTTTTCGTAATAAAATCAATATTTGACAAAATTTCATGAAATAAAAAGAAGGTTTATTCTTAAATTTTGATAAAATTTAATATTATCGAAAAAAAATATTGTTATTGCATTGTTTATATAGCCGTAAAATTCGGATAGGTTTCGTGAAACAGACAGTAAATCAGGAGGTGAAACAGACAGTAAATCAGGAGACCAGTTGAATCTAAATGTTGGCACTATCGCTATTTTTCAACATTTCCTATATTAACATACAAGTAACTATTCAACAAATGGCAGTGTTTCGGAGGAAACTTATAATATTTGCCAGCTACATGGACGTTCTTTTATTATAAATGTAACCGACTGGGCTTTTGCGATCAGAGTAGTCAGAGACTAGCGTTCTGTGTGAGGAACAACCTGGCATAGTATTTAGCCTCACTCCCTAAAAGTAATATGATTAATACTAATCTTACTACTTTCATAATGCGCATAAACAAACTCAACACTCAAGAAGGCCAAAAATGTACTAACAGGGCCAAACCAGAGATATCGAGATTGCGGTAAGGATTAATCCCGCTGTTAAACTGAACCTTTGCATGCTTGCAGCCAACCCCCAGTGTGGTGAAACCTGTTCCTCATTGCATTCACATACAAAGTACGTTTTCTCAAATGGTTATATCAAGCTTCCAGACAACATTGAGCTATCAAGCTTCCAGACAACATTGAGCTATCAAGCTTCCAGACAACATTGAGCTATCAAGCTTCTAAACAACATTGAGCTATCAAGCTTCCAGACAACATTGAGCTATCAAGCTTCTAGACAACATTGAGCTATCAATCTTCCAGACAACATTGAGCTATCAAGCTTCTAGACAACATTGAGCTATCCAGGGCTCCAGATAAGCTGCGTAGTTGCTTAAATACCATATTAAAATTGCCAAAAACCCAATTGAAATCAGAAGTATCAAAATGCAATAATAATTTTGTGGTACCTTTATCATGATGCAGAAAACAATAAACAGACCACAAAAATAGCATTTTTTTCTTACTTTCCATGAAAACACATCTTGGTATTTCATTAGAATTGTCTCCAAGGACATTTCAAAGCAAACTATTCAATAATTGCTGTCTGTTGATGTTTAAACAGTAGTGTGATTTCATTTTACCCAATTTAAATTTTGAAATACCCAATTGCTTCAGAAATGATGAAGTGAAAATACTCAATTACTAATTCCTTATCTGGAGCCCTGGCTATCAATCTATCAGACAACATTGGATTATCAATTCTTTCAGACAATATTGAGATAACATTGAAAACCCTGAGAAAACTATATGGAACGTTTCTGGATATGTGTGGCCCGGTATATCAAATAGTGGCTCACTGGTACTGGGTTTAACCGGTGTAGATCCTGATCGACTAGCAATCCTGTGGTTATAAAACATCATGAGCATGTCTTCAAATTCACAATCAAGAAAAGTGATTTAATTTGATTTATTGGTGTTTAACGGCCTATCAACAGCTACAGTCATTTAAGGCCGGGCCAACAGATTCGATCCCGTATATAATCTGCTGCACTGGGGGGAAAATCCCAAAATCAGACCAGAATATATACATCGAAAAAAAATATATTCAGCCCTAAAATTAAAATAACCCGACCTGGTGCCAGGTCCATACCACACCAGTCACTTGGCCCCTTCCCCTAAAATAGGATTACGAATAATCGTAATACTCACATAAGGGGTAAAACCAGATTCAACTGTGACATACAAGAATTGCAAAGAATTACGTGAGGGCCAAACCAGGTCTACGGGCAGGATTCCGGTAAGGATGAATCCCGATCGTTAAATTACGCATCGCATGCTCCCACCTGCCACCGACCAAGAAATATGAATGGGTTTAACCCTTCCTACGCTGTTGACGGAAATTGGCGTCTGCTGTTTTTCATTTTTGCTTTAATTCTTAACAAAAATCTGGTTTTGACAGCACATGAGAATCGTCTCCACTGGAGACGATTCTCATGTGCTGTCAAAACCAGGTTTTTGTCGAGAAATATTGAAAATAAAACATTTCCAGCAGACGACAGCATTTAATTCAGCAACAGTGAATATCATAGAGACAGGACAACAGGTTAAAGTCTCGTCCGACGAACCAGCAGGTTGGAAATACTAGTAATATCCAAGAATTATTCACACCTATGATGAGGATTGAACTCACAACCTCCAGTATTGAAGTCCAATGCCACATCCCTGTCAAAATCAAGAAGTTTTATTGGTCAAGGCTGAGCTGTGCTCAGTCTCGGCCGATCAAACTGCATGATTTTTAGGACAAATTTGGAGAAATGTTTATGAAGAACATGTACTTATCAAGTTTACATTACTTCTGGGACTATACTTGTCAAAAAGGACAATGAGGACAATGAAGCCTATGCTCAATAAATGTAAATCCATCAATAGAAATTTCAAGACGATCAAATTTGCACTTACGAACATCTTAGTCTTAAGTTTAGTGAAACGTGCCCCCCGGTACTATTGAGCCTTAAAATGTGGGTACCAAATGTTTTTGTCTGATGTTTCGTCATTTCTCTCAGTAAAAGCAATTCTAAGGGCTGTCAAACTATGTTATTGATGAGAAAAATAAACATCAAATGACATAATTTAATGCAGAATAGTAAGGGTTAAGGTATGTATGTATGTATAACTTTATTTCCACCATCTTAGGAGAGTACACAATATGCAATATAACAAAAGAAAACATACATTTACAATACAATATGATAAATCATTGTGTCTCTTGACGCTTGACGGTACATGCAATAATTTGACAAAGCACATACATGATCACTTTTTTATTCATCACTTTTAACCCTTTCAACACCAAGTAACTTAATAGGATGTTCCATGCCAATGTTCCACGCTATTTCATTAATTTTGTTCATTCAAATTATCCCATTCTTCTAAAAGGGTAATCTGTACGACGTTTAAAATTATTAACAAACAGTGGAGATCCTGATGAGACGGCTCGTTACGAGCCGGCTCATCTGGATCTGCACTGTTTGCAAACATTGTCTCTATAGAGGTCTGTGGTGTTGAAAGGGTTAAAATGGCAACTAAGTAAATGAAACTGCCATGTATGTTTGTTTGTTTGTTTGTTTATTGGTGTTTAACAGCCTATCAACATCTAGGGTCATGTAAGGCCGGGCTAACGGGTTCGATCCCGTTTTAACCTGTTGCATTGGAGGGAAAATGCCAAAATCAGAACAGAATATTTACATCGAGAAAAAATATATTCAGTCCTGAAATTAGAATAACATGACCTGTAGCCGATTTCATCAACATTGCAAAGCATACTTTACTAGCAAAGTATACTTTGAGGGAGTAATCATTTATTTTTCATGAAATGCATTATTTCATATAGAACTAACAAATGCATATATTTCATGATTAAAAGTATGCAGAACTATTATACTGAATTTATTACATTATCACAGCCAAATTGGCTGTGATAATGATAAATTCAGTATAATGAAAATTAATAAATTTATCCTAAAATTTAAAAATGTCTCCCTCAAAGTATACTTTGCTAGGAAAGTATACTTTGCAATGTTGGTGAAATCGGCTACTGGTGCCAGGTCCATACCACAACAAAGTCACTTGGCCCTTTCCCCTAAAATATGATTGCGAATAATCGTAATACTCACCGAAGGGGTATAACCAGATTTAACTGTCACATACAAAATGCCAAAGACTGAGTGAGGGCCAAACCAGGTTTTCAGTCGGATGATCAGTACAGCTTCATTGCATGGTGCTGTGCTTATACAATAAATATAATGTAATATTTGTTTATTTAATATGATAAACTTGTTAAATGATTTCAAAAGAAACTCGGCATAGCCGTGTTTCTTATGAAATCAGTAAACTTGGTTAGTAAATATCCTATTAAATCATAGCTTCAATGAATGGTGCCGATGTAATATTTGTGGATTAAATAATAAATATCAGATTAAATTATAACTCGTGAAATATGCTCTATTTAATGATTCCATTATGATGGTCTTATATTGGGTTATAGCTAGAATATTGATATTTGCTATCACTGCCATGGCTCCAGGTAAGGAATTAGTAATTGAGTATGGTCATTCTATCATTTCTGAAGCAATTGGGTATTTCAAATTTTTAATTGGGTAAAATAAAATCACACTACTGTTTAACAATCAACAGACAGCAATTATTGAATAGTCTGCTTCGAAATGAAAACATGTCTTGGCATTTCATTAGAATTGTCTCCTTGGAGACAATTCTAATGAAATAACAAGATGTGTTTTGATGGAAAATAAGAATATGCTATATTTGTGGTCTGTGTATTGTTTTCTGCAGCATGATAAAGGTACCACAAATTTTGTATTTGCTTTTTGATACTCGTTACGTATGATTTCAAATGGGTTTTTGGCAAATTTAATTGGGTATTTAAGCAAACACGCAGCTTATCTGGAGCCCTGATCACTACAGAATACTATATACACTGGTACTGTCACTCGGATATAATTATAATCTCATTGTATTTCTTCTATTTCTATTTCAAATATGGAAGAGCCCATTCCAGTACTTAGGGATGGAATGAGTTTATTGCATGGTATCATTATGTCAACAGCACTTTGTTGTAAGCGAACACTGTTAAAATTTAAATATCTAACCTAGATATACAAAAACATACAGTAACGTAACCAGGGATTCCGCTGGCGATCGCCACTTTCGCAATTGGCGATAAAAATAAACAGTTGGCGATAAAAAATTACAATTTCAATTGTTTTTTTTTAAGTGGCCATTTTTTTATTTTCCCCAGCGGAATCCCTGCGTAACCAAAACAATAATCAAAACCATAGAACACTTACACAAATGCCCTAATTGGCACATATGGAGACATTAGGGTGTTTCATACAACCATGGAGATATAGTGCGGAAGGAGCCCAAACTCTGAAATTGTCCCCATGGGCCTGAGGGCCGTTTCACTAAACTTTGTACGACTAAAATGTTCGTAAGTGAAAATTTAGGATCGTCTGGAAATTTCAAGTGATGGATTTACATTTATTGAGCATAGGCTGCATATGCAGCCTATGCTCAATAAATGTAAATCCAATAATTGTTTACCAGAAAACATTGTTCATGTGGAATTTACAGACCATCATAATTTTGCACTTACAAACATTTTAGTCGTACAAAGTTTAGTGGAACGGCCCCAGATACCTAGGCACAATACATGGTGAGGACGAAGCAATTACAGTAGATCATAACTGGGTGATATGAATGTGCAACATGATATAGATCTACAATTGTCGTAAGGAATGTTTTATCAGCCAACAGCCATGAGATAATCAGAATTTAAACACAAGTGATTATCAGCATCGGCTAGCTTGAGTTCTCGTTGGTATTGCTATATAATCTGCGATGCGATATGTCATGTACGTCTCGAGCTGGAATGCACAGGTCGGTCACGACCTTGTATCGTAACAAATTTAGCATGTTTGTTCACTGTAATATAAATAAGCCATTTCATCAGGATCTGCAATATTTTTTAGTACATGTACATTTCTGATATTTTAAAACAAATAAATACACATACCCTTTCTGATAAATAGCATCATCCATAAATTTGAACGGAAAACTCCATTTGAGATATACAGGGCTGACAGGTCAGTGCTCCAGATAAGTTTTTTATCTAAAGGGTACTATACCCCAAGATTTAAAATTCAATGCATATTTTACTTTTACAAATGTATTATTGATTTTCTTCCTCAATATTAAATAGGGAACAAGTGATACATTTTTTTTTTAAAGTTCACTTATTTGAGCTGCAAATGAGTGTTTTCTTTTTGCCGCTCAGCTAAGTAAATGTTCAACTTTATTACAGTATTTTCACTGCTCAATGTGAAAATACACATTGATGAAAATCAATGCGATTTTCAATGAAAATCAACGCGTATTTTCACATTGCTGTGAGTATTTTGTACTCCCACTGTTGATAATCAATGCATATTCAGCTAAAATATGCGCGTAAAATACGTCAATACACACCTTACCTGAAGCTCTGCAGGTAATACATACGTTATGAAGTTAATGATTTATTGTAGGTATTCACAACATTAATTAACCCTTTCAACACAGCAGGCCTGTATAGTGGTATTGGCAAACAGTGTACATTGTATATCCAGATGAGCCGGCTCGTCAATCATTTTATGACCAGTGAATTGGTTGCAAAATTAACATATCAAATTCCATTCCAGCTATCTAGAGGTGAAAGGGTTAACTCTTTGCATGCTAGCGACGAATTAGGAGTATATGTTTTATTTCTCTCTGTAAATGTCTTGAAATTTCATTAGAATCAAGTCCTCAGGACTCAATTCTAATGAAATTCCAAGACATATTCATGATATTTATGGGGAGAAATACAAGAAAATATGATGAATTCTTGTCCGCAAGTTTTGAACTATTTATAGCCCACAAGTTTCCCAGCATGCAAAGGGTTAATGAACAACAGTCAGCATCTACTATTGCAAACACATACAAGGACTTGACCTTGGCACAGATTGGTCCCGTGTCGTCTGTTCCTTATCTACATGACATATTTTCTTTAACAAAAAACATGAAAATCGTCTCCAGCACTGCTGAAACGTGTGTTTGACGATTAATAATGAGAATAAGAAAACAACAGACAACAAACAGGAAACTGAATATTGTCGTCTAATGGTTCTTCATTGGAGATGATTCTCATGAGCTGCCTAATCATGTTTTTGTTGACCAATACTGAAAATGAGACAACAGTAGGCAACAAGGGGGAAGTGATTATTTTCGTCAGCTGGTTTTCCAAATGACTTATGGCCTAATATAGGCATGTCAACCATATTTTCTAAAATCTGCTTAAATATCCAATAATGACCTATTAAGATAAAATTAAATTTTGTCTGCCTGAACCCAAATGTCCCGGTGGCAAAAGTGACCTTCTGAAGGTCAATCAAGGTCATGTTGCTCGCTAAAGCAAATTGCACAAAAAAAATTGTCATGTTACTGGTGCAATGAGCATTACACATGTGGACATGTTTTGTATCAAGGATCCAATTATTTAGCATGGGGGAACCGGAAATTGTCGTCTGCTGTTTCATATTTTATCTTTTTTTCTCAATGAAAACATGGTTCGACAGCTCTTTACAATCATTTCCATGGGAAAAAGATTTTTTGAAGCCAGTGTGACAGACGGACAGACAGTCCAAATGCCATATGCCGCCGGTTGTTCGTGCCTCATCGCACCACTTATCTAGCTATCTATAAACTATCTTAAACCTTAAAAGGTGGGAACACAAATTCTCATCTGCTGCTGTTTCATATTCTGTATTCTTTCCCAAAGAAAACATGGCTTGACAGCAATTTAGAATAATTTCCATTTGAAATGATTCTAAATTACTGTCAAAGCATGATGTTTTTTTTAAAAATGGGTAATAAAACAAACTTCAGACAACAAAAGCTAATTTAGCATTTTACGGTTTACCCTTTCATCCAGTTAATTTCAGAGCTCTTCTTTACCACTCTTCTGGTCCTTTTCATCAGTAACGGTTGTCTCACTGCCAGGGCTTGTGGGGAGTTTTTGTGATGCAGGTGGTGGCGTAATTACAACAGGCTTTTGTGTACTCGTTGTCGGGGGCGGAGTTGTTGTGGGTTTTTCTGTGGTTGTTGTGGGTTTTTCTGTGGTGGTTGTGAGTTTTTCTGTCGTCGTTGTGGGTTTTTGTGTGGTGGTTGTGGGTTTTTCTGTGGTGGTTGTGGGTTTTTGTGTGGTGGTGTGTCTGTCGTGTCTGTGTGTGTGTTGTGTGTGTGTGTGTGTGGTGTGGTGTGTTTTTTGGTGGTGGTGTTGTGTGTGTGGTTGTGGGTTTTTCTGTTGTCTGTTGTGTGTGTGTGGTGGTTGTGGGTTTTTGTGTGGTGGTTGTGGGTTTTTGTGTGGTGGTTGTGGGTTTTTCTGTGGTGGTTGTGGGTTTTTCTGTGGTGGTTGTGGGTTTTTCTGTGGTGGTTGTGGGTTTTTCTGTGGTAGTTGTGGGTTTTTCTGTGGTGGTTGTGGGTTTTTCTGTGGTTGTGGGTTTTTCTGTGGTAGTTGTGGGTTTTTCTGTGGTGGTTGTGGTGGTTGTGGGTTTTTCTGTGGTGGTTGTGGGTTTTTGTGTGGTGATGGTTGGTTTTTCAGTGGTTGTGCCTGTTTCTGTGTCTTCTCCAGTGAACAATGTATACTGATGAATAGCGAAGAAGGAAAGCTCATTCCATTTCGTGGTTACAAATGTTGAAACAACCTTACATTTTTCTCCCACAACCACCACTAACTTTGTACCAACTTCTTCAATCCACTCCATGGCCTTGATACCATAATACCGTACATCCCCGTGGAATTCCTTTGCCATGTCCTGCACATATTCAATACGAGTAATGACATGTGTTTTTGTGAAAGGCACTATATGTGTCTCAAACTGCAGAGTCTCACACACAGCATGGCGTGGGTCGTTCTGACAGAAGACAATGACGACAGTGAACAATGCCAAGACGAGACCTAACGCGAGGAAGAACCAAAACAGTATCGACAAACACCAGTATTGGAAACCTGAAACAAACAAAGATCAGGGGTTGACACTCACTTTTGGGCCAAGGATACGGCAGCATTGATATCACGATTTTTACATTACCGTAATAACCCTAAATAATTTATTTTGGGAAACACACATTATAGGAATGAATGGCCTTTTTGTGGAATTTATCGGGGTATAAACTTGGAAAAGTCGCGGGAATACTGGACGAAGGCCGGAAGGCCTCGTCCAGTATTCCCGCGACTTTTCCAAGTTTATATCCCCGATAAATTCCACAAAAAGGCCATTAATTCCTTATAATTCCAGCATTTGAAATAAATTCATCAAGAAAATGTGTTTATTTTCCGTTTTCTTAAGAATTATTTTAACTGCGCATCACGGTTACGGAAAGTAGTTCGGCGTGGTAGTTTACTGGGATATAAATTTTGGACAGAGACAAATCTGACTTGCTATGGGCCAATCAAATGTTAGGGAATTGCGTAAATATTTTTGTGCTGGAATTATTGGTATATGGTTTCGCAAAGCACAGAATGTCCTTGTACCTGTATATCAAAATAACAATATATGTGGACACAATTTGTTTTGGAAAACCCCTATTTTATAAAAATGTACGGAAAAGACATTTGAAACCAGCGTATAATCATCTACACCGTCCACACGATACAGGGCCTAGATATATGAACAGTGCAGAACGTGATCTGTAGCCTATTTCATCAACATTGTAAAGTATACTTTGAGGGATTAATCATTTATTTTTCCCCGAAATGCATTGTCATATACAACTAACGACTGCATATATTTGATGATTAAAAGTATGCAGAATTATTATACTGAATTTATTACATTATCACAGCCAATATGGCTGTGATAATGAAATAAATTCAGTATAAAAATAAAAATTATTAAATTTATCTTTAAATTAAAAAATTTTTCCCTGAAAGTATACTTTGCTAGAAAAGTACTTTGCAATGTTGGTGAAATCAGCTACTGGTTACCGGTACTTGACTTTACAACAGGGAAAATCATGCAAGTATAAAGTACATGTACCAACAAATTAGTTAATAATTTTGCTAACAACCAGGATTTCTGGATCATACAATTTGTAGCATCAACCACCTGCTGCGTCAATCATTGATATTTTAGATATGGTTCACATTCTTAACCATTAGAATGTGAGAAACAAAAATTGTCGTCTGATGTTGTTTTATAAATTTGTCTTTTTTTCTCAATAAAAACATGATTTGCAAATGGTTCTAAAGTGTTGTCAAGGTGTGTTGTTGATCAGAAAAAATGCAAAATAAAAATTAAACAGCAGACAATAACTAGATGGTCGGTAAATCCGACAAATGCTCCCCGATGACGCCTGGATTGAAATTCTAAGTCCTTGACCCTGGGTATTGGTGTAGTATGCTTATTAATCACAATAAATGGTGATAAATGTGTATATGAAGTCTCACATCATAATCTAAATTGGTAACAGAGATAAATTCTAGAAAGATTTAACACAATTTTTGTCGAGCTCGCTTGCGGAAAGCAAGACATAGTGATCACAATGACGTCCGGGTGTCCGTCCGTCCATTCGTGCGTCAGTCCGTCCGAAGTCTGCGTTAAAGTTTTTAAATACCTTATATCTCTGCAGTCCTAAGTCACATCGACTTGAAACTTCAAATGCTTATTGGTCATCATCCATATATTCATTCTGTGTCCCACTCATGAGGCCCCTGTGCCCAAGGTCAATGTCAACTGACTTAGAAGTTTGGGTTAAAGTCTTTGTCCAAATTTGCGTTAAAGTTTTCAGATACCTACTATCTCTGTAAACGCAAGTCAGAATTGCTTGAAACTTCGGATGCTTATTGGTCATCATCCATATATTCATTCTGTGTCCCACTCATGTGGCCCTTGTGCCCAAGGTCAAGGGTAAAGGAATTAGAAGTTTGCATTAAAGTTTTTGTCACGTACATACTTTCTCTGTAATGATAAGTCAGATTGGCTTGAAATTTTATATGCTTATTAGTCATCATCCATATTTTCATTCTGTGTCCCACTCATGCGGCCCATGTCCCAAGGTCAAGGTCAAATGAGTTAGATGTTTGTGTCTATATAAGTAGGTACATGATATTCACATTGGTAGGCAATGGGTTGCAAAACTTCTGCGTTTCAGAAATGTAATTATACACGCGACAGGCGGTATCTAGAAATTAAATTGTCTAGGGATGGTGCTTCGTTTTGCATACAACCCACGTCTGACCGCCCAAGGTCATTGAGGACTTTCTATCTTTTTATTTTATTATCAAGGCTGCCAGCGAGGGGATTAGCTTCGTTTAACAATGCCAGTTATTGTTTTTCAATGCATCTGTTGCTACATTATATATATCTTACCCTGATATCACCGGTTGCCTCGGCGGGCAGCGGCCATCTGGTTTGTTTATTAGTCACAATAAATATTTGGATGCTAATTTGAATTGAATTCAATTTGAAAAACTTTAACAAAAAACTTAGTCATTTGACCTTGACCTTGGGGTCCTGGGCAGCATGTGTAGGGTATACAATGAAAATATGTGGGTGATCAATGTGTATAGCAATTTGAAAAAACTTTAACGTAAAACTCGGATGGCGGACGGCGGACAAAGCAGTAAACTATATGCTCCCCCGAAAATGTTTCTTCGCGGAGCATAAAAATTAACTCAGCATTTTAAGGATTAAAGGTACATGCCCACGCAGCAGGTTACACTGTACTACTATTTTTCATTTTCTGTCATGCCTTATATGAGCCATTTGTCTACCCACTAACGAGTTATTTTTAATTACGGCGCGTGTTAATTGGTGTTAAATCGCATTTTATATGCCGCGACCAGAAAGGGTATTTCCCGACCTCGTGCTATTTTTACCAACACGCGTCACGTGACACGGTCAATCATATCACATCTTTGACATGCGCAGTGAAGTATCGGAAGTTGAGAAGAAAAATCTCTGTTCGAGTCCAAATCTAAATCTCCACGTAACTCTTTCCATTTGGTGATCTGGTCGCCAATATTAACCACTCTCTCTCTATGTACTGCCTGTCTCTCAGACATTTCGCCTTTTTTTTGGCCGACGCCGTTTCATACAATTTCCGTCTTGGACGTTTCGACATGTTGATATTCTTGTTTACATATTGAGAAGCCTACTGGCGCGCGTAGTATACTGCGCATGCGCACCGCAAGCCGTGATATGAAAGTCGTCGTCCCCGCACATTATCAAAATAGACTGTTACCGCCGCGCGTCGCTAACAGTAAATTGATAATTAATAAATGATTATATTTGTATAGCGGGCACTCATAATTTTTAGAACTGGTGCAATAGTGACATAATTATACACTTATTTAATTCCTATAAAGAACATTTTGTGCCTACTACGTGGGCATGTACCTTTAAGGACCTGTTCTACCCATGATCATCATTTGATTCAAACATACCGTAATAACCTAAATATTTGGACACCATTTATTTGGGGAAACACATAAAAATATACGGTTTCCCTACAACAGCGAGCGTGCCAATACATGTGTTTAGGGTTAGTATGGCAGTACTGGTTTATCCCAATAACAATGTATTAGGATACAATTTTCTTTGGGAAACCCCTATTTAATAGGGGTTTCCCAAAGCAAATTGTGTCCGAATATTTAGGGTCAGTATGGCAGTACTGGTTTAAATACAATAACAATGTAATTGGATACAATTTTCTTTGGGAAACCCCTATTTAATAGTGGTTTCCCAAAGCAAATTGTGTCCGAATATTTCGGGTTAATACGGTATAAATGATGATCCGTAGCCAATTTCATCAAAATTGCAAAGTATACTTTTCTAGCAAAGTATACTATGAGGGAGAAATTTTCAATTTTAGGATAAATTTATTAATTTGTATTATACTGAATTTATTACATTATCACAGCCTCAACTTTTCACATAAATTCAAACATACCGCAAAACGAACGACTAAAAATCACAAAAAAAAATAAAAAATCGGCAAAATCTGAGACGAGGCGGCTGCCTCATCCTGACTACGGGCCTGGGTTTGTTCTATATGTAACCGCAAGTCAGAATTGCATTTCAGGAAAAACAAGTGATTACTCCCAGAAAAGTATACTTTGCAATGTTGGTGAAATAGGCTACAGGAGCCCGTTTCACTAAACTTCTTACGACTGAAATGTTTGTAAGTGCAAAGTTAGGATCGTCTGGAAATTTCAATTGATGGATTTACATTTATTGAACATATGCAGCCTATGCTCCATAAATATAAATCCAATAATTGTTTACAAGAAAACATTTGTTAATGTGAAATTATAGACCATCACAAGTTTGCACTTACAAACATTTTAGTGAAATGGGCCCCGGGTCCTTAATGGGTCCTTAATAGTTGGCATCACGTCTACAAACTCATACCTCTTGATGGCTCCACTGTTGTTGTTTTCTGCTTTTTGAACGGAATGGCTTTGGGGGCTGAAGCGGAAGAAACAGTGGTGACAGTCAGATGCAATATTATAAAACACATCCAGAGTACCCTTGATCTTCACCCCTAAGCAGGGATTCCGCTGGCGATCCTCACTTTCGCAATTGGCGATAAAAATAAACAATTGGCGATAAAAAATTACAATTTTCGAAGAATTTTCTTTTTTTTTGAAGTGGCAATTTTTTTATTTTCCCCAGCGGAATCCCTACTAAGTAACTGGAATGGATTTTCACATGTTAATTTTCCGACCAATCCAATCGTCGCAAAATGATTTTCAGACTAGTCCATTTATAAAAGGGGTGGGTTTTTTTCTCTACAAAAATGAAAAATACTTGCAAAAAAGTGTAGATCCTGATGAGACGGCTCGTCACGAGCCGCCTCATCTGGATCTACACTGTTTGCAAACACCACAATAGAGTGTAGTAGTAGTTAAAAAGTTTAAGGTATATGAATTATTTTTCTAGCCTTCACATTTTTCTCACTGTGATTCTGGACCTTAGAAGATGTGATCTGTAAATTATGACGTCAAAAGTCGTCATAATGTTCAGAGGATATGTGGAATAGAATTCCGCATTTGCTCTTTGAAATGGTGGTCACAACATACACTTCTGATGAGAAATAATAAAAATATTTGAAATTTTCCGAAAACAAAATGTTATTATATACCTACCCATGAAATACATAGTTATACGATGTAAATAAAAGTCATATGTTCTCATCGATGAAATAAACAACTTCCGGTGACAATACGACTACTTCCGCTATCTATATTCATAACGCGCACCTGCAGTGCCGGACTGCAAATAGGCTGCAAATACACATGCATTACCGTACACAGTCTAAAAAACTGATACTTTCCATGGAGCGGTATATAATAAATAGAATATTGATATTTTTGCAACGAATATGACATATGTTCATCTCGTGGTGTGAAATGTCCATATTTCACTCGTTCCACACCACTCGATGAACATATATGTCATATTCGCAAAAATGTGAATATCCTCTATGTATCCTCAGAATACCAGAGCTCCAGATAAGCTGCGTATTTGCTTAAATACCAAATTAAAATTGCCAAAAACCCAATTGAAATCATAAGTAACGAGTATCAAAAAGCAATAAAAAAACTGTGGTATCTTTATCATGCTGCAGAAAACAATAAATAGACCACAAATAGAGCTTATCTTTCTTATTTGGAGACAATTCTAATGAAATGCCAAGACGTGTTTCGAAGCAAACTATTCAATAATGGCTGTCTGTTGATGTGTAAACAGTAGTGTGATTTTAATTTACCCAATCAAAATTTTGAAATACCCAACTGCTTCAGAAATGATGGAGTGACAATACTCAATTACTAATTCCTTATCTGGAGCCCTGGAATACAATTTGTTAACCCTTACAATGCTGAATTAATTTTTGTCATCTGCTGTTCATTTTTTATTTTCCATTTTTATCATTAAAAACCTGTTTTGACAACTCTTTAGAATCATTTCCAATCAAAATAATTCCAAAGTGCTGTCGATCCAAGTTTTTATTGGGAAAAACGACCAAGTACCGTATACAACAACAGCAATACGACAATTTTTGATTCTCACATTCTAAGGGTTAATAAAACATATTTACATATTTAACTCTTTGCATGCTGGGAAACTTGTGGGCTATAAATAGTTCAAAACTAGTGGACAAAAATTCATCATATTTTCTTGTATTTCTCCCCGTAAATATCATGAATATGTCTTGGAATTTCATTAGAATCGAGTCCTGAGGACTCGATTCTAATAAAATTTCAACACATATTTACAGAGAGAAATAAAACATATAGACCTAACAGAGCTCCAGTTAAGGTGCGTAATTTGGAGGTAAATTTTTTATTTCTCCATCAAAAATGGCAAGTTGGGAGTGCTTTAGAATCGTCTCAATGAGACGATTCTAAAGGACTCCCAACTTGCCATTTCTTATGAAGAATTAACAAAATTTCACCCCAAGTTTGTCAAATTACGCACCTTAACTGGAGCTCTGGACCTAATTCGTTTGGCGGATATTTTCGCCGCTAGCATACAAAGAGTTAAGTAATTACAAACTATTCTAACTCTTCCTACCAGGTTTTGGAGCTGGAGCTGGAGCTGGAGCCCGCTCAGGGCTGCCCTTTCTGTCCATCTTGCCCTGCTGTTTTTTGTCCTTCTTTCTCTGCTTCCTCTCCTCCTTCAGTTGTTCCCTCGCTGCCTCGTCTTTTTTCTTCTCTTCCGCTTCTATCCCTGAAAAAACAGTCATGGTTGGCGCAAGCTGGAGCCTCAGTAGAATGTCAATTTCTGAAATATTAGTAGCCAAATGGCTATTTTAGTTGCCAAATGGCTACCATTTGGCAACTAAAACAGCCATTTGGCAACTAATGTTTCAGAAATGGACATTGTACTGCCTTCTCCTCTGCTCCTATCCCTGTAAAACATAACAACAAGTGAAAAGTGGTTTGAACTCCAATAGTGAAGAACCAAACCATACGGGGGTGAAAGGGTTCAAGTAAAAACATGTTCGCAAAAAAAACCCGGAAAAGATGTACGGTATTGGGCCATTGGTTTATTGCCTCGTCCAAAACACTAGTGGGATGTAAACATTATGGAACAGAGCTACAGATAAGCTGCATATTTGCTTAAATATCCAATTAAAATTGCCAAAACCCCAATTGAAATCAGAAGTAACGAGTATCAAAAATCAATAAAAAAATTGTGGTACCTTTATTATGTTGCAGATAACAATAAACAGACCACAAATATAGCATATTTTTTCTTATTTTCCAGGAAAACACATCTTGGTATTTCATTAGAATTGTCTTGGAGACAATTCTAATGAAATGCCAAGATGTGTTTCGAAGCAAACTATTCAATAATGGCTGTCTGTTGATGTGTAAACAGTAGTGTGATTTTAATTTACCCAATTGCTTCAGAAATGATGGAGTGACAATACTCAATTACAAATTCCTTATCTGCAGCCCTGATGGAAGCAGTTTCATGCATAAGGCAGGGATTGAACCCCTGACATTTGGTACACAAGTCCAATGCTCTACCACCAGACTATGAGTCCATTGATAATAGAGAAAATAAACCAACTATGTTTGGAATACGCTAAATATTTTCTATTTTTCTTATTTCTCAACAAAAGTATAATTATGTTATTACCATTTTTTAAAAAAAAACGGGATGATTTTGTAACTACTGTCTGTTCCACGTTTTGCTGCTGACAAACTTTTGGCTATTAAACACATTAAATCTTAAAAATATTTAAATGTACCGGTAAGTACTTTTTCATGCAAAATTTGTGTTTTTTCAATTTCAATTTCAATTTTTCCAATCCATAGAGCCACATACCTACTGTCTGTTTCACGAAAGCTGCCCAAATTTTACGGCTATATAAACAATTAAAAAACAAGATTTATTTTGATAATATTAAATTAAAAGAAAAATTAAGAATGAGCCTTCTTTTTATTTCGTGTAATTTGGTCAAATATTGATTTTATTGCGAAAAAACAATCACGGAGTGAAGATGTCTATGGGGATTTAACATGGGGAAATTTTTTTGAATTTTAGAAATACTGGACAGATTTTTAAAATTTAACTTTTGTTTTCTTAGTTTTTCAAGCATGTCACACCCAATGAAACATTTGATTGTCCAACTGTTCAGGTATGTGGCTCTATGGATTGGAAAAATTAAACACAAATTTTGCACACAAAAATAAACTGTAATCAAATTTTCCAAGCAATTTTCAGGCCTTTGTAATGGTTGGTTATAGATATAAATAATGACGATGAAGAACACACACACATGAACTTTCAGGTTATTGTTGCAGAGATTCAAGGTACATTGTACTTAACTCTCAGCGGTGACAATAACAACCACAAATTAGGAGTATTTTTGTCTTACTTCTCTCTGTATGTCTTGGAATTTCAGTATAAATGAGTCTGCAGGAAATTGCAAGACATGTACATGTAAGATCCTCTATTTATTATAGGAATGAATGGCCTTTTTGTGCAATTTATCGGGGTATAAACTTGGAAAAGTCGCTGGAATATTGGACGAAGGCCGGAAGGCCTCGTCCAATATTCCCGCGACTTTTCCAAGTTTATATCCCCGATAAATTCAACAAAAAGGCCAGTCATTCCTTATAATTCCAGCATTTGAAATAAATTCATCAAGAAATTTCCGTTTTGTTAAGAATTATTTTAACTGCGCCTGACGGTTACGGAAAGTAGTTCGGCATGGGCATGGGAGTTTACTGGGATATAAATTTTGGACAGAGACTTGCTACGGACCAATCAAATGTACATCAATGTCTATATCTGTATAAGTCTACACCTACTTCTTTTTTCTTCTAGTTCCTTTTGTAGTTTCTTCTCAAGTCGTCCATGCATGGCACGCATGTAGCTGACAATCTGAAGTTATATACATGTACTATGATTCATCAGGTAACTCGCTTTGCATTGACTACTAAAACCTGAGAACAAAACACAAAGACACTATGTATTTTATTTATCAGGTAGTGTTTTGTGCTTCAGAACAATTATGACGTGTTTTTTTGTTAAAGTTGGAGGCCCATCAATGAGGAACAAAAGGTTCTTTATCAGAATTAAATAAGTGTAACTATACAATATTTTTATGAACAAATTATAAAGTTTGATCATTGCACATCCACAAATAAATACAGAAAATAAATTGTTGTTTCTGTTAACCTTTAAAGGAAACACAGATATCACCCCTAATATCAACATTTGATGTAAAAAGTATAATAATGCCAGTTTACGAAAAAATGTCATATCTAAGGAATGGACAAACAACATATATTAACACCTGGAATGTGGGAGTGCAGGTTTAAAAAGAGTTAACCCTTTCAACACCAAGTAACTTAATAGGATGTTCCATGCCAATGTTTCACGCTATTTCATTAATTTTGTTCATTCAAATTATCCCATTCTTCTAAAAGGGTAATCTGTACGACGTTTAAAATTATTAACAAACAGTGGAGATCCTGATGAGACGGCTCGTTACGAGCCGGCTCATCTGGATCTGCACTGTTTGTAAACATTGTCTCTATAGAGGTCTGTGGTGTTGAACGAGTTAATATTGCATCATCACACTGACGTCATTCGGTAACATCACGTGACATCGTTCGACCAATTAAACATCGGTTTTGTTACAAATCAGATAAGTGTATTTCGTCACCGTAGGATGTATTATCACTCGGTATGTTTTTTTACCAATGCAAAGTTTGTTACCCAATAAATGAAATGTGGCTGTGACTGAAGAAATGGGGCTTATGGGTTTTGCGACCAGTGTAGATCCAGATCAGCCTGTGCGTCCACACAATCTGATCAGGATCTGCACTGTTCGCCATTCCATCATTGAAACACCCGTCATGCCTCCAACAAGCAATATGGATCAATATCAGGCTACAAGAATGTGCTATTTGATCAGGAGCTACACTGGTCACAAATCCCATAAGCCCCATTTCTCCAGTCAGAGCCACAAATAATCTCCCACAGGTTGACACATCAGAAAGTGGCGTTGTTCAATTACAGGGACTACATCATACAAGTCATACAGGGGGCCGTTTCACTAAACTTCGTACGACTAAAATGTTTGTAAGTGAAAACTTACGAGAGCCTGTATATTTCACATTAACAATGCTTTCTCGTAAACAATTATTGGATTTGCATGTATTGAGCATAGGCTGCATATGCAGCCTATGCTCAATAAATGTAAATCCATCAATTGAAATTTCCAGACGATCCTAAATTTGCACTTACAAACATTTTTGTCATACAAAGTTTAGTGAAATGGCCTCCAGGAATTCCTACAAGTACATGGTTGGACTTTTACCCAACCTAGTTATCATATTGAAGAGACGTTTATATTTTCAGAATGCAAACAGTGGAGATAAAATATTTACGTACAGATTAAACAGTCGGTGGCAGGTGGGAGTATGCGATGGGTAATTTAACGATCGGGGTTCATCCTTACCGGAATCCCGACTGGAGACCTGGTTTGGCTCTCATATACGTCTTTGGCATTTCGTATGTGACAGTTGAATCTGGTTATACCCCTTATGTGAGTATTACGATATTCGTAATCCTATTTGAGGGGAAGGGGCCAAGTGACTTGGTATGGTATGGACCTGGCACCAGGTCAGGTTATTCTAATTTCAGGGCTGAATATATTTGTTCTCGATGTAAATATTCCGTTCTGATTTTGGGATTTTCCCCCCAATGCAGCAGGTTAAAATGGGATCGAACCCGTTTGCCTGGCCTTACATGACCGTAGCTGTTGATAGGCCGTTAAACACTAATAAACAAACAAACAAACAGATTAAACATGTGTAGATAATGCATATATCAATCAATATCAAGGTAATATGACCCACATATCATTTTTTGAAAATTAACAGGTCATAATTTTGAAGAATGGATCAGCTAAACATTCTGATGTTCCTGGGTTTTTCACATCGACTCGATTTGCTGAATTTGTGAACAAATATTTTATGTATATGAAACATTGGAAATATTAATATTAATTTATTATTCCGCAATATAAAAATATGTTGTGACCACTCATTTGAACCATCTTGAGACAGTTCAAATGGAGGTCACAACAAATACATATATCCTAGAGGTGAAATAGTTAAAATTTAAGACATATTAATACACTGAGCTAAGACACGGTTTCTTCTTACAGTATATTAACATGGTTCATTTAATATAACTACCTGTAAGTGTATTAACTAGAAAACAATCAGCTAACCTTGAGAACTAACTATTCCGAAGTCCAGATAATAACTGTGTGGATTACCGGTAAATTACTTGGCCTCTAATTGGCTGTGGTAGCTTAGGGCCATTCAAACTGAATCCTTGCCAAACAAAACAACACACCTTGAATTTACTTAAAAATCCTGAATAAACCTGTGCAAATTAATTATTAATGATTAATTAATTCACCATCTGCTCCTACCATCTGTGCAAAAAATGTATTTGAATATAGTGTTACTGCCACATGCTCCAAATTTTTTAACTGTAGAATTTGGGCTTATGGGATTTGTGGCCAGTGTAGGTCCTTATCAAATAGCACACTCCTGTAGCCTGATAACGATCTGTATTGTTTGTTAGTATCATGACGGGCGTAACAGTGTAGATCCAGATCAGAGAGTGCGATGCACAGGCTGATCTGGATCTACACTGGTTGAAAAAGCCATGAGTCCCATTTCTCCAGTCACAGCCACAAATTATTAGTGGTGACCATACATGTCATCTAAGGAGCAAAATTGAAAATTTTAGGTTTAATGTCCCAGCAAAATCTAAGGTCATATAGATACGGGATCACAGTTTAAATGAAACAAAATGAATGGGGTTTAACGTCCCAGAAACAGCTAAGGTCATATAGAGACAGGACCACAGTTTAAAGTAACATCCGACAGACCAGTGGGATGGAAAGACCATGTAAGTATTTTTCACGCCTAGGGTTAGGATTGAACTCACAGGGTACAGTATTGAAGTCCAATGTCATATCCCCAAAGGCCACGGCCCATCCCTGTGTGAGAATTGAACTTACAGGGTACAGTATTGAAGTCCAATGTCATATCCCCTAGGCCACTGCCCATCCCTCGGGTGAGGATTGAACTCACAGGGTACAGTATTGAAGTCCAATGTCATATCCCCTAGACCACGGCCCATCCCTCGGGTGAGGATTGAACTCACAGGGTACAGTATTGAAGTCCAATGTCATATCCCCTAGACCACGGCCCATCCCTCGGGTGAGGATTGAACTCACAGGGTACAGTATTGAAGTCCAATGCCATATCGGATAAATCTTTTTGTCAAAGCGCGCGCAAAAATATATATTCAATTTGAATAATTTTCGTGAGCGCTTAACAAAAAAAAAGTGGCAACTTTTTTATTTTCTCCAGTGGAAACCCTGATATCCCCTAGGCCATGGCCCATCCCTCGGGTGAGGATTGAATTCACAACCTCCGGTATTGAAGTCCAATGCTATATCCCCTAGGCCACGGCCCATCCGTCGGGTGAGGATTGAACTCACAACCTCTGGTATTGAAGTCCAATGCCATACCCCCTAGACCACAGCCCATCCCTCGGGTGAGGATTTAACTCACAGGGTACAGTATTGAAGTCCAATGTCATATCCCCTAGGCCACTTCCCATCCCTCGGGTGAGGATTGAACTCACAACCACCGGTATTGAAGTCCAATGTCATATCCCCTAGGCCACGGCCCATCCCTGGGTGAGGATTGAATTCACAACCTCCGGTATTGAAGTCCAATGCTATATCCCCTAGGCCACGGCCCATCCCTCGGGTGAGGATTGAACTCACAACCTCTGGTATTGAAGTCCAAGGCCATATCCCCTAG
Source organism: Conchocele bisecta (assembly GCA_029237695.1). Taxonomy (NCBI): domain Eukaryota; kingdom Metazoa; phylum Mollusca; class Bivalvia; order Lucinida; family Thyasiridae; genus Conchocele; species Conchocele bisecta. The sequence goes on from CM055274.1 coordinate 92,188,100, forward strand.
ACCACAGCCCATCCCTCGGGTGAGGATTTAACTCACAGGGTACAGTATTGAAGTCCAATGTCATATCCCCTAGGCCACTGCCCATCCCTGGGTGAGGATTGAACTCACAACCTCCGGTATTGAAGTCCAATGTCATATCCCCTAGGCCACGGTCCATCCCTCAGGTGAGGATAGAACTCACAGCCTCCAGTATTTAAGTTCATTGCCATATCCCCATATGACACAGACCATCCCTGGGTGAGGATTGAACATACAACCTCGGAACGGAACATTTTGTGCCTACTGAGTGGGCATGTACCTTTAGAAATAATTTATACCCAATTACAACTGTAATGATTGTTGACCATTTGCTGAATTATTTAACCATGCATATACAGTCGAACTTCGATGGGTCGAACCCTGGTAAACTCGTCAGCCATGCTTGCCTCGAACTAGCCTTTAGGTCCCGGCAGAATTCCTATATAAATACGTTAAAACTACCCGGTATAGGTCGAACTTGTGAAAGTCGAACAACCCTCAATGCCTCGAATCGCTGTCACGCCCGGTCGTGTATAAATCCACTATAAACACCACAAAAACTCGAACATGTCAGACGATTGTCTCCAGACTAGTTGATTGACTTTCACACCTATTGTTAACCGGTTGTCAAACAAATCTCAAGTGGTCATTTGAGCGTATACAATAACGGCAGTCGTGACCAGTATACGTGGTAATTATGCATTGACCAATGTCGGCGAAGTTGTTAGTTAATTAAAGTGGTAATTTATGGGACATGTGGAATTAAATAGCGCTCAGTTTTAATTTTAATTTAACTTGTACTGGGTTCCATGTGATAGTAAATTATGATATGCAGTGAATGTGGTTCCGGGTCCGAAGTAGTGATGGGGCGACTGGGCATGCATCTATTGATTTATCAGTGTATGACGAGCGATGTAATTTTATACCTACAAGCATGCGCATCATTTTATGGCAAATACTTATTCACTCACAAAGATTTATATTTGATTAGATAAATATTTGTCATGAAATTACGCAAATGCCAATAGGTACAAAATCAGAGATGCTTTCACATGATCGTATCGGATGGGGCAATCAAGTCCGACAATTGTATTTCGTAATCATTTTCTGTTGTTCTCATGTTCTATTGCTGTAGTATAATGGCTATGTCAATAAAAACACACATGAGTTTGCCGCTTTCTTTATTTTATTAAAGCCTGTTTCTGTTAATAAACGACTGTGACAATCAACCGTAAATGCAAATGTAAGCGCATTTATATGAAACAACGTGTCGTAATGACGACTTGTTTCACTTAGTACACTGACCAACTCGTAGATCTGAAATGGTTACAGTAGAAAATCCCGATGGGTCGAACAACGGATGGGTCGAACTAAAACTTAAACCCGCAGGCTGTTCGACCTATTGAAGTTTGACTGTATAGGATTTACGAACAACATTTCGTTTGACAGAAAAAGAACCTCTGTGCGGTTGGGCTGTAAGTCGCCCTGCGTTACAGACTCACAGACATTTCGGATTATGATTTTCTATGCTGTGGCAATTGTGGGTTCCTGTGCCCGCGATTATAAAACTCAAGTTCACATGCTAGAAATCAGCAGCCAATACACCAAAACTGCTTAGAAATCAGCAGCCAATACACCAAAACTGTTTTAAAGTATAAGTACACTTTGCGCAAGTATATTTCCTATAGAACAAATTGTTTAAATGTTTTATATTGGATGATTAAAATTATGCAAAATAATAATTATACTGTATTTATTACATTATCAGTAATTTTTTGGTTAGAAAATATTTTATTTCACGACATATAAAAATAATTTATGCATCAATTGAAAATAGCTCCCTCAAAGTATACTTGGGAATATAAGTGTGCAGTGTTCCAGATAAGGAATTAGTAATTGAGTATCGTCACTCCATCATTTCTGAAGCAATTCGGTATTTCAATAATTTAATTGGGTAAAATCAACAGACAGCAATAATTGAACAGTTTGCTTCGAAATGAAAACATGTCTTGGCATTTCATTAGAATTGTCTCCTTGGAGACAATTCTAATGAAATACCAAGATGCGTTTTCATGGAAAATAAGAAAAATAAGCTATATTTGTGGTATGTTTATTGTTTTCTGCAGCATGATAAAGGTACCACAAATTTGTTATTGCTTTTTGATACTCACCACTTCTGATTTCAATTGGGCTTTTGGCAATTTTTAATTGGGTATTTGCGCAAATACGCAGCTTATCTGGAGCCCTGGCTACCTCAAAGTATACTTGGGAAGATAAGTGTGTTTAAAAAATTTGGGGAAATCGGTTACATAGGTTTTCTTTGTGTCCAGTATAGAGAGGTTCAACTTACGTCAGTGGCACATTTCTTACACTCCTTCTCGTTGAGGCAGTCACCGGCCACCTCCTTTAGCTCCGGCTTTAATGGGTTATCCTTCAAGTCGAGCCATTTCAGCTTCTGAAGCTGCCACATACTGACGGGCAGCATCGACAGTTTGTTGCCCAGTAGATCCACATGTAGTAAGTTGATGAGTTTGCCAAAGTCATCGGGAAGATTAATCAGTAGGTTCTTACTCAAGTCGATCTTTACCAGGTGCCTTAGGCTACAGAATTGGTCCTGGAAAATGACAATGAACAGGGTTTACGTCCCAACATCAGCTAAGGTCATACAGAGACGGGACCACAGTTTAAAATGAAAGAGAATGACTTTAAAGTCCCAGCATCAGCTAAGGTCATACAGAGACGGGACCACAGTTTAAAATGAAAGACAATGACTTTAACGTCCCAGCTTTACGTCCCAGCATCGCTAAGGTCATACAGAGACAGGGACCACAGTTTTAAAAGAAAGAGAATGACTTTAACGTCCCAGCATCAGCTAAGGTCATACAGAGACGGGACCACAGTTTAAAATGAAAGAGAATGACTTTAACGTCCCAGCATCAGCTAAGGTCATACAGAGACGGGACCACAGTTTAAAATGAAAGAGAATGACTTTAACGTCCCAGCATCAGCTAAGGTCATATAGGGACGGGACCACAGTTTAAAATGAAAGAGAATGACTTTAACGTCCCAACATCAGCTAAGGTCATACAGGGACGGGACCACAGTTTAAAATGAAAGAGAATGACTTTAACGTCCCAACATCAGCTAAGGTCATACAGGGACGGGACCACAGTTTAAAATGAAAGAGAATGACTTTAACGTCCCAGCATCAGCTAAGGTCATACAGGGACGGGACCACAGTTTAAAAATGAAAGAGAATGACTTTAACGTCCCAGCATCAGCTAAGGTCATACAGGGATGAAAGAGAATGACTTTAACGTCCCAGCATCAGCTAAGGTCATACAGGGACGGGACCACAGTTTAAAATGAAAGAGAATGACTTTAACGTCCCAGCATCAGCTAAGGTCGTCATACAGGGACGGGACCACAGTTTAAAATGAAAGACAATGACTTTAACGTACCAGCATCAGATAAGGTCATACAGGGACGGGACCACAGTTTAAAATGCAAGAGAATGACTTTAACGTCCCAGCATCAGCTAAGGTCATACAGGGACGGGACAACAGTTTAGAGTCTCATCCAACAGACCAGTGGGATGGAAATACTATGCAATAATTTGAAAGTATTTTTCATGCCCTGAGGTAGATTTTCACAACCTTCAGTATTCAAGTCCTGTATTCTACCCCTGAGCCACAGCTCAAAAGAGTTTTGTGAATTACATGCTAAAGTACCGTGGGAAGTAACTCTGCAAAACTCCTGTACATGCTAAGGATGGTACAAGAGTTTTGCAGAGTTACTTCTCGCAACTAATGCATATTTCAGTGCTGAATGTGGTGAGAAAATATAGTAGCGAGTTGAATCTAAAATCGCATGTAGTTGCAGGGATGGGCTTTGGTTTAGTGGCTACTACACTGGACTTCAATACATGAGGTTGTGGGTTCAATCCCCGACCTAGGCATGAAAAGAATATTTGCATAGAAGTTCCATCACACTGATCTTTGCGTATTTATCAATGCGTATTTAGCTAAAATAATTGTGTAAAATACGCCAATACGCACCTTATCTGGAGCTCTGAGTATTTTGTACTCTCACTTTTGATAATCAATGAGTATTCTGCTAAAATAAGTGCGTAAAATATGCCAATATGCACCTTATCTGGAGCCCTGTAGATGAATGAGAATTCATCAGGAATTCGGAACATATTTTGACACAAAATGTTTTATGCTAACGCAGAGTGTAGCTCCAGTGCTGTACCCCATACTTACAGGTAGGCCCGCCAACAGGTTACACGACAGGTCCAGCTGAGTGGCCCTTGGAATACCAGCCTGAAAATATACAGTGGCTGTGTTTCACAATTTGAACAAATATGTGGGTGTGACAAGAGAAATGGGAATTATCAATCACACTGATCCAGTCTTCGAATTTAGCCGCTGGTCCGATGCCCGAGGCCAGTAAAATTTCCGGCGGGCCAGTAAAATTCAGAAGCTGGCAGGCCCGGCGGATCAGTAGAAATTTTCAGCATAATTCAGAATATGCAAAACCCAAATTTGTCTTGATTATTATTTTCTATCAGGAAGCATCGTAAACTGGTCCCCAGTAGCACGTTCCTCATATTCAACATGTTCTTGTGTAACGTGTGGAGCATACAACCGTAACCCAACCAGTCTTATCATCGTCACAGCCACAAATAAGAAAAGCACTGCACACATTACCAGTCAATTCAGACTCCCAAAATAAAACATTGTCCGGTCATTAACCTGATCAGCTGGCAATTGCCAGGTAACGGCTGTTCCATTTACCTCTTTATACTATAGTTGTGGCTAGTCGATTCGTTATTTACTTGACAAAAATACAATTATCTTGCTTCCCTAACAGTTAATAATTGTTTGTGTATGCTGATACACCAGAATTATGGTAAAACATTACCATTTTAAAACTTGATTAACTATTTTATTTTGTGTGTTCAATTGATGTAATAGCCGATTTATGACATCTCATCGAAGAGCCTGTGTGTATTAAATGTTTCAAACACGACTTTTCCATTACAAAATTCAATAAATATAGTACATTGACCATAAAAGATATGTTTACACGAAGTGTCTTCGCTTCAGATAAACTGCAGAAAGCACAAAACTTTGCCAAGCTATGGAGGCGAGAAGTAACCTAATTTCGTCTGCACCCAATAGCCGACAGATTTTCAGTTTCTGAAGAGGGGGAGTCAACAAAACATGGGTGTGGGGGGGGGGGGCACTAATCGTACCGGCTCCTTCCAGGCCGACAATTACGTCTTGACCGATTGGCATTCTGAAATTTTAGAAGCCCTGGTAGGTATTGAGTCAGAGTGACCGTGATGAGAGCGATGATGACCAAGACAGAGATGATGGCGAGATGGAGATGTCAGAAGATCTAGTTTATAAAACATTGATATCTTGAGACCAATCCAGAGATGATGACCAGATGGAGATGTCGGAAGATCTAGTTTATAAAACATAGATATCTTGAGACCAATCATTAAAACAACATTATATCGACTTGTTTTTATTCTTATTATACAACTACTATACAAGCATATATATACTTTTATGATAATATTATATTTATACATAGTACCGCATAATTTTTCGAGCCAGTAAAATTTTGTTCGGGCCAGTAACTTTGGGAAGTTGACTGGCCCGGAGGGCCAGTGGTTTGAAATGTTTTTCGTGAAGACTGCTGATCACAAATCACAGAAGCCCCATTTCTCCAGTCAGAAATGGGGCTTATGGGTTTTGTGACCAGATGGATCCAGATCAGCCTGTGCATCCGCACAGTCAGCAAATTGCTTTTAACAAGTGATATAGATTATTTTCAGATAATTTGGATGCTCTCTGTATGAATTAATCTTTGCAACTTCTCTGAAGGTCATTTCTTCTCTTTGAAAGTTCAATGTAAAATTGGGTCATGATACGATTCATCTTGCGATACAAGTACCTCCTTCGCAAAGTAAAACTTTAATGGTCCATATACGTGATATAATGCATAAAACCGAACCCAAGAATAACGATATAATGCATGAAACCAAACCCAAAAATCATTACAGACCGTCGTCGTCGGATATGCTTCCCAATAAGTTAATTTTAGTATTTAAAATGTACCCGATAATAACGTCTATTCATACAATAATTTTGATATTCCAAAGCATTGAGTTGTGAAAACCGTATTGAAACGAATATCAATGTCGCGCATTGTGAATCGCATCATCAGCAAAATATCGCATTGCATCAAATGTTTAGCGAATATTTACACCCCTAGTAAGTATTCTTTCCAATAATCCATACACACCAACCATACTCATAGTAATTAAATTATTATGGCAAGTGCCAATTACGAGCATTTGCTTTAATTCTATAAGCATTTTTGTTGGACATGTAGCTATGCCTTTTACATGTCTTGTGAAGAGACTGCTGCCATTCCTCTATTTTGTATGTAATCAACATGTAATGATGTATTCCAAAATCATTTGTAATTTATTACCCCACCCACTGATATTTGCATTATCAGAAAACGTCTTAATACTTTTAGTATTATTTTACCAGTTCATTGACAGGAACAACAGCTAAATTGTTCAAGCTCAGGTCAAGTTCAGACCCGTCCAATCTATCTCTCAAGTTGTCCTTCGGCATATTTGATATGGAAATATATTAAATACGCAAAAATAAATCAGATTTCAGAATTTCAACTTCCCGGAAGTGAAACGTTGCTTTTATCTGCACGGTTTTTTTCGCCGAGGCTATTTGGATTACAGTCAAAACGACCCCTGGTCAAAACGGCCCCTATTTTGGTCAAAACGGGCCCGATAATATTTGTATTTTTCAGAGATTTGGATAGTAAATATATGTTGTAAAATATAGTATTATGACTATAAATAACACAATAAATAATATAATTAAAAAAAAAAAACACATCACAAAACTTGTATTATATATTAGCCGTATTTTAGCTGTATTCGTTACAATATGTTTTCTTATTTTTCGTGAAAATCGTTATGCGGTAGAATGAATTCTTTGGCTGCCAGCGGGGGGATTCATGCCGACAGTTTGTACATAATCACTTTTTGAGGCTACATGTATATATACCTCTAGGGGAATTTGCAACAACAGTTTGATCAGGGTCTACACTGTTTCCCATATTGTGCATATATAACCACGTGTTGAGGCTATACATGTGGAGGAAATGTGCATCATCAGTCTGATCAGGGTCTACATTATTTCACATCTTGTACATAGTCACTTGTTGAGGCTATATATCTAGGGTAAACTTGCATTCACAGACATATCATGGTCAACACTGTTTCCCATTGTGTACATACTTACTTGTTGAAGCTATATATATACCCCTAGGGGAAATTTGCATTCACAGTCTGATCAGGTTCTACACTGTTCCACACATTGGTTAAGACTAAATAGCCATCGCAGGCTTTCATTCAGTCTGACCAGGGTCTACACTGTTCCAATCTTGCAATATATATTTGTTTTATAGCCGTACTGAAAGATAATACATCTAGCGTCCATACAAAGATCCTAAGGTACATGTATAATCTGACGAATTATTTACATTTTTTTATAAATTACGTGTGTTAGTTAATTGCATATCTATCTATCTTCCCAATATTCAAACTCCTGCTTGGAAGCAATTCACTATAATACATGTATACCCGAGTATGTCCTGATTGGGCTATGGTCTCCTGGACGGTTGGCGGCTATGGTAAAAAGAGTGGTGGGGATTTTCTATATATTTCAGCACTTACTCTACAAGTTGCATGACTGTGTGTAAACATAGGTTTATTAATATATTAATTTAGTGCGTGTGACTGGAGAATGTATATTTGTTAAGTTAGTTTCCAATTTCCAAAACGCGTGCTAGTCCTGCTGGTTCTATGATCATCATTGCAACTGGTGGCACGCACATATTGGTTTCGAACAAAATCAATAATTCAAATTTAGGACATTTTATTCAAGTAGCGAAAACTTGAGGTGGTTATGAACATTTCCGAACTCGGATTTGTCGTACATAGAGAACACCTGTATTTTCGACAGTTATGCATATTATGCCATTTCAGGCCCGTAACGGTGTGTAAAATAATGCCACGGCAGCCATTTTTGCGGGAAAATCGCCCCCACCCCCCCCCCCTCGAGAAAAAAAGAAAGAAACAGGAGTTATAACCCGGTATGACTAGAATGCGAAAAGGACATTTTCGGTGAAATGAGGCGAAAAGAACATGAAGTGCGAAAAGGAGCTGCGAAAAGAACATGAAATGCGAAAAGGAGCTGCGAAAAGAAGCTGATGCGAAAAGGGCATACGAAAGCGGCATACAGTGCGAAAAGGACCTGCGAAAAGAACATACTGTATGAAAAACCTGCGAAAAGAACATGTTGGCATCATAAAAGTACCGTATAACAATAGTGTATAGGAATATTTCGCTACATCGATTATGAAACGGACTTAGGAAAGGGTATGATCAAATTACTGTCAATAATTCATTTTACTATTTCTATAATAGTAATAACATACCACAGACCTAATATTATTTTGGTCTGTGAACATACTTAAATTTAAAATTAACTATTATTTTCTTTCAAACTAAACATGCATCTGCGAGAATGGAGTACATTATGGCGATAGAATGGACCTGTGAACGTCCGCAGAATATGAAAATGTCATACGAAAAGAACAGTTTAGTATCTGACAAGAATATTAATTACAATAGAAAACGTAAGTAATATAATAATAAATTATCAAACTTAATAATTACCTTTCAACAAATAGCAGTCATATCAGAGCGGATCCCGCTCCTCACATAATTATGAAAAAAAAGTCATATATAAAATGCTAAATAAGTCGGGCTATTTTTTTTGTATCTTCCTCGTTGAATCTGTTTTCTGTTTTGCTGACATTAAAGGGGTACGCTCATGTTTTAGGCATAAACTAAGTATTATTTCAACAGATAGGGTATTGGACATTGACACGATGAAAATGCCGAAGACCGCTTGTCGATCATCATCCGGTCCAAAGATATTCAAGATTGTGTAATTGCAAAAACGGACACTGACGCGCGTCACTGTCCGGTAACAACGCTACCTATTTTTATATTTGAGACGTGATTTGAGCATCATACGAACTTTTGGCGTGATTTTTTTCTGGTATGAAAAATTCTAATTAATTAAGGACATGCTTTTTCGAGCCTTTTTGTAATTATCAAACATGAAAGTATAGCTTTAAATAATGTTGTATCGCTAGTCATAATAAAATTTTTGTTTTTATGTAATAAATCGTAACGACCAAATATAAATACGCAATTTTTTTTCAAAGACATGTAGCCTACCCTATCATTTACAATAGTTAATCATGGAGGTACATGCATACGATTCTGACGTGATCGTAGATACATGTAATTTGTTAAATTCATTTATTTTCAACATATCTCCACAGTTTTGTTAGAACATATATATGTACGATTCCGAACAGTGTGGAACTGATCATGTTACTCATTTACATGGACAATAAAGTTTTATTTGATTATGTTGGTCTAACTGTACATGTACAATACCGCGTTTGACAACGGTTGGTGCCGGTTCTGTGAAGTGTGTCTGGTTAATTGGGTAAGTATTTCCCCCCGCAGTGCCTGACTGAGAACCAGTGGGTTCTACATCCGACCAGAAATGGCAGGATGTTACGAATAGGCAATGTGGCGGAGGCATATGGCGGGTGGGAGGGGATACACAGTTTTATGACCCCGCAGTGTGAGGCAGTCCCGGATTGATGAGGGCGGGGATTACAACCGAAAGGTGCATAAATATGCATCATCATAATCGATTTAGCAAAATATTCCTGACACAATTGTTATACTTTTCTGATACCAAAATGTTCTTTTCGCTGGTTCTTCATACAATATGTTCTTTTCGCATGTCCTTTTCGCACTGTATGCCTCTTTCGTATGCCCTTTTCGCATCAGCTCCTTTTCGCATGTCCTTTTCGCACTTCATTTACTTTTCGCAGCTTCTTTTCGCACTTCATGTTCTTTTCGCAGCTCCTTTTCGCACTTCATGTTCTTTTCGCCTCTTTTCGCCAGAAATGTCCTTTTCGCATTCTAGCTATACCCGTTATAACCATGTATAATGTATAATGTCGGAGCAAAAATAATAATTTAACGGCAATGACAACAAGAAAATGTCACAGCAGTGGCCGCTACGGCCCTGTATTTGTTTAATTAGTTGTGCTCTTTCTACATACAGTAATATTCCCAATTATCTGGGTACGAAATGGTATGGGTATGAAATGGTATGGGTACTAATTGAAATTGACTAGGTACATTCCAAACAAGTCCGACTTAACGTGGTCTGCTTTCAATTTATGAAGGTGACTTAAAACGTGCTGAAGAAAAATGGTAAACATTGAATGGAATTTGGGTTCTTTTTAATAAATATGTGAACATTATTTACTGAAACACGTTCGTGCATCGTTCAGTCTCAATTTTGAATCGATCGTTCTTCTTTAATAATGAACTAAAACAGTTTCAATCATGACAGCTGATGCCAGTTTACACTTTTCTTACGCAATATAATTTATTATTACCTGGATTGTTACCTGGATCTGTTGGACCTTAGATTAAGCACATATTGCTTATATAGGTCCCTCTATTAGGTTATACGTTTCTTCTTGACAACACTAATACTTAAACTATTTTAATGTATTTGTGGGTCTGCGCCTTCGACGAGTAGAGTCATTGTATCCAGGGCTGTACAAATTGATTTTTTAGCCACTTGTCCCGGACAAGTGACTTGACAAAAGTGACTTGCCCCGACTTGTCCTGGAAATTATAATTTTCAGGGCAAGTGGTTTTGAAAAAATGACTTCTCCTCGTAAAACTTCTTATACAAAACTGTAACAACACAACCATAGAGAACTATGGCACGGGTATAACGGTGGTTGCAGAGTCTGCAATTAGGACCGGTCGTTCCCTGTCAGTTACTCAAAAATAGAAAAGCCAGATTGAATGTTTTCTTTTCCGGGTGCAAAGAGAGAGAGAATAACTACAGCTCATCAATCAACAATTTATTACATAAACAATCATGTCTCAATCACGCAATATATCAGTGCATCACAAATTGGATTGATTGGTGTTTAACGGTCTATCTATAGTGCCATTAGTACATGTAATATGAACACATGGACACACATTACCAACTCCATATACATGTAGAAGCTTCCAAACAACGGTTCTCGGTGTATGTATATCCATGTGTGCATAATACATGCACTTTAGTTGCTATAAAAATGTTGGCAATAACATATATTACTAGTAACGGGAACCCTGGCAATCAGGAAAGATCGATTGATTGGTGTGTAATGGTCTATCTATAATTTCGAGCGTATATTCCAGAATTTTCGGTGTAAAAACATCGACGTTTTGTGAATTAAATTACGAAGTCTACTCATTTGACCGTCTCGAAAATGAAGTCACGTCTATATTTACAATATTTAATGTCTATCAGTATGTTCGCGGAACGGTAAATAATAAACTTTTTGAAATTTCAGGTTTTTTTTGTTGGCAACAGCTGTTAATTCGCTAATTACACTGCAGCTCCTTTATAACGCGATCGCGTATAGCGCGATCTCCATTATAACGCAGGTCTCTCGTGGATCCCAAAAAAAATATGAAAAAGTGTAATTAGTTGATTCGTGATTTCTGTAAGTTTATTAAAACAACGACATTCAAAGTACATGAAATAATTATTATTAGTATGTTAGCAAATGTAATACCTTTAATCAGGTAATCATGTTAATATGCATACAGTGCGTCCCCCCTATTGTACGGAAGTCCGGCGACATACGACCTTCCGTGTTGCTTATCCGGACCGTGCAATATCCGTGAGAGGGGATATATGAATTCCAAATCCAGATGTGATTACACCCGACACATATTACACAGACGAGATTTGTGTGATGCTTTGTGCAAAAAACCGATACACCCAGCTGTGTGTACAGGTGTTTATTGTATGACCTCATTCAGCACGAGGCTGTAAACTGTGTGACCTTTAGGCTATGTTTTGAAATGTTACTGATTGGTCAACACGCCTTTTGATGTGCCACAGACGTCGCGAAATGTGCGACTTCTTTCATCATCGCATCACGGGGCAATCATGCAGTAACCCATTTCATGCTGAGGATACGCTTATGTTTGCGGACAAATATTTTCCTTCTATGCACTCAGAAGTATATGCCGCGACCACCATTTAATCCGTCTCGTCGAGACGGTTCAAATGAGTGGTCACATCGTATACTTTCATTGAGAAATAACAAAAATAAATCTAATCAGGGTCACAGCTAGTATGTATATCACTTTTCTTGCTATATACACAGTATAGCAGCTTCTGTGTAAGTGTGTATCACCACAGGGAATCCGACACGCCTGAGGCGTTATCGATCGATGAAATGTTACAATTTAGGATTAGTCTAGTGAAGAAAACAGGCTTGTGGCGGGACGTTTCAACGGAAAATAGTGACTTGCCCGGGACTAAATTTCAGCATAGAGCCACTTGCCCGAGACCAAAACCGACTTGTCCCGGGCGTCGGGCGTGCCGATTTGTACAGCCCTGGTATCAGTATATTGTTTATATATATATATATATAACATAGTCACTTTTGGTAAGTATCGTTAACATGGAGAAAACTTGTTTTCGTTCCAGTTATCTTCATTCAGGAGCGATTTAAATTTGTTTAGATTCTCAGCAGTAACTGTTCCTTCAGATAGGCTGTTCCAGGAGTCCACTACTCTTATGGTGAATGTATTTAATCTCTGGGTTGTGCGACATTGCTTTTTATATATTTTCAAGGAGTGTCCTCTTGTCTTGTTTGTTGATAACGCAATCATATCCTGCCATTTCATATCATCCAAACCGTGTATCGCTTTGAAGACTTGGATTAGATCGCTACGTTTTCTGCGATATTCTAGTGTAGGTATGCCAAGCTTTTTCAATCTGTCGGTGTATTCAAGATGACTGATGTTGTGGACAAGTTTCGTGGCTCTCCGTTGAATACTTTCGAGTCTACGGATATCTTTCATTAGGTATGGTGACCAAACACAAGTCGAGTAACACAACAACATATTGCCACTTTATGCCTTACCAAGTTTCCTTCCCGAGTTTCCTTAAGGATCTAGGGAGGTGTTTTTTTTTTGTGAATGTGCCAGTAGTTGCGAACGGTAACTTGCAACCTACTCCCGTACCGTCCATAGCCAGATTATGATAATCTTGTAGATTCCACTTGTAGGATTCCAGCTAGACCTAGCACTATGGCTTTACTACCGTTACAAAGTAAATAATAAATGATAAAAGTCAGATAATGAAAAATAGAAGTTAAACATGATATAGAGACATGTCATGTTAGTCTAGATTCCAGCCTACACTACATGGATCGACACCAACTTGTTTTTTATAGGTAGTCCGAAGAAGGACTAGTGGCTTCCAAAATTTGGTAGTCCTCCATGAAAGTTATGTATCAAGTTTTGAAGTATTCAAGCAGTCAGTAGTTGTAAATGGGGCGTCATCAGACCCAATCCCGGTGTGATCTGGTGTCCCACAGGGCTCTGTTCTCGGACCCATACTCTTCTTAATCTACATCAATGACTTGCCTGAACATGTAAAATCCACTGTCCGACTGTTTGCAGACGACACCGCAATTTACCTCACTTTAGACACCCTAGACACCCTAGGTCAATATACAATATTGCAAAATGACCTAGATAAACTACAAACTTGGGAAAGCATGTGGGATATGGAATTTAACCCATCCAAATGTCAAGTCCTCCACATTACAAATCTCAAGCACCATATTCCATCCACATACAATCTACATAACACTGTACTAGAATCAGTCTCCTCTGCAAAATATCTTTGGGTAGAAATTTCCTCAGATATGTCCTGGAACAATCACATCAAACGAACCAGCAAAAAAGCAAACCAGACACTAGGATTTCTCAAACGTAACATAAAAGTTCACTCTGAAAAACTAAAATCCACAGCCTATAAGACCCTTGTCCGACCCCAGCTTGAATACTGTTCCTCCGTCTGGTCACCATATACAGATACTGCAATCTACCAGCTCGAGATCATTCAAAGGAGGGCAGCTCGCTGGACCATGTGCAACTATGACCGCACCTCTAGTGTTACTGAAATGCTAAAAGTCCTAGAGTGGCGGCCTCTCGCAATCCGACGCATAGACAACCGATTGTCTATGCTGTACAAAATCACAAATGTCCTTGTTGCATACCTAGCCATTCATATATGTCCCTAAATCCCAGACAAATGCGACATTCACACCCTCTCCTATACCGCTTGCCAACTGCCATGAAACACTATTATAAATTTTCCTTCTTTCCTCATACAATATCAGTATGGAACTCCCTCCCAATAGGGGTTCCAACATTACCCTCAATAGAACAGTTCAACCTTGCTATCTGCCAGATTGACCACTGTCCCTCACCCTAGGTTCTCAGCTCTGTTTTTACTTTTATCTAATTAACCCTCTACTTTACATACTTCATGTCTTTTACTGCAACTTTTACTCTACTAACTCCCTTGTCAGATGGATGCATGCCTGTCTAAGTCCCCAACTGGGGTTTGATAGTATATGAAGATAGATAGAGATTGATCGTAGTTTTGTACAACAAATTAGATAACCACGAGTTTTATATGAACACGTCTATAATATCGTCTAATGGCCATCTCTTCCAAATGATAGTTCGCACCTAAGTAAACAAAGAATAAACACAGCCTTGTAAATAGGTAATTATCGAGACCATCTATTAGCGTATTGGTAGCAAAAAGTACATTTGCACAGTTTCACCGGCGATATTATATTGTGGAGTGCATGGCCGAGTGGTCTCGGTAGCGGAGGCATATATTGTTTCGTCTGTTTGTCTGGCCATCTGTGTGTCCGGCACATCAAGAAGTTTTCTGTCATAACTTCTATATTCCTTGATTACATCAATATGTAAATTAGGTGTTGTCTTCCAACAAAGCGATCACGCAGTACTGGAAGTAGAATGATGGAAAATACACAAGACGAATATGTTTCAATTCAGTCATTTATCGCCAGGAAAGCACCAAATCAGTTGTCAAATCATAGATACTGTGGGGTGTGTGAAGCCCTGACGTGTGCGAAGTCATGTACACTTACTGCGGAATACACCTTTATGATTATATATTTTTTTAAATACATGTATTTTGTTTTTATTTTTTTTGTTATTTCTTAATGAAAGTATATGTTGTGACCACTCATTTGAACCGTCTCAACGAGACGGTTCAAATGGTGGTCACAACATATATTTCTAAGCTCATATAAAGAAAATATTTAGGATTTTCCACAAACAAAATGGCGTATACTCAGCATGAAATGGGTTAATACGTGTACCATGCACTATGAAAGCCCAGTTTATCAAATAAATATTGACGTTATTACCGTACCTTTATATTTCAGGCGAAGCAGATCATACAGATTATAATAGCTGGTGGGCAGGTACTGGGGCGGGCGTTTACAAAGGCGGTCCGCGAAGAATATGCTGCCAGTCAGCAGGCGGCCAAGCGGGCGGGTGGGGGCAAACAGGGAACAAAACAAGCCGCGGCCGACACATTCACTGGAATGTCATTACAGGTACAACAGGGGTTCTGCAAAGCTCCAGATAAGCTTTGTGTCTAAAGAGTATTGTACCTCTGATTTCAAATTAAATGCATATTTTATTTTTACAAATGGCTTGTTGATTTTCTTCTGGATTAAATAATGAATAAACAGTCAAAACATAAAACCAATTGAACCATTCACTTATTTGAGTGTGTTATTACTTATTCTTTCCACTACTCAATTTTAAAAACAATGTGTATTTTGCTGTGGGTATTTTGTATCAGTAGCCTATTTCATCAACATTACAAAGTATACTTTTCTAGCAAAGTATACTTTGAGGGAGTAATCATTTATTTTCCCCGAAATGCATTATTTCACATAGAACTAACAACTGCATATATTTGATTATTAAAAGTATGCAGACTTATTATACTGAATTTATTACATTATCACAGCCAAAATGGCTGTGATAATGTAATAAATTCAGTATAATAAAAATGAATAAATTTATCTTAAAATTGAAAATTTCTCCCTCAAAGTATACTTTGCTAGATAAGTAAACTTTGCAATGTTGGTGAAATAGGCTACTGGAGCTCTGGGGGCCGTTTCACTAAACTTCGTAGGACTAAAATGTTCGTAAGTGCAAATTTAGGATCGTCTGGAAATTTCAATTAATGGATTTACATTTATTGAGCATAGGCTGCATATGCAGCCTATGCTCAATAAATGTAAATCCAATAATTATTTACAAGAAAACATTGTTAATGTGAATTTTACAGACTTATAATTTTGCACTTACGAACATTTTAGTCCTACGAAGTTTAGTGAAACGGGCCCCTGGTTTCGAGCACATAACTCTAATATTACAGAAGCGTTATAACAGAGTAGCATTTCCAAATTTCCATTTTAAGCATTCTTTGTTTAGTTTCTATTTCGTGGAGAGTGACCTAAGAGTTTTGCTAATACACACTTTATTAGGTGAGTTTATGATATTTTTGTGTCACATTGTAGAATTTTCTCTCAATGACAATATAGCGAAGTATGCCTGCCATATTTGCAATGTATATATAAACAAATTCACCATGTTCTACAGAGCTCCAGTTAAGGTGCGTAATTTGACCAACTTGGGGTGAAATTTTGTTATTTCCTTATCAAAAATTGCAAGTTGGGAGTCCTTTAGAATCGTCTCATTGAGACGATTCTAAAGCACTCCCAACTTGCCATTTTTGATGGAGAAATAAGAAATTTACCTCCAAATGACGCACCTTAACTGGAGCTCTGTGTTCACCTGTAATCTGGGATTTTGTGCCGGACTTTACCGGTCATGACTGGCGGTCCGGCCTGATTCGCGGAGACTGCAATTATCCAATACGCTTTACTCCAGCCACTCTTGTATTACAGGAAGCGAGAGATATCCTGAATGTTTCGGACGCCGATTCCAAAGAAGAAATGATGACTATGTATCAACATTTGTTCAAAGTAAACGACAAATCAAAGGGAGGATCGTTCTACCTTCAGTCTAAGGTATTGCAACAAATGGTTATATTCCGCTGGCGATCGCCACTTTCGCAATTGGTGATAAAAATAAACAGTTGGCGATACAAAATTACAATTTTGGATTTTTTTTTTTAAATTTTGGATTTTTTTGAAGTGGCGATTTTTTTATTTTCCCCAGTGGAATCCCTGTATATCCATCCACCAAGTTTGTCGCCTTTTTGGCGAACAGTGTAGATCATGATCAGACTGTGGACGCACAGGCTGATCTGGATCTACACTGGTCGCAAAACCCATAAGCCCCATTTCTCCTGTCGCATCCACCAAGTTTGTCACCATTTTCAGTGCTTGATTGTTTCTCGACATGTACATTCTGGAATCCCTGTATATCCATCCACCAAGTTTGTCCACTTGCCCATACTGGGCGAGTGCAAGATCTGAATACGACATTCTACACTTGACATTCTACATTTTCTTACAAATGTGGCTGTAATTGGAGAAATGGGGCTTATTGGTATTGCAGCCAGTTTAGCTCCTGATCAATTAGCGCACTCTTGTAGCCTGATAATGATCTATATTTCCAGGGATTCCGCTGGCGATCGCCACTTTCGCAATTGGCGATAAAAATAAAACAATGGCGATAGAAAATTACAATTTTAGAAAAGAAATAAAAAAAAAAACATTCTTTTTTTTTTGATTTTTTTTGAAAATTGTAATTTTTTATCGCCAATTGTTTTATTTTTTTTGAAATGAGATTTTTTTATTTTCCCCAGCGGAATCCCTGTATTGCTTGTTAGAAGCATGACGGGTGCTTCATCAATGAAATGGTGAATAGTGTAGATCATGATCAGACTGCGGATGTGACTGGACTGGAGGTGTTTTCATTGATGGAATGGCAAACAGTGCAGATTATTTTTGTTTGTTGACTCCACCTCGAACCATCGCCATTTTGATTCGAGCCATATTGCCGGGATTGACAGGTAATATGGGCTCATAATACTAGTCAAGCTGACCAATCAAAACGCGAGAAATTTATCTGCGGTATGACGAAAGATGATTATCAGGCTACAGGAGTGACACGCTATTTGATCAGGAGCTACACTGGTTACAAATCCCATAAGCAGAGCTCCAGTCAAGGTGCGTAATTTGACCAACTTGGGGTGAAATTTTGTTATTTCTTCATCAAAAATGGCAAGTTGGGAGTGCTTTAGAATCGTCTCATTGAGACGATTCTAAAGCACTCCCAACTTGCCATTTTTGATGGAGAAATAAGAAATTTACCTCCAAATTACGCACCTTAACTGCAGCTCTGCCATAAGCCCCATGTATCCAGTCACAGCCACATATTACTGCGGAAATACTGTAAGTAGAGGATCTTACATGTTTGACGATTTAATATCATATTTATTAAACAAGTTTACTGATTTCATAAGAAACGAGGCTATGCCGAGTTTCTTATGAACTCGGTCAACGAGTTTAATAAACCTTGTATTAAATCAACACAAATGTTAGATTCTATTTATTGAATATTCTATTAAGTACATCACAATACATTGAAGCTGTAATGACCACACTTAGCGTCATTTCTGCAGCGGCCTCCTTTGCATATTTATTACACTAGTGTATTATGAATTTTAATACATCATGTTATTACACTTTGAACGTATATTTTATGCAAAAAATGTACATTATTTACAATGGCTACACATCTTGTAAGCTCCCTTTTATCTGACGCCATTGATTCCATGTAATTTTACAGGTTCTTCGTGCGAAGGAAAGAATAGAAATGGATCATAAAGAACAAAAAGCCAAGCAATCAGACAGTGAAACACAATCAGACGCTGGTAACGCACATTCCGATAAAAACCAGACTTGATAGTAGATGTTCTTTAGGAAATTTATCGAAATAATTTATATTGTATGGAGTGCAGATACTGGGTAGATCATCAGATGTGAGATGTCAGTGAAACTGTTCCGGATCATCGACTGTGTGTAGTGTACTATACAGAATTCATTGTAACTAGACCGTTATTTCAGCACGTATGTGATATAGAGAATCAATACCAGGCTGGTGTCATTTGATGTCAAGTTTATCAGGCAAGGCTAGGAAATGCGTAGGAATTCCAAGGTTCACCTCGGAATTACTACGCGTTTCCGAGATGGTTACATTTGATATAAAAATACACCAGTATGGTATTCTATCCGTTTTGAATATGTTGTGACTCGTATGTGCATATCGTAGTTACTATCTAGTTAATCCGTTAACACTACAGTCTGCCAATACTAAATTTAGCAGCTTAGTCTGAACATTCTGCAGAGAAATTTGAATCAGACGGAATCAAATGTTTAAACGTGGTCCGATTAAAATTTCTCTGCGGAATGTTCAAACTAACTCCATAAGTAATGCTGATAAATTTGGTATTGGCGGACTCGTAGTGTTAACAGCTGGAACATGGTCATCATTAAAAGGAAGAAATCGTAGTCGTATTGATGAAAAATAGATTTACCCGAGACCTTATGGGTGCTGCTATTACTGCAGTGTAAACAATAGACCATGTGGTCTCATACCCTGTAATAAGCCACTGCAAAGTTCATTACATGATAAATTACTGTACATGATGCATGAACACATTTAAGATATGTGACCTGCCATGACAAAATGAGGCTTATTGAATTATTGATCAGTGTAGCTCCTGATAAGCTGGCATATTCATTGATATGAAGATTTTCTTAAGATACAAATGTTTCTAAACTGCAATAGTAAACAATGTAGTCCCTGATCAGTTTGTATCGGAGTGCAAGTTGATACGGGGCTACACTACATGTAATTACACACTCAAAAAGCCCATTTTTGTTGTGCCTGCTTGTGAACAGCGTGATACAGTTGGTCGGCACATTGGCGTACGTACGTCCGGGTTAATCTAATTGTTACGACTAGTCTCCAATGTTTGTTTAATTGTAAATGTATATACATACACCTGTACATGGCATGTATTTGGTTTTAATTACATTTTATTGTATCGTGCAGATCCTGATGCGATGGTAGCTCATCACTAGACTGCTCATCTGGGGGCCGTTTCACTATAAAACTTTGTACGACTAAAATGTTCGTAAGAGCAATATTATGATAGTCTGTACATTTCACATTAACAATGTTTTTTCTGGTAAACAATTATTGGATTTACATTTATTGAGCATAGGCTGCATATGCAGCCTATGCTCAATAAATGTAAATCCATCAATTGAATTTTCCAGACGATCCTAAATTTGCACTTACGAACATTTTAATCGTACAAAGTTAAGTGAAAC
Source organism: Conchocele bisecta (assembly GCA_029237695.1). NCBI lineage: Eukaryota > Metazoa > Mollusca > Bivalvia > Lucinida > Thyasiridae > Conchocele > Conchocele bisecta. The sequence continues at coordinate 92,208,578 of CM055274.1, forward strand.
GGCCCCCAGGATCTACACGGTTTGCATACATTGACATTGGTAAACAATTATTGGATTTACATTTATTGAGCAAAGGCTGCATATCAATAAATGTAAATCCATCAATTGAATTTTCCAGATGATCCTAAATCCTAATTTGCATACATGGACATTGTGATATGAGGTGTGGAAGGGTTAAGTTTTCGTATTAAATTCGGATATGAATTGAGAATAACAAACATGAACAATAAATTGTATTTTACATGAAGGAGTACTTGCATAAATTGTAACACCATACTAACCATATATGTCACTTTGTCTGGAGAAATGGGGCTTGTGTGTTCTGCGACCAGTGTAGATTCAGATCAGCCTGGTGCATCCGCACATCTGATCAGGATCTGCACTGTTCGCCATTCCATCAATGAAACACCAGTCTTGCTTCCAACAAGCAATATAGATCTGACACTATTAGTGGCATAAATTGCAACTCCCATACTATATATGTGACGGTGTCTGAAAAAATGGGGCTTATGTGTTTTGCGTCCAATGTAGATCCAGACCAGCATGTGCATCCGCACAGTCTGATCAGGATCTGCACTGTTCCCACTCGCCTGGGTTGAGCATGAAATGTGCTCAGAAAATCCCCTGGTCATTGAGTACATTGATGCAGAAAAACATATAATCTGCAGCGAACACAATATATATCACAGGTTTGTCCAAGTGGAGGACGGAAACAAATTTTCTTTTCTACCTCGGCCCTGTTTTGTCATGGTTCATAAGTTGTATAAGGATCATGTAACACAGGTTGAAGTAATGGACCGAGGTCTATAAATACAATAAATATGCGTAAAAACATCAATAAACAAAAAAGAAATAAGCTAAAAATAAAATTTCTCCCTCCATATGGAGTCTATATGGATGGAGAACAAAATATTTTTAGCTTCTTTTTTTCCGTTTATTGATGTTTTTAGGCATATTTAATGTATTTATAGACCTCGGTCCGTTACTTCAACCTGTGTCATGTAACTGTTTCTGTTACTTCAATACAGTGGAACCCCTCTAAGCCGGACAGAGAAAGTGAGTGGTGCTTAATTTCGATAGGTTTCACATTGCCCTTCATCTCCGATGATACTGTTCATGATCACAAAGCACCCACGCGTGTCTTGGAGTAGTCATATGCCTGGTTTACAGTGGTACCTCTGTAAAAGGGACACCCTGGGGACCTCCCCAGGGAGTCCGGTTTAGAGAGGTTCCACTGTAAAAGGACAATCATTGTAGAAAGTTTTCATCCATCAGCTGTAAATATATCATCTATGTCCTTAACCTGTTACTTTCTGTTTATACGCAAATAAAGTAGCCGAGTGGTTTGAACACTAGATGTTTATGTGAGTATTACGATTATTCGTAATCCTATTTTAGGGGAAGGGGCCAAGTGACTTTGGTGTGGTATGGACCTGGCACCAGGTCAGGTTATTCTAATTTCAGGGCTGAATATATTTTTGTGTCACCGAGTTTCGAAGAAACGGGTGACATGTAGTGTTTGGACCGTCCGTCTGTCCGTCCGTCCGTCCGAGCCAGCAAACGGGGTTTAGGAGCTTAGGGTAAGGGTTAGTAACAAAGGATTCCTTTGTTCTTTTCCGTAAGCTCCTAATATCTTTGATCTTTATGAGCTTATCCTTTGATCTTTTAAAGAACAAAAAGCCCATAACTGCCAAACGTTAGAGCGTCTGTCTGTCCGTCTGTCCGTCTGTCCGTCCGTTACACTTTTCGGTTAACCAATTTGTCACAGTTTCTCAAATATGCTGCAGGTGGCATCCGCGTTCGACAGACGCATTTCTTGTTTCTAATGTAAATAATCCGTTCTCTTTTTGGGATTTTTCCCCAATGCAGCAGGTTAAAACGAGATCGAACCCATTTGCCCGGCCTTACATGACCTTAGCTGTTGATAGGCCGTTAAATACCAATAAACAAACATTTAAAACTAGATAACTGTCTGGAACTTTGTCTTGTACTGTTTACTAGTGTTGGAGATGCTTGATGCCTTACAGTTCCATATCCTGCTGCATGAGTGAGCTAGCACTCTGGTTCATTTTTGGCTGTCTTGTATGTTGAAAGTTGAATGCAGTTATGCCCACTACAAATATTAATATTAGTGCTAATCGTATTACTTTTAAGGGTGGGGCTAAGTGACTGGTGTAGTGTGGATTATTCCAGATTATGTTATTCTAATTTCAGGGCTGAATGTATATTGTTGATATAAACATTCAGGTACAGTGGGGTCAGCGTGTAAGTGCGCACACGAACGAACACGACAGGTTGGTTCCAACCTGTTTTGTTCGTTCGTGTGTGCACTTACACGCTGACCCCACTGAACTTACACACTGACCCCACTGTAACCCGGTCTAAATTGACCGTAGCTGTTGACGGTCCGTTTACGGTCAAAACCCTGTCACTAATTCTTTAGTTGTCTCCCTTTGTTGTTGTTTTAGCTGATTGATTTCCTGTCCATCCAAAACTTGATTACACTTTGGAATGTTTTCATGATGTATCACACTTGCATGAACCATTAACCAAAGGTGTGTCTCATGCAAGAACGACAACTCTCACCTTACTAGAGAATTAGTTATCTCCCTTTATTGTTTTAGTGGCTGCCTGTAGGCGAGGAGGGGGGTACACATGCGCTTGTGGACAAGCGTTAATTTCTAGTTATGTTTAGGGAATGGGGATAAGACCTGGCACCAGATCAGGTTATTATAATTTCAAGAATTATATAATTTTTTTCTATAAAAATTCAGTTCTGATTTTGATCCATATAGATGAAGTATGAGTATTCGACCCCATTAACCATGCCTAAAATGACCTTAGTTGTTGACAGTCCGTTAAACACCATTGAATAAATAAATTGTCCATATAATATATAGTGCAGATCAACGCTAGTCGCAGATGTGTTGTTATCCTTTTAATTTGTTTGTGGCCCAAAGTCTTGCACAAATGAGACACGCCATTTGATGTTGTATACCTTTCGGACATGCGTAATTTAATGAAATACTTATTTTATGAAATTACACAGATGTCTGAAGGTACAAAATCACATGGCATGTGGCTGTGACTGGAGAAATGTGGCTTATGGGTTTTGCGACCAGTGTAGATCCAGATCAGCCTGTGCATCCGCACAGTCTGATCAGGATCTGCACTGTTCGCCATTCTATCTATGAAACACCCTTCATGGTTCTAACGAGCAATAGAGATCGCTATCCGGCTACAGGACGATCAACACCGGTAGCAAATCCCATAAGCCCCATTTCTCCAGTCACATCCACAAATGTGGCTTTATTTCATATTTCTTTTTATTTGCCAACTTCTTGATTATTGTTATTGATATGGTAACACCTTTCATTTGTGATCCACCAGATAGTGGCATTTAGTTTCACCCTTGTCCGTCCTTCCGTCCGGCAATTCGTCCGTCTCCAACCTTGTAAGTCCTAAAACGTTTCAACTGTACTAGCTACAGACCTGAAACTTGCTATGTATTTCGATTTTTTATTTGACCCCGGGTCATGGATTATCTCTCCCTTATTGACTTGTAAGTCGTAAAACTTTTAAACCGTACTAGCTACAGACCTGAAACTTGGTATGTAGCTTCCTTATGATGAGTAGATGCGCATAGTTTATTCCTATTTTTTTATTTGAACCCGGGGTCATGGATTATCTTCCCCTTTTCAACTTAGAATTTTCCAATTTTGCCTTGTAATTCGTAAACCTTTTAAACCTTACTAGTTACCGACCTGAAATTTGGTATGTAGCTTCCTTATGACGAGTAGATGAGCAAAGTTTATTTCGATTTATTATTTGACCCCTTGGTCATGGATTATCTCCTCCTTTTGGACTGAGAATTTTCCAATTTTGGCTTGTAACTTGAAAAACGTTTAAACAATACTAGCTACGGACCTGAAAGTTGGTATGTAGCTTCCTTATGATGAGTAGATGCGCAAAGTTTATTTTGATTTTTGATTCGACCCCGGGGGTCATAGATTATCTCCCCCTTTCGACTTAGAATTTTCCAATTTTGACTTGTAAGTCGTACAGCTTTTAAACCCAAATAGCTACACACCTGGAACTTGGTATGTATCTTCCTTATGATGAGTAGATGGTCAAAGTTTATTTCGATTTTTTATTTGACCCGCGGGTCATGGATTATCTGTTCCTTTTCGACTTAGAATTTGGCAATTTTGCCTTGTAACTTGTAAAACTTACAATAAATTTACAATTTTTTTTTTATTTGTCAAATGACGATAAAACGCCTGACGGGCAGGGATTTTTCTGACGTGGCGATGTTTGAGAACCAAATTACTTTTTATGGCCTAACATGTGACTGGAGATATGGCTTTTCGGACTTGTGACCAGTGTAGCTACTAATCAAATATCATACTCGTGTATCCTGACAACGATCTATACTGGGTGTTAGATGCATGCCGGGTGTTTCATTGATGGAATGACGAACAGGGCAGCAGACTGTGCGGATGTAGCATACTTGCTGATCTGGATCTACAGTGGTTCCATTTCGCCAGTCACAGCCACACATGACAGACTAGAATTAAACTAAACAATGGTATGGACATGCTATGTATCAAACTGTCAATTGGTTACAGTGTCCAGTGATTTAGGGTCTGTAATATGTCTGTGTGCAGTGCAGTGTCTTCACCAATTTCATGCTAAGGATATGTCATTTTTATTGGGGGAAAATAATAGATATTTTCTTTAAATTTGCTTAGAAGTATATGTCGCGAGCACCATTTGAACGTCTCATGGAGACGGTTCAAATGAGTGGTCGCAACATATACTTTCATTGAGATGTAACAAAAATAAAAATATTTAAAAAAAATCATACCAGTAAAGGTGTATTCCGCATGTGGGTTAATTCTGGGACGAAGATGAGGTTGAGGTTGTATGTATGGTCCCTGGTTAATTAGGCTATTAAATAATACATTATATATTAAATAGTCCTATCTGTTATCCTATTTTCCGACCTCTTATGTAAATATGCATATTCATGTTGATATTGCATAATACACATTTTTACCGACATTTACGTTTCCCCAGAAACATCCGGGAATTAAAGATAAAGACGAAACGCCTTCTATATGTTGTACTAGATTAGTATCCCCGCGAGTGGGTATACACAATCGCCTGCGTTAATCTTAGACCGCTACACTATAGGGTTAACTGTATTGTAATTTTGAATTTGCGGCGTATATCAGAAAATGATAGGTCGGAAAATCTGTTTAATGGTGACGCGCTAGCGGACAATTATATAAAAGCAACAGCAGACAACAATACCTTGCCTTATTTCTCAATAACAACATGTTTCGACAGCACTTCGGAATCATTTCCAATGGAAATGATTCTGAAGTGCTGTCAAAGTATGTTGTAAATTATTCTAAAGTGCTGTTTGCCCAGAAACAGCCGGCGTTCTATATTTTGTAGGTATCCCGCGAGTGGGTACTGTATACACATGCGCCTGCGTTAATCTTGCCCAGATTACCAACGTTTCTAAACATATTATTGACAATGCAACTCGCAATAAAGCAGTTTGATTGTCTGAGCCTGAGCTGTAGCACAGCTCAGGCTCAGCCAATCAAGCTGCTTTATCTCAAGCACAATAAACATGTATGTTAAATGAAGAAACCGTCAAATATTGTCAAGATTACCGAGGGTGGTAGTGTAGCTTCAGTATTCAAGTTGCGCATGTCATACCGGCTCCATTGAAATCGTTTACTGATCCAGAATGATCACCAGGTTAATATTGAGAACAACACTATTGAAACCGTTTTGAATAAATTGAGGAAAGAAGCACAGTTTCGTCAATTATTTGTAGGTTTCGAAGAAGAGCGGAAAGCGACACAGTAGCCTAACTGGACTAAAATGAATTCTGCTAAACGAGTAGCTGTGGTAAGTAGACTGACATGCCTGCTATTCCACGGTTTCAGTCCGCTTATAGTGGGTCCGCTTATACTTGTTTAGGTTGTTATAAACCTTTTTAAAATAAGCATGCAATGATGCATGGTTTTGCTAATTTTTGTGACATGCAACATTGAATATCACGCCACCCTCTGTGTCTGTGTTTGGATGGTATATTTACAGAGGCGGATCCATGTTACGGGGTGGGGGGGGGGGGGCTGGAGGGGGGGGGGGGGGGGGGGGGGCGGCGGAACTTCGTATTGAAATAGTTTACTATAATTTCGAACTAGCAATGTTTGTTAGACTGTTAGGTGGGTCCGGCGGTATGCCATCCGGAATATTTTTGATCTCTACACCCCATTTTGCTGCGTTCTGGCGCATTTTACAGCAAAAGTATCCCTGGATCATGGATTATCTCCCCCTTTTCGACATAGAATTTCCCAATCTACACTGATTGCAAAATCCATAAGCCCCATTTCTTCAGTCGCCACATATAGTAGTAATCCCTAGCGTGGGTGTTTGGTCTGGCGAATGCGACGGCGTAAATTAATTAACGGTAGGGATTCCTCCTTGTAGGAATCACAATTTGCCTCTTTTGTCCCTCGGGTACGTTTTTATCTTTGGCTCTTTTGTTACCTGGTAGTTGAATTGGGTTATTGCCTATTTTTAAAGTAATATACTTATTACTGATCCTACTGCTCTTGGGAGGGGGCCAAGTGATTCTGGTGTGGCGAGGACCTGGCATCAGATCAGGATTATTCTGATTTCAGGGCTGAATATATATATATATTATTTTTTTTGTAAATATAGTTTTGATTTTGGGATTTTCCCCTCATATACTTGAACATGTACATGTGCTTGTACAGGTAATATATGGGAATTAGTACTAAACCCATTGGCCCTGCCTTAAATAACCATAGCTGTTGATAGGCCGTTAAACCCCAACAAACAAACGGTAATCCCTAGCATTTGTGCTACAGTGAAACCTCTCTAAACCGGACACGCTGGGAGGTCCCCAGGGTGTCGGGTTTAGAGAGGTTTCACTGTAAATAAAAGATTTGATCATTCTGAGCCATAGTTGTGTGCTATGCGATCATGAACAGATATTATCACCCGAGATAAATGACCAAGAAACTCATCAAAAATAAGATCATAGGTGTTTTATTGGTCCCACTCACTGTATATATATATGTATATTGTTCCAGGTGACTGGTTCTAACAAAGGAATCGGGTTTGGTATAGTCCGTGGACTGTGTAAGAAGTTTGACGGGGATGTCTACCTTACAGGTATATACCACTTATAATTATTATACAAATGGACGATCTTGCATGAACTATGATTTAATATAGGAATGAATGGCCTTTTTGTGGAATTTATTGGGATATAAACTTGGAAAAGTCGCGGGAATACTGGACGAAGGCCGGTATTCCCGCGACTTTTCCAAGTTTATATCGCCAATCTTTTCCACAAAAAGGCCATTCATTCCTTATAATTCCAGTATTTGAAATAAATTTATCAAGAAAATGTGTTTATTTTGACAGACGGCAGCCATTTGTTTACATTGACAGCACTGACAGCGCACCTGTAGAAAGAAGTTAGGCGTGGGAGTTTACTGAAATATAAATTTTGGACAGAGACTTGCTACGGACCAATCAAATGTTGGGGAATTGTGTAAATATTTTTTTGCTGGAATTATTATGATATAATATATTAAACCATGACTGATGTCGTAAAAAACAAGTCGATTTAACTTTTTAAATTAGAGCCTGAGGCATATAGTGTTTGTAGTCTGTGTCCGTCTGGCACATTAACAAGTTTGCCAGAGTTTTTCAATTCTGTCGTAACTTCTATATCCCTTGAAAGATTAGTTAAATATTTCAACACAGCATATTAATTGTGGACAAATGCCATACATCCATGCTGCCCTTAGTATGACCATGACCTTTTGACCTTCACAACTTTGAACTTTTTCACACCTGTGTTTGCCGACATTTCTCAATTCTTTCCTAGCTTCTATATCCCTTGATGGATTACTTTAATATTTCAACACGTCATACTTGTGGACAAATGCCACACCTCCATGCTGTCCTTAATATGACCTTGAAATTTTGACCTTCACAACTATTTCACATGTTAATTTTATTTACTGGAGTTTACATAAGACTTTTTCACAAATGTCACACATCCATGCTGCCCTTAATATGACCTTGAGCTTTTGACCACAACTGTCCTTATGAATACTTCTCACTTTTGGGTATTTAACTTTGCCACAGTTTCTCCAATCTGTCACCGGGGGCATTCGTGTGCTGATGGGCCATATTTTCTTGTTATTTAAAAAAATTACTTGCAAAAAGTGCAGATCTTGATGAGACGGCTCATCTGGATCTACACTTTTTGCCAATGCCACTATACAGGTATGTAGTGTTGAAAGGTTAACATCACCAGATTTCTCTCAGTATAGATACAATATGAGTTTTGTTTTTGACAATTTCAGCAAGGAATGAGAAAGCAGGAAAGGAGGCGGTAAAAACATTAAATGGTGAAGATCTCCACCCGAAGTTCCACCAACTCGACATAACGGACATCAGCAGTGTGGAACGGCTCGCGTCATATCTCAAGTCCAACTATGGAGGGCTGGATATCTTAGTCAACAATGCGGGCATGGCTTTTAAGGTACAAATGTAAATAGGTGAATGCCCTTGTTTTTTATGCCCACTTTACGTCACGGGTGTCCGTCCGGACGTGTGTCCGTCACATTTCTTGTAAGAAGTAAAACTTTTTACCAATAATAGTTAGGCACTTGAAACTTGGTGTGTGCCTTCCTTATGGTGTGTACATGCACGTAGTGAATTTCGATTTTTTATTCGACCCCCGAGCCATGGATCATCTCCCCCATTTGGGAAAGCTGAGTTGGTATATTGCGATGGTGTGACATCGGCTGTGATCTAGTTATTATTTACATTGCTAACAACGGTTATATGTCTATTACAGGTGGAAGACTGGACCTAGGACCCAATAAATATCTCATTTGTAAATCGTTACCCCACCCACTAATTTCCGTACACTATACAGTATAGTCCATCCTATAGGCTATTCTGTATTGTGTGCGGAAATAGGTGGATGGGGTAACGTTTTTCAAATGAGCCATTCATTGGATCTTAGGTCCGAGTCTTCCACCTTTGATGTCTATATGTAGCAACATCCCTAATGCATTACAGATGGCTGCCACAGAACCATTTGCCAAACAAGCTGTGGTTTCCATGGCAACCAACTTCCAGGGCACACTGAATGCCTGTAAGGCGTTGTTTCCGTTGCTACGCCCACACGCCCGGGTTGTGAATGTATCTAGCAGGGTGTCAAATATGTCCGGGAAAAAATGCAGCCCACAGCTCCGCGCACAGTTTGCAGCTCCAGATTTGTCCATAGCGAAGATTGAACAGATGATGAACAACTTTGTTCAGTGAGTACCGTAATAACCCAACATATTTGGACACAATTTGCTTTGGGAAACCCCTATTAAATAGGGGTTTCCCAAAACAAATTGTATCCAAATACATTGTTATTGTGATGAAACCAGTATTGCCATACTAACACTAAACATTCGGACACAATCAGCTTTGGGAAACCCCTTCCAAAACAAATTATTGTATCCAAATACATTGTTATTGTAATTAAACAAAAACTGCCATACTAACCCTAAATATTTGCATGCTCACTGTTGTGGGGAAACCATATATTTTTATGTGTTTCCCGAAATAATATAATTCTAAAATATTTCCGCCCGTCCGTTTGTCCGTCCCTCCGCGTTAAAGTTCTTGGGTACCCATTATCTCTGTAACAGTAAGTCAGATGGACCTCAAGCTTCATATACTTCTTTATCATCATCCATATTTTCATTTCATTCCACACCCATGCGGCCTTCGTGTCCAAGTTCAAGGTCAAATTACTTAGAAATTTGCCTTAAAGTTTTTTCAATATTTGCGTTGAAGTTTTTGTTTGTCGGCCCAGGCGGCGACCGAGGGTATACGTGAGCCCCTGTTCACTTTCTAAAGTTCACCCATGGCCCCTGTGCTCAAGCTCAAGATTAATTGACTTAGAATTTTGTGTTAAGTTTTTGATGGGTACATCTCGGGGGGGCGGATCCAGGATTTCAGGTTAGGGGGGGAAGGGGGCGGGACTTCTTGTTTGTTGACCAAGCGGAGCTGAGGAGGCTGCTAGGTGGGTTCAGCGGTATGCCCTCCGGAATATTTTTGATATCTACATCCCATTTTGCTCCGTTATGGCGCATTTTAGAGCCAGATTTCCAGTTAAGGTGTGTAATTTGGAGGTAAATTTCTTATTTCTCCATCAAAAATGGCAAATTGGGAGTGCTTTAGAATCGTCTCAATGAGACGATTCTAAAGCACTCCCAACTTGCCATTTTTGATGAAGAAATAACAAAATTTCACCCCAAGTTGGTAAAATTATGCACCTTAACTGGAGCTCTGAGAACGCCAGGTTTTCCATCATCAGTGCATCCATCAGTGTTTCAGCTGATTTCTTGTATTTGTACAGATCGGCCAAGGACGATACTTTACAAGCCAATGGATGGGCGAAATCAGCGTATGGTGCATCGAAGATTGGTGTAACCCTCATGACCTTTGTTCATCAGAAGGACTTTAGCAACGACCCTCGAGAGGATATAGTTGTCAATGCAGTAAGTTTCATTTGTGGACAGATTTTCAAAATATTAACTTTCGTTGCATCATTTCCAAATTTTTCCTTTTTCAACCCTCTTTGAGACTTCCAACCTCCTTTTTGTCCCATGTTAATTTCCATAGGAAATTATTTTTTTTCTCTCAATAAAATCGATATTTGATGGAATTTCATCAAATAAAATGTTTTGGGGAGGGTAACTTTTTGTTATTGATGAAAATGTACTTACATTTAAATATTTCTTTGATTTAATGTGTTTAATAGACAAAAGTTCATTAGCAGCTAACCGTGGAACAGACAGTAGTGTTTTGTGAGAGTGAGTCGTATATAGAGTTTATTCAACTACCATTTTGAAATACCAGATTTATTTCCCCGAGACATCTGTAAATCCGATAAAGAAACAAGTGTGTAGCATGAGTTTCTTTGTCGGATCTACAGATGTCAAAGGAAATAAATACGGTATTTCAAAATGGTAGTGGAATAAATTGTATATTACATGCTCTTTGAAATATGTGAAATTTGCTCTTATACGACACTTTTGACGTTAGCATAATAATTATTTCTTCGGCCGAAATGACGTCAAATCGTGACGTCAATTACGTCTCGCGAACAACTAGGAGGAAATATTTCCTTTAATATATCCTTCCGTAAATCACTGAGTAACATGTAATATATAAATGTTATATTTCAGTGTTGCCCTGGCATGGTGGCTACAGATATGACCAGCAACCAAGGGAAAACAATAGATGAAGGTATGCATTTCCATGGCAATTTACCTGTTTATATTTCTCATATACACAGAGCTGCAGATAAGTTTTGTATCTAAAGAGAATTATACCCTAAGATTTCAATTCAATGTGGAGTTTACTTCTACAACTGTAGTTTCTTCTTCACTAAATAGGGAACAAGTGATAAAAAATAAAACAAACAAATTCACTTATTTGAGCTGCAAAAATCAAACACTGTTTGCTTTTTGCAGTTCAACTCTATATTTATAAATGTTAACATTCCACGTGCGGATATCCCTCTATATTTATAACATGTTAACATTCCACGTGCGGATATCCCTCTATATTTATAACATGTTAACATTCCAGGTGCGGATAACCCTCTATATTTATAACATGTTAACATTCCACGTGCGGATACCCCTCTATATGTATAACATGTTTAACATTCCAGGTGCGATACCCCTCTATATTTAGCCCTGTTGCCGCCGAAGACAGCACCGTTTACTGCGAAACTTGTGGCTGAGAGACAGCCAGCGGATTGGCCATGAGTGTCCATGACAATGAACAAATACAAACATACGAGGCTGTGACTGGAGAAATGGAGCTTTGGGTTTTCCGACCAGTGTAAATCTAGATCAGCCTGTGCATCCGCACAGTCTGATCAAGATCTGCACTGTTCGCTAGTCTATCAATGAAACACAATTCAGGCTTCTAACAAGCAATATACATGTATATCATTATCAGGCTACACAGTATACTATTTGATAATTCGAGCACAAACATATTTACACAATTCCCTAACATTTGATTGGCCCGTAGCAAGTCTCTGTCCAAAATTTATATCCCAGTAAACTCCCACGCCAAACTTCTTTCTACAGGTGCGCTGTCAATGTAAACAAATGGCTGCCGTCTGTCAAAATAAACACATTTTCTTGATGAATTTATTTCAAATGCTGGAATTATAAGGAATGAATGGCCTTTTTGTTGAATTTATCGGGGATATAAACTTGGAAAAGTCGCAGGAATACTGGACGAGGCCGTCCAGTATTCCCGCGACTTTTCTAAGTTTATATATATCCCGATAAATTCCACAAAAAGGCCTTCCATTCCTATAATAATAAAAACTACACTGGTCACAAATCACATTAGCCCCATTTCTCTAGTCACAGGCACATATAAAACTAATGTAATATTGTTGTTGGCTGCTCTCTGTGTTCACCCTGCTTTCTGTTAGTCTTGATTTTGAATATGCGGCCATGACTGGAGAAATGGAGCTCATGGGATTTGTGGCCGGTTTACCTCGTGATAAAATACAGTGGGTCCTCTCTAAACCGGACACCCTGGGAGGTCCCCAGAGTGTCTTGCTTGGAGAGGTTCCACTGTAAAACAGACAGACAACTACTCCAATACACGCGTGGGTGCTTTGCGATCATGAACATACCTACTCAGTGGAGATAAATGGCAATGAACCTGATTACAATTATTAAAATAGAACTAACTTTTATTTGTGTCTGGTTTAGACGGGTTCGACTGTAGCACACTCATGTAGCCTGATAACGATCTATATGTCTTGTCAGAAGCATGGCGCCTGTTTCATTGATGGAATGGCGGACAGTGCAGATCCTGATCAGACTACCAACATCCAAATTGCAGGTCTTGCAGCTAAGTTTAATAATAACTGTATTGACCGAATACGTTCTGACTGATAACATATTGCTGTACCAGGCATTGACCTGATACAAACATCTGGGTTACAACAAAGTGAAAACTGACATTCCATTGGTGGGATGACGTCACGTGACGTTACTGAATGATGTCAGTGTAATGACGCAATGTAAACAAGAATAAAACGTTACTTGATAAATAGAATACCATGCTAGTGTTTTTTATATCAAGTTTATCAGGCTCGGCTCGGAAACAGTAGCAATTCCTCAACAAGCCTCTGAATTCCTATGCGTTTCCTAGCCTTGCCCGATAAACTTGATATCAAAATACACTAGCCTAGGTGTAATCCGAATGTGATTTAGTTAAAAGACGATTTACTATAAAACTGACTTCACCGATTACATCACGTACGAAAATCGGGTTCGGAAACCATGTGATCCTGTACCCTTATAAACCACAACTCCAGCGATAGAATGGCGAAACGTGTAGGCCCTGATCAGAATATGTGTATGTATGTGCTGACTTGGGATAATGGTGACCAAACTATTGTAAGGTCCTTTTTGCCAACATGACTGTGTGGCCTACATACACACTCGTAAGGTCACTCTAAAGTCAGCTACAATTATACATGCAGTTGTTATAGCAAGGGAGATCATTTACATGTTCAGTAATTTCATCTCCTCTGAAATACTCTTTATTGCATCCCATTAGAGTTTATTACTAGGTGTATGATCACGTGGTACTAACAACAACAACAAGTACCGATTCAAAGTACATATTCTTTTATAGTGTCCTTATTACGTAACGGACTTTGATGAAATATGGCGCATCAAACGCGTCTTGTTAAGCTGCATTTGGTGGTCTCTGTATTTTCGGCCAAACTTCTGTCGTTTTTGCGAAGAATCGATTTCCGTGTCTCTGACACGGAAATTGATTCTTCGCAAAAACGACATAAGTCTGTGCCAAACTCCCTGGACCACCAAATGCAGCTCATGAAGACGCGTTTGCTGCGCCATATTTCATCAAACTCCGTTGCATATTAAGGAAAATATCAAAGAATACTTTCTTTGGAGTGGGCGACGTTGTTGTTGTTGTAACCACTTGATCATGCACCTTTTATTACATGCAACATGTGGCAAATACACATAAGTTTGGCAGAATCTAATATGAAAACAGCCTGAGGATATATAATAGCTATAGCAGCCGTACTTAACCCCTTACTAGGCTGAATTAAATGTTGTCGTCTGCTGGAAATGTTTTATTTTCAATATTTCTCGACAAAAACCTGGTTTTGACAGCACATGAGAATCGTCTCCAGTGGAGACGATTCTCATGTGCTGTCAAAACCAGTTTTTTGTTAAGAATTAAAGCAAAAATGAAAAACAGCAGACGGCAATTTCCGTCAACAGCGTAGGAAGGGTTAAAGCTACATGCCCACTCACTGAGCGCACAACATGTATAGGAATTAAATAAGTGTATAATTGTGTCGCTATTCCACCAGTTCTGAAAATTACAAGTGCCCGCTATACAGATACAATGTATAATAATTTAGTAATATTTATTTTACTGATAGTGACTCACGGTGCTATCAGGCTATTTTCATATGCAAATGAGGCATGATATTTTTTTAGTTATTTATGCTAATTAAATGCGTCACCCGAAAATATTGTAGACAGATTATAAAGTATGGTCATTACACATAAAAAAATATACAGAGCATAAATAGCAATGCCCATTAACATTTTAAGGAAACACAGTTATCGCCTCTGATGTCAGTGTGGAAATTTTACGTATGATATAAAATGTATAATAATGCAAATCAATGCGTGGGCTAATGGTGAATGAATGTTTATTTTGCTAGAAAATGTCTCAGATGATGTCTCCGATATAAAAAAAACATTTTTGTGCCTACTGAGTGGACATGAGTGGGTTTTATCCCGTCAACACAATGCGTATGTGCCGTGAAACATGGTGCCGTGAAACATTTTTGATATCCTGTCCATACAATTTGGAGATGCGGCTGGGGTTATTTTTTTGCATTTTAATGCTATTTGTAATGTTGACGGAATAAATAGAATAGTAGGTTAGTGCCGTGAATGGGAAAAATATCTGGCGCGGCACGGAAACGGGATGTGCTCGGCAGAGCCTTGCCCATTCCGTTTCCTGAGCCTTGCCAGATATTTTTTCCGATTCACGGCACTAACCTACTATTCTCTATCTATTTTCCTTATTTCTGAACCAAAGTATATGTTGTGACCACTCATTTGAACCGTCTCGGCGAGACAGTTCAAATGAGTGGTCACAACATATACTTCTGATGAGAAATAAATAAATTCTTGAGCCTTGCCAGATATTTTTTCCCATTCAGGCACTAACCTACTATAATTCTCTATGTACTGTCTACTGATTCCCGGGCATGTTTTCTGCAGTTGCCTCATTTGCATATTTATAACACTACTGCATTAATGATGTTGTTAAATTATCTTATTAAACCCGGTGAAAGCTTATTTTATGCAATAAATCCCTTAGACGTGTATTTTATGCTTTGATACTACAGTCGACACTCGTTTACTCGAAGTCCAATGAACTTATGAAATACACATATATATATATCGGGCTACAGTAGTGTGCTATTTGATCAGGAGCTACGTTAGTCGCAAATCCCATAAGCCCCATTTCTCCAGTCACAGGCACATTGATTTGCATACAAAAGTTAGATGTGCAACTGTTCATTAGTTTTGATAATTTTTAGGGCCCCGGGAGATTCGGCAGTGCCCTATAGGTTTCCCCCTGTCTGTCTATCCGTTTATTTGTTTTGGACGTTTTTGTAAGTAAGAGTTTCTCAAATCAACTATAGGGGCCCTAAGTGTGTCGATAGACCACGTTTTCTAGTGAATTGTGTATTGTAATTATCTACAGCATAATATCTACGTACGTGCATATTTGAAATGTATTTTGTCTTATCCCAATGATTGCCATGCTAAATCATTGCTATCATTACGCATTTTAAAGTTTTTTATTTTACTCCCCTTGCTTGCATCTTAACATTCACACAATCAATAAATACATGTTACACTTATTCAGTGTTTTGTCTTTTTATTCTACTGACTTACATGGTCATCCTTTTGTAAAGGCACATTGTCTTAGCTATGCATGAAACATTTGAGGTTAACCATTGGAAGGCGGGAACCGAAAACTGTCGTCTGTTGTTGTTTCTAATTTTGTATTTTCTCTAAATAAAAACATGGTTTGGCAGCATTTTAGAATCATTTCCATTGGAAATGATTCTAAAGTCTATCGACACACAAAGCAGGTGTTTGATAATAAAAATGGAAAATAAAAAATAAACAGCAGACGACAAATTTTAATTCAGCACTGTAAGGGTTAAGGTACAAACTACGTATATTCAACTGTAGATTTGGATCTATTTTTAATCCATACAACCTTGTAACAGTATTAAACCCAGGATAATTCTGAGACATTGTTTACAACGCCATATATGCATGCTTTTTGAGTGTGGAAGGACATGCGTATCTTAACGATGAATCCAAACTTAATGATTTGTACCTTAAGATGACAGTTACTGTGATTCGCACCTGGACCAAAGTGGTCCGGAGTATTAATGATGCATGGCACAGGACCAGTGC
Source organism: Conchocele bisecta (assembly GCA_029237695.1). NCBI lineage: Eukaryota > Metazoa > Mollusca > Bivalvia > Lucinida > Thyasiridae > Conchocele > Conchocele bisecta. The sequence goes on from CM055274.1 coordinate 92,225,254, forward strand.
TGAAAGACGTTTAGTCTATGCCATTATTTTTCTCCGTTAAGCGTCCACCCAGATGGCCAAAATCTACCTACGTATCCTGTAAAAACAGTCTTGAAAAAATACTTCGAGGAAGTTTTTAACAAAATTTCCGCGACCAAAAAATAAGAAGAAAATTCATATTACTTCGCCAGTAAATAGAGTTTGTTTTTTCACAGAACCACTCTAAAAACCTACCCGCAAGCCGACGCTTAACAGAGAAAGAACTTTGTATGACCTTATTTTAATTTTAATGCTGAACGGATGGTATTCTCCCTGTACTGGTTCATTCCCTCTTGTCCGTGCACGACCTTGCTGTTACACATGTGTAAAGTAAAACCACAATCGAGCGATAATGCATGTTTTGTTTGACAACGCCATTCATATACAATACACTGTTACACAGAGCTCCAGATAAGCTGCGTATTTGCTTAGATACCCAATTAAAATTGCCAAAAACCCAGTTGAACTCAGAAGTAGCGAGTATCAAAAAGCAATACAAAAATTGTGGTACCTTTATCATGCTGCAGAAAGCAATAAACAAACCACAAATATAGCATATTTTTCTTATTTTCCATGAAAACACATCTTTGTATTTCATTAGAATTGTCTCCTTGGAGACAATTCCAATGAAATACCAAGATGTGTTTTCATTTCGAAGCAAACTGTTCAATAATTGCTGTTTGTTAATGTGTAAACAGTAGTGTGATTTTATTTTACCCAATTACAATTTTGAAATACCCAATTGCTTCAAATGATGGAGTAACACTACTCAATTACTAATTCCTTATCTGGAGCACTGACTGTATATACATGAAATAAAATAATGCCGAAAACAGAGGATCCATTTAACATACATTTTACAACAGAATCAAACGGGCGTATTCATATTGTACCCCAGTCCGTCTCTGTCTGTCCGATTAGGTTAAGGTTTTCAGGTGCCAATTATCTCAACCCTGCGTTTGATTGTCTTGGAACTTCATGTACATGTACTTCTTAGTGGGTGGCCACGGGTACTTTAACGATCAGGATTCATGATATATAAAAGTACATATACAATGTAGTAAGATTAGTACTAATCGTATTACTTTTAGTGAGTGGGGTTAAGTGACTCTGGTGTGGTGAGGAACTTGCACCAGGTCAGGTTATTCTAATTTCAGGGCTGACTATATATTTATTTCGATGCAAATATTCCGTTGTGATTTTGGGAATTTCCCCCAATGCAGCAGGTTAAATGCGGGATCGAACCCGTTGGTCCGTCCTTAAATGACCTTAGCTGTTGATAGACCGTTAAACACCAATATATCAAATCCAAATAAAATCATATACTTTTTTATCACCATCCATATTTTCAGTCCATGCTGCCCACGTGCCTAAGGTGAATGTCAAGTTACTTAGAAGTTTGCTCTAAAGTATTTAGCTCACCTGAGCGAAGCTCATGTGAGCTATTGTTACCGCAATGTGTCCGTCGTCCGTCGTCGTCCGTCCGTCGTCGTCCGTCCGTGAACATTTGCAAACGTCTTCTCCTCGGTAACCATTGGGCCTATGTTCACCAAACTTCATGGTCATGGTCATTAGGTAGGGGGATTACAAAATTGTCAAAATGACGTCATTACGTAATCCAAGATGGCTGCTGTCTAAAAATAGCAAAAATTCTTCAAAAATCTTCTCAAGAACCGCCAACCGGATTTCGACAAAACTTGGTAGGAATGATCGATGTACAATGCTCTTTCAAAGTTGTTAAAATGGTGACGCCGGGGTCAAAAATGGGCGTGGCCGGCGGGGTCAAATTGGGGTCAAATTTTATTTTTGACCGAATATGGTCATGTTATATATCAAATCGAAGGTATCAACGAGGCGATCACTCTGGTGCATTTTTTGTCGAAATCGGATGGTTATGTCATCCAAGATGGCCGCCGAAAGGTCAAAAGGTCGTTCTTTTATTAGAGATTTAAAAATTCTTCTTCACATGAACCGCTTGGCCGATGGTAGCCAAACTTAAAAGTTATGGTCCATGGGTGAAGCATTTTCAGATTTGTAAAAGTGGAGGTCATCGCTAATCCAAGATGGCCGCCGTCTAAAAATAGCATACATTCTTTAAAAATCTTCTCATGAACCGCTAGCCGGATTTCTACGAAACTTGGTAGGAATGATTGATGTACAATGCTCTTTCAAAGTTAAAATGGTGACCCCGGGGTCAAAAATGGACGTGGCTCGTGAGGTCAAATTTTATTTTTGACCGAATATGGTCATGTCTATATCAAATCGAAGGTATCAACAAACAAGGCGATCTCTCTGGTACATTTTTTGTCGAAATTGGCCGCCGTCTAAAAATAACACAAATTCTTAAAAAATCTTTTCTCATGAACCGCAAGCCGGATTTCGACGAAACTTGGTAGGAATGATCGTTGTACAATACTCTTTCAGTTGTTAAAATGGTGACCCCGAGGTCAAAAATGGGCGTGGCCCGTGAGGTCAAATCGGGTTAAAATATTATTTTTGACCGAATATGCTCATGTCATATATCAAATTGAAGGTATCGATGAGGCGATTGCTCTGGTGCAATATTTGTCGGAATCGGATGATTATGTCATTCATGATGGCCGCCAAAAGGTCCATTTATTCGAGATTTTGAACGTCTTTTTCTCAGGAACCACATGGCCGATGCTGGCCATACTTCATAGTAAGTTAAGATCCTTTGGTGAAGCATTTTCAGATTTGGTAAAATGAGAGTCATCGCTGAATCCAAGATAGCTAAAAATAGCACTCTTTTTTTTAAAACGCATGAACTCAATGTCACATTCTCCTCATGGAGTCAGGTGAGCGAATTATGGCCATCATGGCCCTCTTGTTTCTTAATGTTTTCTACCACCTGTTTTTGCAATCCTAAGTCCGATTGACTTGAAACTTCATAATCCTGTTTATCACCATCCATATATTTATTTCATTTAAGTTCTGGTCGCAAAACCCATAATCCCATTTCTCCAGTCACAGCCACATATAAACACACTGACACGACTAGCATATTCCTTATCTACCTCTTGTATTGTCTGAGGCTTCTAAAGGTATTAACTGATCCCATTTATTGTGTGCTGGTCCGCGATTGTTTCTTATCTACAAGTCCTGACTATATTGTAATGATGTACATCAAGAGGTCGCCAATTTGAAAGTGTATGAAAGTAAGCTAACACATTTAATACAGACGTATTCTTATGGTGAAATGGTGCTAATTGTATTTGTGACCAGTGTAGCTCCTGATCAAATAGCATGCCTGTAGCCTGACATCGATATATATTGCTTGTTGGACGCATGACGGGTGTTTCATTGATGGAATAGCGTAACAGTTCAGATCCCAACATGGCAAAGTGTACTTATCTAGGAAAGTATACTTTGAGGGAGTATTCATTTATTTTTCCCGAAATGCATTATGTCATATAGAACAAACAACTGCATTTATTTGATGATTAAAAGTATGCAAAATTATTATACTGAATTTATTACATTGTCACAGCCAAATTGGCTGTGATAATGTAATAAATTCAGTATAATAAAAAATAATAAATTTATCCTAAAATTGAAAATTTATCCCTCAAAGTATATTTTGCTAGACAAGTATACTTTGCAATGTTGGTGAAATCCGCTACTGGATCTGCACTAGTCGCAAAACCCATAAGCCCTATTTCCCCAGCCACAGACACATTTAACGAAGAACTTGCATTCCTACAAGGCTGTACAAAATTGCCAGCTGATTATAAACTACACTACTGTCTGTTATACGTTTTGCTGCCGACGAACATTTGGCCATTAAACACATTAAGTCTAACAAATATTTAAAAGTAAGTACTTTTTGATGAATAACAAGAAAGTCACCCTCCCCAAAAATAATTATTTGATGAAATTCCATCAAATATTGATTTATTGCGAAAAAACGATTTTCCTATGGGAATTTAACATGGGGAGTCAATTTCCATTTGTTTTCGTTTTTTGATCCTTCAGGCAGGATCAAAAAACGAAAAGTTTTGGAAATTGACTCCGACAAAACTGGCGAGATAGCTTGAAAATGATTTAACTAAGAAAACAAAAGTTAGATTTTGAAAATCGGTCAACAAATAGAAAATATTTTTTTCTACTGGGCATGCGCGTTGTTTGTCATGACAGTTCAGCTGTTGGTAACATTCATTGTGTCAATGTTATCTTATTCAAACTTTGTCAACCTGAGGCCCGTTTCACTAAGCGTCTTACGACTAAAATGTTTGTAAGTTCAAATTTAAGATCGTCTGTAAATTTCAATTTATGGATTTACATTTATTGAGCATAGGCTGCATATGCAGCCTATGCTCAATAAATATAAATCCAATAATTATTTGCAAGAAAATATTGTTGATGTGAAATTTACAGACTATCATAATTTTGCACTTACGAACATTTTAGTCGTACGAAGTTTAGTGAAACGGGCCCCTGTTATCTTCACATTTTGCTGCTCCCAATTCAGTTTTAGTACACATTTCTGTCTTGTAATTCGAATTCGGTTTTAGGACGACATGAGTATAATTCTTATTTGAATTAAGGAAGTAATATATTATTACATACACTGCGCGTTGCCGTGCACTAACACAGGGTATTCAACATAATAATACATGAATGTAGTACATATGTAAAGTAGAAATTACAGAAAACTGATCGGCATACTTTCACTCTATGATGATGTCCTTATGAAATAAATATAAGTTAACAGCTGTGTTGATTTAATATATACATAACACAACAATTGAGGGATATGGATATTGACGATTGCAACGATGTACAAATGTATGCATGTACATGTATACTATACATGTAGAGCACGTGCATTTTGATAGCTAACCCCTGTGTCATATTGGGCATGATTTCGTGCAGTCATTGATGCATGACTTCGTTTAGATTGCTGTTACTATGCAACATATGCCTAGGCTATAGGCTGGTAGCGTTTATATTGTTTTATCATTTGATATATTTCTGCAAAGGAGTTTACTATCGCCATATCCCTCAATTGTTGTGTTACGTATATATGCTATTTATTACACTCTTTGGCCGATTTAATCTGCCTGTGTTATTAAAATATCAGGCTATTTAATAAATGTCATATTAAAGCATCGCCCAGTCATGTAACATCTCTATATTAAGCATGCGTCTGATGACTCTGATTTGACCTTGAATGACCGTGTTGTCGAAAGTTGTCGATCCGTTGTGAACAAAACAAAATTAAACCAGATGTGAAAAAACAAGAGTTGTTGTATTATTCTATGCATGCAACAGTGAATAATACCCAGACCAATTTGTGTCCGAGCAGATGTCATGCCAATATATATGGCATGCATAATTGGTGGCAGAAGAGGCATACAGTGGGGTCAGCGTGTAAGTGCACACACGAACGAACACGACAGGTTGGAACCCAACCTGTCGTGTTCGTTCGTGTGTGCACTTATACGCTGACCCCACTGTACTGACATCATTTGTATTTCTCACATTAATACCAATATAGTCCATGTTATACATGTATATTTACAAATGGAGTTGGCGGCCATTTTGAATGTTGTGCGCTAACAGAGCTACCCACATTTTTAGAGCTATGTTGCTTCAGGTAGTCAAATTAACAATACAAAGGTAGACCATATGTATTAGTCATGCAGTTCATGGCAGTGGCCGTGAGTTACAGACAGAACATTCAGGTTAACGGCCATGTAGTTAATTTTACGCCAGAGTCGCCTTAAAGGTACATGCCCACGCAGTAGGCACAAACTGTTCTTTATAGGAATTAAATAAGTGTATAAGTGTGTCACTATTCCACCAGTTCTAAAAATTGCGAGTGCCCGCTATACATATATAATCAATTAGTAATATTTATTTTATTGATAGTGACGCGCGGTGGTATCATGCTATTTTCATATGCAAATGAGGCATGGTATTTTTATGCCCCCGCCACCGAATGGTGAGGGGGGCATATAGTGTTACCGGCGTCCGTAGACGCCCAAACCTTAACCTCGACTCCCGAAACCTAAACGCTAGGGTAATGGCTTATAATTTCTGTTTCCTTGCTCGGATCTGCTTCACATTTCACACACGCATTGCTCCAATGGTCCTCTACCGCCCTGCGACAAATCCACATTTGTCCCGCCCCAGCTAAGCCCAGGGTCAAGGTCACAGACTTGGTGCGTTCGAAACCTTAACGCTGGGTAAATGGCTTATAATTTCTGTTTCCTTGCTCGGATCTGCTTCACATTTCACACACGCATTGCTCCAATGGTCCTCTACCGCCCTGTGACAAATCCACATTTGTCCCGCCCCCGCTAAGCCCAGGGTCAAGGTCACAGACTTGGTGCGTTCGAAACCTTAACGCTGGGTAAATGGCTTATAATTTCTGTTTCCTTGCTCGGATCTGCTTCACATTTCACACATGCATTGCTCCAATGGTCCTCTACCTCCCTGTGAAAAATCAACATTCGTCCCGCCCCCGCTAAGCCCAGGGTCAAGGTCACAGACTTGGTGCTTTCGAAACCTTAACGCTGGGTAAATGGCTTATACTTTCTGTTTCCTTGCTCGGATCTGCTTCACATTTCACACACGCATTGCTCCAATGGTCCTCTACCGCCCTGTGAAAAATCAACATTCGTCCCGCCCCCGCTAAGCCCAAGGTCAAGGTCACAGACTTGGTGCTTTCGAAACCTTAACGCTGGGTAAATGGCTTATAATTTCTGTTTCCTTGCTCGGATCTGCTTCACATTTCACACACGCATTGCTCCAATGGTCCTCTACCGCCCTGTGACAAATCCACATTTGTCCCGCCCCCGCTAAGCCCAGGGTCAAGGTCACAGACTTGGTGCGTTCGAAACCTTAACGCTGGGTAAATGGCTTATAATTTCTGTTTCCCTTGCTCGGATCTGCTTCACATTTCACACACGCATTGCTCCAATGGTCCTCTACCGCCCTGTGACAAATCCACATTCGTCCCGCCCCCGCTAAGCCCAGGGTCAAGGTCACAGACTTGGTGCTTTCGAAACCTTAACGCTGGGTAAATGGCTTATAATTTCTGTTTCCTTGCTCGGATCTGCTTCACATTTCACACACGCATTGCTCCAATGGTCCTCTACGCCCTGTGACAAATCCACATGTCCCGCCCCCGCTAAGCCCAGGGTCAAGGTCACAGACTTGGTGCGTTCGAAACCTTACGCTGGGTAAATGGCTTATAATTTTCTGTTTCCTTGCTCGGATCTGCTTCACATTTCACACACGCATTGCTCCAATGGTCCTCTACCTCCCTGTGAAAAATCAACATTCGTCCCGCCCCCGCTAAGCCCAGGGTCAAGGTCACAGACTTGGTGCTTTCGAAACCTTAACGCTGGGTAAATGGCTTATACTTTCTGTTTCCTTGCTCGGATAGCTTCACATTTCACACACGCATTGCTCCAATGGCCCTCTACCGCCCTGTGAAAAATCAACATTCGTCCCGCCCCCGCTAAGCCCAAGGTCAAGGTCACAGACTTGGTGCTTTCGAAACCTTAACGCTGGGTAAATGGCTTATAATTTCTGTTTCCTTGCTCGGATCTGCTTCACATTTCACACACGCATTGCTCCAATGGTCCTCTACCGCCCTGTGACAAATCCACATTTGTCCCGCCCCCGCTAAGCCCAGGGTCAAGGTCACAGACTTGGTGCGTTCGAAACTTTAACGCTGGGTAAATGGCTTATAATTTCTGTTTCCTTGCTCGGATCTGCTTCACATTTCACGCACGCATTGCTCCAATGGTCCTCTACCTACCTGTGAAAAATCCACATTCGTCCCGCCCCCGCTAAGCCCAGGGTCAAGGTCACAGACTTGGTGCTTTCGAAACCTTAACGCTGGGTAAATGGCTTATAATTTCTGTTTCCTTGCTCGGATCTGCTTCACATTTCACAGCATTGCTTCTCCAATGGTCCTCTACCGCCCTGTGACAAATCCACATTCGTCCCGCCCCCGCTAAGCCCAGGGTCAAGGTCACAGACTTGGTGCTTTCGAAACCTTAACGCTGGGTAAATGGCTTATAATTTCTGTTTCCTTGCTCGGATCTGCTTCACATTTCACACACGCATTGCTCCAATGGTCCTCTACCGCCCTGTGACAAATCCACATTCGTCCCGCCCCCGCTAAGCCCAGGGTCAAGGTCACAGACTTGGTGCTTTCGAAACCTTAACGCTGGGTAAATGGCTTATAATTTCTGTTTCCTTGCTCGGATCTGCTTCACATTTCACACACGCATTGCTCCAATGGTCCTCTACCGCCCTGTGACAAATCCACATTCGTCCCACCCCCGCTAAGCCCAGGGTCAATGTCACAGACTTGGTGCGTTCGAAACCTTAACGCTCGGGTAAATGGCTTATAATCAAATATGCCTCGTTTTCTTTGGCTGCCAGCGGGGGCATTCGTGTGCCGACAGGCCACATTTCTAGTTTAATTATTTGTTCTAATTAAATGCGTCACCTGAACAAATAATATTTTCGATAGATTATCAAGTATGATTATTGCACATCAAAAAATAAATACAGAGAATAAATAGTAATGTCCGTTAACATTTTAAGGAAACACGGTTATCGCCCCTGATATCAGTGTGTAAATTTACGGCTAATATAAAATGTATAATAATGCCAATCAATACGTGGACTAACGGTGAATTAATGTTTATTTTGCCAGAAAATGTGTCAGATGATGTCTCTGATGTAAGTAACATTGTGTGCCTACTGAGTGGACATGTACCTTTAACTCTAAAATACGGAACATGTTGCTTTGTCAGGATACGTAGGTGGCCGATCCTGTCCGTAAACATACCACCACCATAACGTCCCAGATTGCCAACAAACTAAATTAGATAATTATACCAATACGTGTGTAGTATATAGACACCGTTCTAGCGACCTTCCATTAAAGCCACAATATGCACGTTTCTCAATCCTATTAATTTTTGTATCAACACAAAAGTCATGATTTGACGTATTGAATGGGAACACTACTACCAGTATTTATAACGTTCTCGTTATCACCATATGAGTTGCACCTGGTCTGGAACCTATCTAAGACGAACACTGTAGTTTTGTAATCATACTTTATTAGCACGCACGATCTATAGTGGAGTTGTTCGAAATTAGCCTACATCTCAATCCCAGTAGCCGATTTCACCAAACTGTCTAAGCATAAGCATACTTGTCTAGCTAAGTATACTTTGAGAGTGTAATCATTTATTTTTTCCAGAAATGCTTTATTTCATATAGAACTAACGATTGCATGTATTTGATGATTAAAAGTACGCAGACTTATTTTCTGAATTTATTAAAGCCAAAGTAATACATTCAGTATAATAACAAATAATAAAAGTATCCTTAAATTGAAAAAATCCTCCCTAAAAGTGTACTTAGCAAGCTAAGTATGCTTTGCAATGTTGATGGAATCGGCTACTGGTCGGTACCCATGCCCACCCAGACTACCAAACGGCGCTCCAATACATCCAGCATGGGTCCGACCTTCCAACCAGCCAAATTGAGTGTATATCACTAGCGAGCAATCTGTACACTACGTACTCATCTCTGTGAAGCCCGTTATACCATATTGATGACATTTCACTCAGTTTGTCTGGCTTTAGCCAACTAAAACTAGTAGTAATTACCAAACATGTCTGTCATACTGATTTGAACTCAGATGCAGAGGCCATTCCGTTACACCAGGCCTAATAGCTAATTTATAATAACAACACGTTTTGACTCACTGACTAAAACATATTCTATCATAGGAAAAGGGCTGATTAACCGCCATTGTCACTTTAACATTGACAACGGTTACGTGCCTCTATGAGGGCAGACAGTCCCATCCCGTCGGCACGATTCCACTCACCCCCATGGAACCCCTTTTGTCTAAAAGTACAGCCATCTACGTAGCGAGAAAATGTGTCTTATATCCGACTTGCAAATCGCTTGTTAAATCATCCCAACTTTTAAACATGATGAAGACAGTTGGTTCCGCATTTGCTCTGAAATTTTCGCGAGCTTTCGACTTCATTTACAGACAATATCGCGATCCCTTTGATATTACATATAGGCTATTATTGCCGCTCAAGTAACACACCTTATCTCTTAGGTCAAGTTTGCTGATAATGTAAGTATAAAAGGACAATGACTATACCGTCTCAGCCGCTTCGACCGGGACATCAAACCGGTGAGTTAGTTTGTCTTCTGTTTAGTAGAACTTTGAAAATAGTGATTAAATGAATCAATTCTAATATCGGTTTATAGTTACAGGTATTAACATTATATACATATTATTTTAAAGTCACTCTTTTTATTAAGTTTTCGACCACATGATCTGTATACAAATAGTTAGAAACTGTATTGGCAGTCCTATGCTTTGCCTGCTTCAATATGGACGACATATGACTGACGATACAGTTTCTAACTATTTTGATACATACCATGTAGTCGAACATTTAATAAAAAAGATGACTTTACAATAATATGTATTACATGTGCTTCCCTTCGGAGGTTATTGGAAATTATTAAAATATTAGTTTTTGCATGTATGTATAAAATCATGTTGCGTATTTCATATCACAATAAGTTTTGTTATTTCTTATTATTATCAGTTGATACGTGTCAATGTTGACCGTGTTTATTTAAATAGAACACCAAGCAATATTTGTAAATAGCATGAGTAAGGTAATCACATGCACACGTGTACAAGCCGTCATACATGCACATCTATGAGAAGGGAGTTTCAAAACAGGCTGTACTTGCAATTTGTTACTTGACACTGAATAATCTAGAACTGAATACAAAATCAAGAGATGCATGATAATCGATAAACATGGGGGCTAAAAAGAGATTAAAAAAAAAATGTATTTGTGGATCGATTTTCAAGCTATCTCGTCAGGTTTCTCAGTCACTTTCCAAATTAATTTTTTTTATCCTTCAGGATAAAAAACGAAAGGTTTTTGAAATTGACTCCCCATGTTAAATTCCCATAGGAAAATCGGTTTTTCGCAATAAAATCAATATTTCATGGAATTTCATCAATTTATTTTTGGGGAGGGTGATTTTTTTGTTATTAATGAAAAAGTACTTACTTTTAAATATTTTTTAGATTTAATGTGTTTAATAGCCAAAAGTTCGTCGGCAGCAAAACGTGGAACAGACAGTCCTTGCTACTTTCTTTTACATTTCTATTAGAGACAAAATTTAGATTTTCTTAATACATCGTAATTGAACTATACTGACAAATGATCTAGATCCCGACGAGTTGGCTCATTAGGAGCCGGTTCATCTGGATCCAGAGCGTTTGAAAATGGTATATAGGGTTGGAAGGGTTAATACCAAAAATATGCACAATGTAACTGGAAACGATAAGGCAGGATCCGGGAAATGATAAAATCACCAGAACTGTACGCCGCTTGTGTTAGTTTAAATTTACACGACGAATTCAAGAGTACATTACTGGAAATTGGCATATAAATGGTGACTCGTCCAACCGCAATATTGCGTTCAACTTCCGCGCTGTTGTCAGTTTAAACTTATACGACAAAGTCAAGACATAATTGACGAACACGATTACCATTATTGGCACTAACACATATGCATACATTCATTGCACGTGCGGTTTCTTCAATTGGTATATGCTCACAATAAGACCAACTTGTCAATATTCAACCATTGTCAGTAGCCACGTTGAAATTAACACAATGACTGTTCTTTCTTTCGTTTCAGGAACATGTTAAAACAAGTAATTTTAGCAGCCCTTGTGGGGGTTGCTTTGGCGACAAAGTAAGTATTTCATAATGTTATAGCATTAGGTCGTCGCCGTGTATTCGTGATTGTAGTACCATGTCATAGTAGGCCGATGAGCGTTAAACTGTTTATAGTTTTCGTCATTCAGTCAAGTCTTCCGTTCACACATACAGTTCATACCGTTATATAGTTGAGACCAGGAGCCGATTTCACCAAAATTGCTAAGCATACTTATATAGCTAAGTATACTTTGAGGGAGTAATCACTTATTTTTCCAACAATGCATTCATTCATATAGAACTAACGACTGCATATATTTGATGATTAAAAGTATGCAGAATTATTATACTGACTTTATTACATTATCTCAGCCAAAAAGACTGTGATAATGTAATAAATTTAGTATAATAAACTTAATAAATTTATCCTGAAAGTGAAAATTTCTCCCTCAAAGTGTACTTAGCTATATAAGTATACTTCGCAATGTTGGTGAACTAGGCTACTAGTATAGACCAGGTGTATATAGACACAGGCATTCGGCGTGTTTCGGCTTTTATCGGTATAACTACTTTGGTCGGACACGACCTCGTATCATAACACATTCCGGGATTTTATTAACACTAATGTGGATATTTTGGCGGAAAGTGCACATGTTCATTTGAGAATTATTGTTATACTGTTAAAATAACATAGTTAGAACATATTTATGCAAATAATATCGAATTACAGCTCCTTTTCCTAGGTTGGACACAACCTCGTATCATAACAAATGAAATAATGTGTTCAAGGCTCTAACGTCATTTGTCGTGGCAAGTTCATACGATCATTTGAGAATTATCGTCGTCCTGCAGAAATACATAGAATGCATAGAACATTACTATTTTAAACATGTTATTTTGTTATGATTCGAGGTCGTGTCCGACTAAAGTTAGAAGCCTTGTTCATATATATAGAGTTATACCGATGAAAACCGAAACACGCCAAATGCCTGTGTATATAGACGCATTGTTCCTTAGGTCCTTTTTATTAGCCGATCTATTTATAGATCGGCTAATATATTGGTTATCCATCGAATTCTGAAAAAGTTTGTAGCAACCCTTTTCTCCGCTATTCGGTAATCTACGAGCGCGAATTTTTCTGTATCACTTCCAAATTGCATCAACCGATAAAGTTTGCATTTTTGGCAATTATCTCCGTTTAAAACTTTACTTATAGCCAAATAACACAATTTTGAATACGTAATGAGCTAAACGCCGGAAGAGATTTAACCCGGAAGTTATTGTTGTTGAAGTCCATAGTTGGCTCTAATGGCCATATACGCCAACATACGCCGATTATTGGCTAATTTAAAGCTTTTATTTATTAAACAGAACAAGTTTCAGCCACGTATAATCGCGTAAAATGTGTTTATTCGGCTAATTTATAATCGACCTCTGCTCAAAATCTCCTTACTAGCAACCTCAGCATTTTCGGGTTTATCCCAGCATCTCGGTTTATCCCATTGGATCGCGTATGCGCGTCATTTGACGCTAGTTAATATTCACAAAATTTTCCACCAATCAAAACGAAGAATTGCCCTTCTAGCCAACTTTGATTTGTTTACGTATCATGCAGGGATGGCAGGGATGCATCCAGCACGCGCGATTGCGGCAATCCCCCTTAATTATTGTCCATGCCGCAAATTATTGATTGTCTTGCGCCCGACATCGCGCAAAAAATCACGGACGGGGCACATTAGGCCAATCTGGGCATGTGCCTGAATACGCAGGAGCTTGCGTCTATTTTTAGATGACACTGTAACCGCTAGATATATATAGCTCTGGTAGCTCTGGTAGCTCCGCCCACTCGCGTGCTGACACAGAATTCGGGCAAACACACAGTGACTACAACTTTGTGTATTGCGGAGTGTAATTTGTAGATAAATAGAGCATACAGTACAGGTTTTACGCTGGAATATTTCGCAACATAATGGTGACAACAAAACATTGCTGCTATGGCATTGCTGCTATTGGATGGATTTGGGAACGGGTTTCCAAAACCTGCACAAAATCGAGAAAAATGTCAACGCTGGGTACAGAACTGTGGTCGAAAATAGTTTACCATTGACAATGTTACCAGAGACACCTACATATGTTCGATGCACTTTACCCTGATTTGATCGGCTAATAACATCATGCTCTGCATGACTTTTCATCTTTTTGTTTTTCGTACTTATATTCATTTGTAACATTTACTGAAAACGTAGACTGCTTCGAGTCAGAAGTGAGAATATTAATTGACGTAGAACAACGACACACTTATGTTATTAAAGCATAACATACAATTATTGTATTAAGCATTTAAAAAAGAAAACAACAACAAAACAGCATGAAATTATTGTATTAAGCCCTAAATTAATGCAAAGATACCATGTACAAGCTATACGAATTTCTTTTCTTCATATTTGCGCATTAATATACATTCACATATGAGACAAGCCATTTATTGGATTTACATTTATTGAGTATAGCCTATGCTCAATAAATGTAAATCCAATGTGATTTTGTACTTTAAATATGAAATTATGCGATATTTAGATAAATAACTTTTAAACTTGAAAACAAAATGTTCAGAACAAATTCGGAACTGCTATACAAATTTCGTCATCTTTCAACGTCAATTACGGAAAATATCACAGTTTCCGTAAATGACTTTCATGAAAAATCGCGCATCTTCTGAGGTACAAAATCACATGGCTTGACTCGTATATGGTGTGTTAGAATATATATTTTATGAGTTACATACATTATATTTCAGTTCATACGTCGTCATGACTCCCAAGAGTTTTCGACCAGGACTTCCGCTAAGTGTGAGCATAAACATCCTAAAGTCGACAGCACCAGTTGCCGTCACTTTGCAGCTGAGAAACAAAGTAAACAATCAGTCGATGGCCGCCGTATCAGGCTCATTTCACCAAGGTATTAAATTAATTATTATTGATCATTGTATTTTGGAATGCGTCTTATGTCAGATTATGCACATTACTTTCCTATGTCTTGATACAGCAAGCCATTCGTCGATACTATAGTGACTTATAATGTTATTCACTGACTGACAGGTACTCTGAATTTAGCGCCAATTTCAGAATATTCGCGTAAGTAACTCGTTCGCTACGATCACTCGTTGCTTCATAATATTCAAACGTGTACAATATGTCATCCTCTGAGTATCCTAACAGTGAGGTCAATGACATAAGGGTCTAACTCCAACATGACGTTATTAAAAGTACATGCCCACTCAGTAGGCACCAAATGTTCTTATAACAGACACATCATCTGAGACATTTTCTTGCAAAATAAACATTCATTCACGTAATACCCCACGTATTGATTGGCAGTATTCATGTTATTATACATTGTATATCAGACGTAAATTTTCACACTGATATCAGCGGCGATAACCGTGTTTCCGTAAAACGTTAAAGGACAAAGCTACATGTATTTATTCTCTGTATTTATTTGTTGATGTGCAATGATCATACTTTATAATCTGTCGAACATATTAATTTTTCAGGTGACACATTTAAGTAAATTAAGTATTATAAATAATTAAAACATATTATGCCTCATTTGCATATGAAAATAGCCTGATACCACCGCGCGTCACTATCAGCAAAGTAAATATTACTAAATAATTATATCTGTATAGCTTTAACTTACCCGTCTTCTTCTGACCCATTACATTTTGAATTAAAGGTGCAGCTGGCACTCTGCAGTTGAATGTCCCCGCTGATCTACATTCGGGCGGTTACAAGCTGCACGTGGAGGGGCGGGGTCACGGCCTCCATTTCGTCAATGAGACCGACATTACTTATGAAAGCAAGTCCATGTCCATCTTCATACAGACGGACAAGGCCATGTACAAACCCGGACAGACAGGTAAACCTTGTTATTATACTTCCCATCAATAATACTGTTTATTAATCCATTCCATTAAGCTCCATTTGAGTCATTTATCATACTTTCTGCCGATGGTAGTTTAACTAGTTAAATAGCCAGCTGACACACTTAAGTACATATTTATATGTTCTATATGTTTTGAGGCGCGTATAAAGTGTGGGTGGTGTACGTATATATTAAATACAAAAGGTTATTTGATTTGTATGTGGATATAATTATTATGTCACTCGTTCCTCCACGCAACGACACCAAGTTGCACAATTTATCCCGTCAACACAGTGCGTATGTGCCGTGAAACACGGTGCCGTGAAACATTTTTGATATCCAGTCAATACTAATTTTGCATTTTACAGCCATTTGTAGGTGTTGACGGGATAAATAGAATAGTAGGTTAGTGCCGTGAATGGGAAAAAATATCTGGCGCGGCACGGAAACGGGATGTGCTCGGCAGAGCCTCGCCCATCCCGTTTCCTAAGCCTTGCCAGATATTTTTTCCCATTCACGGCATTAACCTACTATTCTCTATCTATTTTCCTTATTTCTGAACCAAAGTATATGTTGTGACCACTCATTTGAACCGTCTCGGCGAGACGGTTCAAATGAGTGGTCACAACATATACTTCTGATGAGAAATAAAGAAATTCCTGAGCCTTGCCAGATATTTTTTCCCATTCACGGCACAAACCTACTATTCTCTATCTATTTTCCTTATTTCTGAACCAAAGTATATGTTGTGACCACTCATTTGAACCGTCTCGGCGAGACGGTTCAAATGAGTGGTTACAACATATACTTCTGATGAGAAATAAAGAAATTCCTGAGCCTTGCCAGATATTTTTTCCCATTCACGGCATTAACCTACTATTCTCTATATCGTACGCTACGGAGCTCGTGCATATACGTTTCACCTCACAAAATAGTTCCTTTAAATCACCACTTACTTCTTTATTTTATCTATATTTTGTATATATTTGAGGCGCACATAAATTGGTGGTGTATATAATAAAAAGGTTATTTGATTTGTATGTGGATATATGACATACACATCAAATAACCTATACATACACAAGTAAAACAAAATAACATATACATACATTGGAATACAATTGATCACAGGTCTATGAATTACCTGACACATGTGATAATTATCTATCCGCATTTCAGTGAATTTCCGCGCGTTCGCCGTCTTCCCAAACCTGACCGTCTACACTGGACCAATGGACATAGACATCTTTGTACGTACAGTGGGGTCAGCGTGTAAGTGCACACACGAACGAACACGACAGGTTGGAACCAATATGTCGTGTTCGTTCGTGTGTGCACTTACACGCTGACCCCACTGTATTGCTTATGTGAGATTAAACTATTCAAAAACGTAAAAGTATTATCGAACAAGACAAGTCATTATGACTTTTAACCTGAATATCCATGACACTGTGGTTTATTAATGAAAAATGAGTGACTTTATGGGTAAGAAATTTATACAAGTAATAATAATAATAATAATAATAATAATAATAATAATTATTATATGTTATATTATAAATTCTAGCGTTTATATGGCATAATGTAACTATAACGTGCAAAAAGTGACCCCCATTGTTTTTTCTGTGTGTTAATTTAGTCAAATTGACCCAATCCCATAATGACAATGTCCTATAACAGCTACACTAAAGTAACAGTTCATTGCCGCATGCATGCCAATACTATTGTGTATTATAACCGTTCAGGTCTTGCGAAAACATCATGTTATTTGTACATGTAACAAAGAGAAATAAAACATTAATACAAAAGGAACAAAAACATCATGCTATGATGTATATTTCTGATTGACCAATTAAATTGGCATTTCCTCAAGGATGCGAACACGAACAAGATCAAGCAATGGCGGCGCCTACAGGACGTGTCGGGGGTGGTCACGAACTATATGCTGATGGACACGCAACCCGTACTGGGCGACTGGAAGATCAAAGTCACCGCCCACGTAAGCAAGTGAATGGGTCAGTGGAATGAGGGGGCGGGGTTTGGTGGCAACTCCTCATGGGGATTGAGTCAGTGGAACAAGGAGGTACCTAACACCTAATTAAGGTAGCCCCCTCTTCCATTAACGCCTTTAAGCAACTGAAATGTAATTTGATATGTTAATATTTCAACCAATCTAATGGTCACAAAATGATTTTCAGACTTGTCCATTTATATTAGAAGGGGGTGTTTTTGTTCTCAAAAATATGAAAATTATTTGCAAAATGTGCAGGTCCTGGATCTACACTGGTTGCCAATACCACTATACATGCATGTGGTGTTGAAAGGGTTAACAATGTCATTTGAAGATGTTTTTATATATATAACGAAAACTGTATGCTATTTTTTGATTATTTATACTAATTAAATGCGTCACCTGTAATATGATCATTGCACAAAAAAACATAAATACAGATAATAAATGTAATGCCCGTTAACATTTTAAGGACTTACGGTTATCGCCCCTGATATCAGTGTGGAAATTTACGTCTGATATAAATGTATAATACTGTTGTTTTTTTGCCAGAAAATGTCCCAGATAATGTCTCTGATATAAAGAACATCTGTGCCAACTGAGTGGGCATGTACCTTTAACCTTTCATTAGTATATCCAGATCGTTCAGTTTCATGACAATACCTGTGAGCTGAGTATACAGGCTGCTCATTCCAATCTATTCACATTGTAGGGACGACATGAAGAGAAGGTATTCACGATAGCGCACTATGGTAAGTAACGATATGAAGAAATATTTACACCTTCTATAGATTCATAATGCAAACGCCCATTCGGTGGGTGGCAGGTGGGAGCACGCGATGGGTAATTTAACGATCGGGGTTCATCCTTACCGGAATCCCGACTGGAGACCTGGTTTGGCCCTCACATACGCCTTTGGAATTTTGTATGTGACAGTTGGTTGAATCTGGTTATACCCCTTATGTGAGTATTACGATATTCTTAATCCTAATTTAGTGGAAGGGGCCAAGGTACTTAGTGTTGTATGGACCTGGCACCAGGTCAGGTTATTCTAATTTCAGGACTAAATATATTTGTTCTCGATGTAAATATTCCGTTCTGATTTTGGGATTCCCCCCCCCCCCCCCAATGCAGCAGGTTAAAACGGGATCGAACCCGTTTGCCCGGCCTTACATGACCTTAGCTGTTGATAGGCTGTTAAACACTAATAAACAAACAAACGCCCATTCGACGCATTGCGTTTACATACCAATGCAATACATTAGACCCTCGTGACGTCGCGCAATGCTTTTGAATGGTTAACGTTCGTTTGACTTCATTAATTTCCACGATGTCGTCCGTAATTGCACGCTATTGACCGGCAACGTCGCTGTTTCAGGAATTGCGACAAAATGACGGAAAACAAGATTATTCTTAATATTAACGCCATATTTGAAACTATCAGAAAATGCAGTGTAAATATATGTAATACAAACAACACAAATGTATTGTAAACGCAACAGCCCATTGATTTATTCCTTAACCCTTACTACGCTGAATTAAATGTTGTCGTCTGCTGGAAATGTTTTATTTTCATATTTCTCGACAAAAACCTGGTTTTGACAGCACATGAGAATCGTCTCCAGTGGAGACGATTCTAATCATGTGCTGTCAAAACCAGTTTTTTTGTTAAGAATTAAAGCAAAAATGAAAAACAGCAGACGGCAATTTCCGTCAACAGCGTAGGAAGGGTTAATCTTGCCATGCATAACAATTTTCATCTATGTACTGTGGTAGTTTATGTTCTTCTTCGCACACTTTGCAATTTTATTGCTTAATAATTCCAGCACAAAAATATTTACACAATTCCCTAACATTTGATTGGCCCGTAGCAAGTCTCAGTCCAAAATTTATATCCCATTAAACTCCCACGCCGAACTACTTTCCGTAACCGTGAGGCGCAGTTAAAATAATTCTTAAGAAAACGGAAAATAAATACATTTTGTTGATGAATTTATTTCAAATGCTGGAATTATAAGGAATGAATGACCTTTTTGTGGAATTTATCGGGGATATAAACTTGGAAAAGTCGCGGGAATACTGGACGAGGCCTTCCGGCCTTCGTCCAGTATTCCCGCGACTTTTCCAAGTTTATACCCCGATAAATTCCACAAAAAGGCCATTCATTCCTATAGTATCTAATGCTACCCAATCTCTTTGATCTCAGTATTGTATTGCATTGTTCTAATACGTACCGCCATCGGGTGCACGTCGTCACATTCCAAATATTACTACACACCGTACATACACACACATGCGTATCAGAATGGTCATATGCCTGATTTAATGTGGAACATCTCTAAACCGGACACCCTGGGGACCTCCAGGGAACCTCCAGGGGACCTCCCAGGGTGTCCGGTTTAGAGAGGTTTCACCGTATATACGTTGCTGTTTATGATATTCAGTTCTGCCGAAGTTTGAAGTAACAGTCGAGCTCCCATCATACTCGCTAACCGAAGATACCACGTTATCTGGAAAGATCAAGGCCAAGTAAGTTCGCTTCCCATGGGCTCTCTGAAGAACTCAGGGTGAATACCAGCTAGTGCTTCTGTTATCAGACAAGGCTATGAAACGTGTAGGAATTGCGAGGCTCGGCGAGTCATTCATATCCAACTTTCGCGGCCACCTTACATGGACACAATCCATAGTGACCACATGGTCAATTTCAGCTGACCAATACGTGATGGTCAGTCGGCAATTTCCGTGATATCGTCTTTTTCCGTAATCTCTCGGAAATCTACAGGTGTCACGTGATGTATGCATAACTAGAATATCGTGCTAGTGTCGTCTGAGAAGTTTATCCGGCTCGAATCGGAAACGGTAAGAGTCCTACCGTTTCCGATTCGAGCCGGATAAAATTCTCAGACGACACTAGCACGATATTCTAGTTATGGGTTAACGTTTTATGGTAGAATATGGGTAAAAATATAACATACACAAATTCATGTAGTTTACGTGGAAAAAGAATGCATCCAGATCAGCCTGTGCATCTATCAGGATCTGCACTATTCGGCATTCCATTAACGAAACACCCGTCATGCTTCTAGCTAGCAATGCAGCATATCGTTTTCAATATCAGTCCACAAAAGTGTGCTATTTGATCAGGAGCTATACTGACCACAAATCCAATAAGCCCGTTTTCTAGTCACAGCCACGTTTATAAGGAAAAGTCAAGTCAATGGTGCAATACTGTATTCCCTGTATGACAGGTACACCTATGGGAAGCCGGTAAAGGGCACCGTCGACATTAGTGCCAGACTCCAGCATTGGTACAAGCCGTACCAGTACCATGGCAGCGAGCCAATGTTTACTCAGCGAATACAAGTAAGTCAGCGATATGTACTTACCATATGGGACTATAGAGAAGATTTAAGGACATCAGTGTGGATGATATTTATAAAATGACTTTTACTGATTTCATGCGAAATTAGTCTTTCACAGTGTGCTATCACAGTGTACATGTACATGTATTGTGATTTTAATAATGTGCTACAACCGAACCTCCCCGAACGGCCACCTCTCTACAACAACACCCTCTCTGTAACAGCCGCTAGTTTATATCCCCAATGGATGATTTCCTCTATATTTAACACTTAGATTGCAGAGCACGAAAATTGTCATCTGCTGTTGCTTTGCATTCTTTCTCAATACAAACATGTTTTGACAGCACTTTAGAATCATTTCCATTGGAAATGATTCTAAAATGCTGTCAAAGCATGTATTTGATGAGAATTATCGAAGAAAATAAATAAACAGCAGACAACAAATTTAATTGAACATTAACCTCTCTACAACAGCCATTTTGGCTGTGATAATGTAATAAATTCAGTATAATAATTCTGCATACTTGTAATCATCAAATATATGCAGTCGTTAGTTCTATATGAAATAATGCATTTCAGGAAAAATAAATGATTACTCCCTCAAAGTATACTTTGATAGAAAAGTCTACTTTGCAATGTTTGTGAAATAGGCTACTGGTCATTTCTAGTTAAGACTATGTTCAAGCCTAAATAGCCTAAGGTCACTGCACAATGTATCCCTGGCCATTGCTGTTAAATTGCTGTATGGTTGTAATACTTGGGTAAGGGCTGTAACTAATGTTGCGAGAACTTGTAGCCCAAGCCCATTGTACTTATATGCAATACACTATGTTTAAACTGTGCATTATTGCTATTATTATTTTCTGTATATATAAATCAGATCACAGTACTGTAGCTATGTTTCAGATTGACGGAGAGTCAACCTTTGACATTCCGCTGTCGACTTTCCAAAACACACACACCGTGCGAAATCTCAACAGCCAAACGTTAGTGGTAGAAGCAAACGTCACTGAGAGTCTCAATCAAATAACGCTGAATGGTTCCAACAGTGTTCACTTTTACACATACCCGAT
Organism: Conchocele bisecta; assembly: GCA_029237695.1. Lineage (NCBI taxonomy): Eukaryota > Metazoa > Mollusca > Bivalvia > Lucinida > Thyasiridae > Conchocele > Conchocele bisecta. Next base: position 92,247,416 of record CM055274.1, read on the forward strand.
CAAGATAGAAGTAATTCCGTCGAGTCCCAAGACATTCAAGCCCGAACTTCAGTACATCGCTTACGTAAGTAGATTTTCGCAGTTGTTATAAGGCATAGGAGTACATACGAGGACTATATTAACCCTTTCCCTGATAGAAACGACTTTTCACGCCTCTGCAGAAGATGTCTTTAGGAAACATTGTGGGAAAAGGAGAAATTGCTTGTAACAAGCAATTTCTCCTTTTCCCACAATGTTTTCTACTCTATCAGATAATATAACCATCATTTGACCCAGCATTTGTTTCTTTTATTCAGATGTTTTCGATTTGGAAGAGTCGAAATATCGCAAAACAGGGAAAGGGTTAATATATTAATGTTTATATGAGACACGTCATGTGATTTTGGACCTAAGAAGTTGTGCGATTTGTTTATAAATAATTATATTTACAGAAACTGTGATGTTTTCTGTAAATTTACGTCGAAAGATGACGGAAATTTCATAACAAATGTGGAATTCAATGACTTTCGACGTTATTTACGGAAACTATAGTGTAAATTGTGTAAATATATTGTTCATGAAATATCGCACATATGTTCTTAGGTACAACAATCACATGCCATGTTTCAGATATATATTAGTATCTACATGTATAATATGAATTATTCATATGGCAAGATCATGTCTCGACACATTCTTAAGTTGCCACTCGTCCATATTGGATGTCTACATTCCTATGTGTTTTAATGTTTATGTCGCATTGTCTCTTCAAAGTACCACTCGTCCAGAACGAAAAATCACTCGCCAATACGAGCAGATGAGTGGATATGTTGAGTCCTGCATATTGAACATGTTTCATTCGATTCTATTCCATATATGAGACACGCCATGCGATTTTGTAAACGTATTTCATTAAATACGCAGTTGTCAGAAGGTACAAAATCGCATGAAGTGTCTCATATTATATTTTAGGCTAGAGTATCTCAGCAAGACGGCAGTCCCATCTCAGAAATGGCCGCCAACAGATTCTGTACCCATTCCAGCAGCTCACAATGTAAGTCAAACTATTAAACCTGGTCTCCCACATCCCAGGTTGTAATATTGTGTTTCGTCCATTCCTTAGATATGACATTTTTTTCGGACAAATAAACATTAATGTACCATTACCGTACTTGCTAATTGGCAATTAATATAAAACATTGTCATACCGCAGATAAGTTTCTCGGCTTTTGATTGGCTAGCTTGCCTGGTCATATATATTATATGACCTGCCAAGCCGTCAGACATACAGGAATTGCGATTCCCCTCCGGCGCCTCGCGTCTACTGAAGACACATTTTGCAAGCGTCTACCGATTGCGAATTGTATTCCTCACTAAGCACAATAAAACCCCGAATTGATCAATAAAAGTAACAAATTGTACACTCAAAACCAGTCTTTATTGTTTATTTTTCCATAAATATTCTTCGCTCATCAAAATATGAGCGAAAAATGACACAAACTGTCCCGTTTAGTCTGTTCAAATCTCAACACGGCTATGTCATAAACTATGGGTTCCACGCACGAAGCGCGGCGTAGCAATGACAGCGAATATTTGGGAACCAGTCGCATTCTTCTAGAGGCGCCAAAGGGAGAGCAGATCGATAGAGCAGTGGAATATAAATTAAATTACACGATATAAAAAAACTGTCATAAAGTCGTTTTCGATGGATTTCTTACTCCATATTTAGTTTGTTTTCGTTTAATAAAAAAACAAAATGTTCATTTACGCCTTTATATTAAGACTGACGGTAGAAAATCGAATCTCTGATTATTTTTCTTCCTGAAAAAAAAACCGCAAAGATCAAAAGAAGAGATGTTTATACAGCCAAATAACGGATCTGCGGTATGACAAATACGTTATTGTGATTCTACATAGGCTATATGGTGTAATATTGCCCGTCTGAAGGTATGTTCACCCTCGGCTATCGCCTCGGGTGAACATACCTACAGATGGGCAATATTACACCATATAGCCTGTATCGCCTCGAGTGAACATACCTACAGACGGGCAATATTACACCATATAGCCTGTGTAGAATCACAATAACTTATACTTATTTTTATTCCAACAAATGTATTTTCACTCGAAAATACTACGTTTGGTGTTCACTCGATGAAGAATATTTCGATCTTACATTTAAAACAACAAATATTCTCTTATATATTATTTCCAAAATACAGGCACACCTTCACCGTTGAAAGTGACCGTGAATACAACTGTCACCTACCAGCTGCCCACTGTGGGCACGACCCCGTATCCCTGGTACTCGCCCCAAACCAGGTCGTACCAGCTGCATCAGCAGACGTACACCGTGCCGGACACGGGCATTATTGCCATAGACGTGGACGTCCCTGCAAACGCTACCAATATCAATCTTAATGTATGTACAGTAGAACCTCTCTAAACCGGACACGCACGCAGTCTTTGTATACTTAATTGTATGTGTGCCATTGTCATCGACGTCTGATGATACTACCTGCTCAAGTTCGCCAAGCACAGTCGCATGCCTTGGCATAGTCATGTGTCTGATTTACAGCGGAACATCTCTAAGCCGGACACCATGGGGACCTCCCAGGGTGTCCGGTTTAGAGAGGTTTCACTGTACAAGTTCAGTATTTGTGTCATACGTACTCATAACGTCGCTGCAAATAATTAGTAGACAAAAGATCCTTGAAAATATGAAATAGTATTATTGCCTGAATTCATTATTATGTGTAATAACATATTCATAGTCTGTATGATGCACATATATACATATACGTTTGCAGCATGGAACATTATATATATTATACAATTAATGTTTTTTATGAGGTCAATACGTGGTTTTATCGACTCTATGAAAGTGATATCGACCGAGGATGAAGTTTCGATAAAACCACGTATTGACCGAGAGAAAAAGACATAATTGTTTTATTATAAATTGAGAAATTTACATGTACGCGATTGACCAGATAGTGCACCCGGACAAAATTCTACATATTGACCAAAGATAGAATATTTCAAAACAAAACCTATTTTCGTTGTTTCTTGTAAATTGTGAACTCTACATGAAAGGTGTAATTCTACTACCAACCATTTTTTGGTTCTGCTGATGAACAATTCTTAGATTTTGTCTCCAATTTCCCAAATATAACATGTTATGACCAATCAATCCTTTTGAGTTAAAATGACTGGTCCAGTTCCAGCGTTTATGATCGGAAGCTCCGCACATAGGCCAATACAAACTAATCGATATGCTTTTCTCAGGTCAATATCACGTTTTATTTAAAATCACGTGTCCAGCATCTGGCCAATCAAGCACTCTAAATTGTACTCAATTGATAATACATGTAGTTGTAAATATATATAAATCATCATGCTTGAGAGCCTCATGTATATCTATTTACATAGTGATGCGTACATAGTTGTAGCCCAATGGCAGATGGCCATATATATAGTTCGGGGGTTCGTAGAGCTTATAACGGATTTTTTGTCAGTTTTAGTAAATGGAAGAATGCAAGTTTCATACACGCTCACATTAAATTACTTGTAATGTATTTATTGTAAGTTTATTGTAAGGTGCAAAAATCGCCACCGCATCACCTATTGTTGGCGAAATGGGGATTATATTGCCATTAATCTGTAATGGCATCATGCATAGTGTTTTCGTTTCATCAATTACACTTAGCCCTTCAACCCTACATGTCAGAACGCCAAGATGTGCAAACACTGTAGATCCAGCTGAGCCGGCTCGTAACGAGCCGTCTCACCAGGATCTGCAGCATTTGTCACTATTATTCACCTCTAAAAATCCACATTCTGTCATTCATGGAATAGTCGAAACATTAGTATGAACCCGCAAATATAGGATATCCTGGGTTGAAAGGGTTAAATGTACATTCTAGTGCACTCTATAAATATCGTGCATTAGCAATAGGTCAACCGCATTGTAATTTTGAAATTTGCGGCGTATATCAGAAAATTATAGGTCGGAAAACATGTTTAATGGCTCGCCATTAAACAGATTTTCCGACCTATCATTTTCTGATATACGCCGCAAATTTCAAAATTACAATACAGTTAACCCTATATTGATTTCAGATTGAGGCGGGATCAAGCCAGGCGAGGGTCTACCAGTCTGTACAGAAGAGTTACTCTCCCAGTGACAACTATATGCAGCTGTTGTTGAAGTCGACACACCTACAGGTAATTACGTAGCATTTGTAGAAATTCAATTCAAGTTATTTGCACTTAAGCACAATTTACTTCTCGCCACAATACATCGTCATCGGCGGTGCTAGTCATACAGCCGTATACATGTATAAGTAAATACTTTGTAATATGATAACCTGTAGTAATAATGTGTTTTACCAACGAAAGTAACATATATAAATAAATGAGACTGAGGAGCCTATAAAACCACAGAGCAATCATTAAATACCATAATAGCATACAAGGTACATACGCATAGTTCTTAAATCCATAACATCAAGGTACAACAGTACGCATATAGTCTTAATACCATAATATACAAGGTAACAGTACATGTACCTAAACATAATAGCGTCTACCATAATCAACTACAGTTAACCAACAGTACGCATCTAGTCTTAAATACCATAATACATACAAGGTACAACAGTAGCTATAGTACAAGGTACTAGTCTAGGTCTACATATCTACCATAATAACATACAAGGTACAACAGTACGCATATGTCTTAAATACCTAATAATAGGCATACAGTACCAACGACGCATGATAGTCTACCCAAATAGGTCATTAATAACCAATACAAGGTACACAGTAACGACATATAGTCTTAAATCCACTAATATCATACCAAGGTACAACAGTTACGCAGTAACATCAGTGCATATAGTCTTAAATACCATAATAAATACAAGGTACAAAAGTACGCAAATATAGTCTAAATAACTACATACAAATACAAGGTAACAACAGTAGCTATAGTCTTAAATACCATAATAGCATACAAGGTACAACAGTACAACTATCCTTAAATACTATAATAAAGCATACAAGGTACAACAGTACGCATATAGTCTTAAATACCATAATAGCATACAAGGTACAACAGTACGCATATAGTCTTAAATACCATAATAACATACAAGGTACAACAGTACGCATATAGTCTTAAATACCATAATAACATAAGGCATACAGTAAAAAACATCGGCAATCAGTCTGATACCAAATAATCAACATACAAGGTACACTAGTACACATATAGTCTTACAATACACATTAATAACAATATCAAGGTACAAACAGTACGCATATAGTCTTAAACTACCATAATATCATACAAGGTACAACAGTCGCACCATCTCATAGTCCATATATCTTAAATACCAATAATTACAATACACAGTACCAATATAGTCTACCAATACATAAGGTAACATACAGTAACAACAGTAACGCATATGTCTAATACTATAGCATACAAGGTCAACATACGGCTATAGTCAACATTAAATACAATCAGGTACAACAGTACGATAGTCTTAAATACCATAATAGCATACAAGGTACAACAGTACGCATATAGTCTTAAATACCATAATAACATACAAGGTACAACAGTACGCATATAGTCTTCAACTGGCTCCGATGTGCACTCTACGTCTGGTTATAACCTAAGTAGTAGTTAGGGATAGTGTTTTAATTGTTTTCCATATTTTTATTTATGCACAAGTTTACAAGTGTAGTGTGTGAATGGAGATTCGCTAATTTTATACATGTTGCAGGCCATTTTTTTTATTTGAAACATATATGGGCCAGACTCTGGCAGTACCTCCAGTATCGCACCCACCATAGTGATTTCGAAAATAAAAGTAACATTTAAGGTTGACACAGAATTTAAAGCTCATGCGGATGATTGTTGTTATGTCTTCTCTATTTATTTGATTGAAATTTCATAATCATATTACAGGCCGGACAAACAGCGTCGTTCGAGGTTAAAGCAACGGAAACAATCTCAAGTGGTGTATATCAGGTACGATTGTAGTGTAGTTAAGACCAGCTATGTGCTTTTGTACACAAGAAAATTTGCGATTTGTCATGAAAAATATTTATAGAATAAACTGCAATATGTCATTCAGATGAAGGCCAACGGTAACGAAATTTTCATATTAAATGCGGTATTCAATGTTCAGAGAAAATGCGGAGATGTAGACCGCATTTAATATGAAAACCCCATTGCTGAATAATTGTCATTTCATGTCATTCAACTTTTGACGTCATTTACAGAACATATTGTAAATATTGTAAATATTTGTTTCATTAGATTTTGCACATCCTCTACAAAATAACATGGCTTATCTTTTTGTTTTATGTTTGTCAATATATAGACACCTTATTTATCAACGTACTATTTAATGTGTACGCACATAATAGACGTATTCAGGTTAGTGGAGAGAGATTATTCCTGTAAAACTGTATTATCAAAATGTAAATATGGCATGATTTGGTCAGAAAGCTGCAACACTTTAGAATGTGGAGCCCGAAAGTTTTGATCCACACTTATTGTGCAAAATGTTATGCTGAATTAGAAAATCTAGTTCGTTGCAACGGTCTGGCGGGGCGTTTTCACGCAAATTGAATATGACATTCAATATAACCACACTATTAAATTGTACAACTCAGTTATAAACATCAGTCTGACGTTGAAATTTCGTAAAATAATATTTACTTTTTACATTTAAACCATTGTAGGTTATGTCTCGTGGATCCGTTGTGAGCGCCGGCAGTTTTAGTGGAAACACATTCTCCATCGCTATAACGGACAAGATGGCGCCCAACGCCCGTATCATTGCCTACTATGTGAGGACGGACGGCGAAGTGGTTACCGACAGCATCAGCTTCGAGGTCGAAGGTGCTTTCCTTAACCAGGTAATTTGTGGCAGTGGCTGGATACATGGGACTTATGACATTTGTGGCCAGTGTAGCTCCTGATCAAATAGCACATCACACTTCTGTAGCCTCATAGCGATCTATGTTCCTTGTTAGAAGCATGACAGGTGTTTCATTGATTGAATGGTGAACAGTGACTTGTGTTCACACTACATGTTCTTCGCATATGTCGGTTCCAGACGGTGTTTGTTCACGGTAATACTTGTGCGATAATAGAACCTCTACAGTGGAGATGTATGGGCTGTGGCTCAGGGGTAGAATACAGGACTTCAAAACCTACCATAGTGCATGGATAATAGTTCATAGTGTTTCCATCCCACTGGGCTGTCGAAGACTTTAAACTGAGATCCCGTCCCTACATGGCATTAGCTGTTTCCAGGACGTTAAACCCCATTCATTTCATTTCTACGGGGGAGAATATAATTAATGAACACCCTTTAAACTGAGTTTAACTGTAGTGAATTACCACGGGCGTATGGACTGATGGACTGACGAATGAACGGAACTTTAAGAACAGAACGACATGCCAAGTTTCCATCACATGATAACATATACTATCAGTTTCAATGTGATGACAATGGGGCATATTGTTTGCTGATACTACTTACTAGCGGCTTTTGTGTTACAGGTGTCAATCGATTTTGACAAGAAGAAGGCGGAGCCGGGTGACAACGTGCACGTGGTCGTGGCCGCTGACCCCCAATCCGTGGTTAACCTTCTTGCCGTCGACCAGAGTGTCCTCTTGCTGAAATCCGGCAACGACATCTCATCCTCCCAGGTGATACTTGGATACCATTTTCAGATGTAATGAATGTTGACATTCCCATTGTTTTTACTTAGTTAAATTCTGCCAAATCTTGATTTCATTGTATAACATTCGATGTGAGGGAATAAGGCTGACCAACAGCAATAGGACGAAACAATGCATTATTCATATATATCCACTTTTATAATTATATTTCTGCTATTTTGCACGTAATGTTTATAGCCGATAACTATTATTTTATTTAGCATTCATTAAACTAATATCAATTGCTAGGTGGTGAGCGAACTGAAGACATACGACACAATTTCTCACCCAACATCCTCATGGGGAGGAGGATTCTGTTGCAATTTCTTCTGGAATCGCTATCCTGTTTACTACGGCGGTTCGGATGCCCAGCAAATATTTAACGTGAGTACCACCTGAACCAAAATATACTGGAAACTGCCACTCAACTTTGAATCTGTATCAGATAAGCACCTTAGTATTGACCAAATAGACGTAACGCTGGCAGATAAGAAAATGCTGTTTGACACATTGACGCCGATACAATATACCCGTAGCACAATCATCCGGGATTTGCAAACTATCTTCATCAACGTTTCTTATCTGAACGACGTCGTTTCGCAATGTCGTCAATGTAATACAATGATGAAACGTAGATAAGTGTGTGTTTATTTTGATGCCCATTCCGAGAAATGAATCATTACATAATAATAGAATACTATGTGAGTAGTCTTTTAATATCTCATTTATCTGACTTTGTTTGGGAAACGACCGAGAGATAACATATATTCATAAAAGATAGAAACTTGCCATCTCTTAAAGGTACATGCCCACGCAGTAGGCACAAAATGTTATTTATAGGAATTAAATAAGTGTATAATTATGTCACTATTCCACCAGTTCTAAAAATTACGAGTGCCCGCTATACAAATATAATCATTTATTAATTATCAATTTACTGTTAGCGACGCGCGGCGGTAACAGTCTATTTTGATAATGTGCGGGGACGACGACTTTCACATCACGGCTTGCGATGCGCATGCGCAGTATACTACGCGCGCAAGTAGGCTTCCCAATATGTAAACAAGAATATCAACATGTCGAAACGTCCAGGACGGAAATTGTATGAAACGGCGTCGGCCAAAAAAAAGGCGAAATATCTGAGGGACAGGCAGTACAGAGAGAGAGAGAGAGTGGTTAATATTTGCGACCAGATCACCAAATGGAAAGAGTTACGTGGAGATTTAGATTTGGACTCGAACAGAGATTTTTCTTCTCAACTTCCGATACTTCACTGCGCATGTCAAATATGTGATATGATTGACCGTGTTACGTGACGCGTGTTGGTAAAAATAGCACGAGGTCGGAAAATACCCTTTCTGGTCGCGGCATATAAAATGCGATTTAACACCAATTAACACGCGCCGCAATTAAAAATAACTCGTTAGTGGGTAGACAAATGGCTCATATAAGGCATGACAGAAAATGAAAAGTAGTAGTACAGTGTAACCTGCTGCGTGGGCATGTACCTTTAATTCGCATTCTATTCATGCAGGTGTAGATGGCACCACCCGTCCTTGTTCGCCTGGTTTATGCTGAACATGTATATAATGTAGGTTATGCAATACATTACGGTAATGCGGATTATGGTTTGTAACATGACACAAGACTTTACACGTAAAAGCTCCGCCTACCAATTATCTTACACAAAATCATATACGGACGTACAGGGAGATGTTTCTGATACGACGATTAAAGTGTATTTTACATTTACTATTTGCCATTTCAGCGACGTATACCAATATTTCCTTATCAGTTGAGACGATATCTAGAATTACTTGGATTATTTGGATCTATTTCTCGGATATTAATTATAATCAGACACACGCTTTAAATATCTAATTCAGTATTGTTTCTGAAATCCCTTTCACATTTCGATAGTATGGTTGTAAAAAACTCGTATGTTTGTTATATCTTCGGACAAATACGACGGTGTGATAAGGGAAGTCGATTCTCGAGCGAGTATTATGTCTATGGCACTTTAAAATTGTGTCCCATGGCGAAAACAATATTTTTGATTGATTACATTGTTAATATACACTATGATATACATCCAGAACGCTGGTGTTAAAGTAATGACAGATGCCACTGTGTACCACCACTACGAACCAGTAAGATGTAAGTATTTCATTTTATATCACAACATACAATTGCGAAATTGAAGAAGCATAACACAAATAAATGTTTTGTAGACTGTTTGTGTAAACATGCTTAATTTTAGTAGTAAAGTGACACCTAGAATACACTGCCGTACAATGATGTTATCCTGTTGCATATTGTCTTACATGATGACACACGTCGTTGCATAATTATCTTGAAATTACTCAACATGTGCATATCGAAAGAAGAAAACATGTTCTTCTGAAAGCCTGGCATACAAAAATGATACTGTCGTATAGATCTATGAGACATTACTGCAATTACATATTACCTATGAACCTTTGCCAAGTAGACGGTGTGCTACAGAGACCAGACCAAACTGTATGCGATGCTCGGCATTATCACATCCACAGAGTGGCCAAAAGAAAAACTTGGACACGTTTTTATAAGTCTTATATCTCCAGATATAATATTTCAATCCTCACAAATTTTGATACATACTGGTTATTAAAATTGGCATATGACCATTATATTTACTTTATCCAAACCGCACGCATACCGTTGCCATGCCGACTTTGACGTCACTGAGTCGAAATTGCAAAAAAACAGTTGTACTTTCCTGTTGCAAAATTGCATTTAGTACATTAAACCCATCATATAGTAATACATACAAATAATTCCAGCACAAAAATACTTACACAATTCCGTAACATTTGATTGGCCCGTAGCAAGTCTCTGTCTAAAATTTATATCCCAGTAAACTCCCACGCCAAACTACTTTCCGTAACCGTGAGGCGCAGTTAAAAACAATCTTAAGGAAAAGGAAAATTTACACATTTTCTTGATGAATTTGGTTCAAATGCTGGAATTATAAGGAATGAATGGCCTTTTTGTGGAATTTATCGGGGATATAAACTTGGAAAAGTCGCGGGAATACTGGACGAGGCCTTCCGGCCTTCGTCCAGTATTCCCGCGACTTTTCCAAGTTTATACCCCGATAAATTCCACAAAAAGGCCATTCATTCCTATAGTAAATGCATACACTCACTTACATTAGGCATTATATACTGCAAGTTTGTTCCAATTTTGCTAAAAACTCAATTTGCTGACAATCACTTTGAACATTCAATTACCCAGTCTTACGCATGTAGGGTGTTTGCTGGTGAAATATATCAATTTATCTGTGTACTATTTGTTGCTAGTGACATTGTACATGTACCTAGCATTTATTATTGCATTTAATAATGTTCAGTATAGCATTTATTTCACTCGTTCAATGACAATAATGAAAACGTTACATCTTTTCAACTGTTCCATAACGTTCTCAACAATGGGAATTCCAGAGTATGATCAAGTGACGTCATAATCTTAATGACGCCAAAATATGTGCACGAGCAATAAGCAATATGTATCCTTCAAATAGCACAGACATTCCCCAATGTGTATACCAACGTTTATTAAGATTCCAATGGTAAGTCAAATGAATATGTCTGTTACAAAAAGTGTCCAAGTTTCTTTTGAGCCACCCTGTACATATTTCGCCGACATTGTTTCCAAAAGCAATCCAAACAAATCCCACAATGGAAGTCTAATATTGATGCAAATTCCAGAACAGACAAGCGATCTATTTGTTTCTGTAAATGTTGAATATTTAGGCGATATCAAACTAATTTTCAGAAAGTTCTCATTTGCAATAAGGCAGAAATATCCCTTATACTTGCCCATTTGATAAAAGTGCAAGAAATATCGATACGGATATTCATGGAATGACCTGGAGGTTTCTCAACGTTAAACACCACCGACATTTCTACGAAATTGTGTCGAATGACAAAGCTGTGTCAATCAGAGACTGGGTATATGTATATTATGTCGCGAACACAATACATTGTATATTGAGCTATTCATCACGACTGGTAATGTATGACACGCACACCTTCTTTTCACGTTCTCCTCGACCAGCATATTCCGTGTACACACAGATTATCCTTTCATCAATGAATTACGGCCTAATATGGCCTTTGCCGGAGGAGCATTTGCAGGAGTCCATCCTGATACAGCAATGGCAGGCGGGATACCGCCAAATCCATCTCCGGGACACATGGCGGAAGTCGATCACGTGCGATCGGTCTTCCCGGAAACGTGGTTATGGAGTAACTCTTCCATTGGGTACTGATATGCATTAGTTGATAAATGTGATGTGTAGAGATTGCTGCTTATGTACTGCGTGCTCGGGTTGTCCCGTGGCGTTTTCCCCATTCTTTGCCTCATCTGTCTAACTTGCATCACTACGTCTTCGGTTTTAAACCACGTTCTACTCGAATGATAGCGTTAATCTCGCCGTGACGATACAATGATTTGTTATGTACATCTAAGGGATGGTACTTCATTTCATATATTTGTTGTGTAGCCATTTTGCCAAAATGTTTTGTTTTTTTTTATATAAAAAAGTAAAATGTGTTTTCTAATCATATGTATAAACAGTACAACTCTAGTAGTGCGAACTTGCTTTTAGTGAATTCTCTTTTAGTACGAAGTGGTTTCAAATCCCCGAAAAATCTATTCGTTATTACTTAAAAAAACATATTATAACACGTATAGTATGAACTTGTTTAGTGCGAATAAGTGGTTAGTACGAAATGATTTTCCAGTATCCAGGTGCAACATTTATACGAACATATCAATGTTTATAAGGAATATTTTTGTTCTCGCATTAATGTTTTCGTCGATAATGCAGTATCTGATATACAATCATCCATACAATGACAAACATATCTATCGCATATGTCATTAAATACCGTTTACTGTTTGTTTAATCACGGTTTCTGTTCGTTATTGACCAGTTCCGTCACTGTTGCTGATAGCTGTTTCCTAAGATAGTTGAATGTTATCTCTACATTTCCATTTGAATTTTTTTTTGTATTATATTGTGGACTAATTTTGTTCAGTATTGATGAAACCTCAAATTAATATGCTTGTGATTAAACAATAAAATAAATATGTTTTCAAATTCAAATTCTTTATTCATCTACTACATACATGCATCTACTCCATTTGATGCGACTATATATATATATAATTCGTTGTATGTATTTGAAAACTAAATCGTTCTATTCATTTCACAAATCTCTGATATCACGAACTAAAACTCTCGGTCCCGAGGAGTTCGTGAGAAGCAAGTTTAAATGTAGATTTATACAATAATCGATGTTTGCGACTGTGTATCGCGGTCCATGTCAAGATTACAACAATCCATTTAACGAACGCCTCCTATCACTATGGCTTTAATAAGCGATCTTAAATGTAAACGGGACATGCTGAAATAGACATACTGCTAAAAGTCATATCCAACGACCATCAACGATTGTGAACATTAAAACATCACTGCAAGAACAGACGGCATACATTCTGATTTCACAACATGCACTCTACGAGTATATGAGCGCTTTTGCATGCAACACAATCATGTTACTCTTTTCATGAAAGACTACTACGAGCTCATGGGACATGGAGTCGGAGCTGGTGCGGTTGATAGTGCTGTTAATGGCCCAGCGCCACAAATGTCACATTCCAACATGGCTGAAGTAGACCACGTGCGCTCCATCTTCCCTGAAACTTGGCTGTGGAGTAATTCTTCTGTTGGGTACACTGATATTTATTGTTGCAATTAATGCATGCTATATCCGACTGACGGCCTGCTAAACAGTATTAATCTATAGTGCTGCTTCAATACCATATCCTGCTTATTTTTGCTCCGCTTCATATAATTGCGTACAACAAGCGACAATTTGGCCGTTTGATATGTCTATAGTAAATACACTTCCAACATGCTATCTTTTTATCATGACATTTATTTGCCGTGTACTGTATATGGTAGTACTTTACATATTATTTTAGCAGAACATCTGTTATTGCATTTTCTTAATTGTCACAATATTTGCACATAAACCAGCGACAACAAATACATAATATTAGTAATATTATACAATAAATTAAATGTGTGCTTTAGAATTAAAGCGCCGCCATATTTGCTAGACAATAGTTCAGTCGGGGATTCGATCTGGCAGGCCCAACAACTGAACAGTTGCATGTGTGTTGTCGGCTGTTGTTCGTGATCATACGAACATTGTGTTTGCATAATACAAAAGCAACGAGCGATTAAGGACGAGGAACCGCTGGCATCTGGCTTGAGCATTCTGCTCTTGTTATGAGGAACCATTTCGGTACTCCTAAGTGGTTGATGTTGCTCAGCTCAGCACAGCCAGCTTTTGTACCATCATCCAGTAGTTACTCGTGGGAGTATTGTGATCGTGATCCGGGCCTGCATGCTGGTGGTCCATCCGATGTATGCCCAGTCTCTGTCGATGCCCCATGCTTGACTATGGCTCGACTTTGACTGTCACCCAGTATGATCCCCGGACTTATTACCCAGCACCGACCAGGGATGTATAGTTATATACACATATCACAGACCATGCATGATATAGCACTAGGTTCAATTTGAATCAGAACATACAGCACTGGTCGACATAACTGTCATCACATATTAGGGTACGGATCTGTTAGTTCATAGCTACGCTGCCGAAAATATACATGTAGGTTCACGTTAAGGCGCCCATCTCGTGGTATCGCCCGCAACACGAGACGAACACTTATTGAAAATTAGTATACATACATATTGGTATAGCCCATATGAAGGGTGGGATTAAGTCAACACAATATCAGGTCCAACTCCTGTAACCGCCTGGAATATTGATAACACTATTTTTTTGCGAGGTGTGTTCGAGTTAAATCGAATATCTGTACTTATGTATGTTGCCCAACATACGTTGTCTCAGCCTTGTCATATAAGGCGGACTGAACATCCGATTATATTTTCCAGCTTGATACACAGGAACTAATATGAACATAAGGTAGTTAATGAGCGCCTGTTCTCGTGCTACAGCTAGCCAGTTCGGCTGGGAATTCGTTTCATATATTGAGCACCAAACGAGGGACTGCACACTATGAGATGTTCAACATAGTGATCGTAATGCTGCCCAGATTGGCTAGAGCTGACGTCGGCTGTTTAACACGATCTCTTGCTGGAGATAGCCAGGCTAACAAGGAATATGTTACAATACCTTTACTCTTGAAAACGACATGTTGTATATTTAGTTATAGTGTGGCTATATTAGGCACATTTTATCGAACTACATGTACTATCGGTTATGCTCACACTGTAATATTATATCCTAAGATGTTTTCGCCCATGGTGGATTTCTCGGCGGCGGTGGACATTTTGTTCAAGCCACAACACCACATGTACCGTCAGTCACTGATCATGGTTCACAGCACAGTATGAACGATGAAACGCGTGTGAGAACTGTATTCCCAGAAACCTGGCTATGGAGCAACTCATCCGTCGGGTATGAGTACAATCCACATACATACTTGTTAACCATGGTGATTTGCTTATATGCTTTGTATGGTACATGTATGATGCTTTTGATTTAGCTTATTTACTTACTGTCTTTAATGCTAGTGTCAATGTATTTTGTATTGCCTGTCGGACATTTTCTTCTTCACTAGCCTTAAATTGGTGTTTAAGATACATATCACATTCGTTGCATCAATGACGTATTTTCTCCTTCCTTTTGTGTGATGATTTCCTTTGAAGATCTGTATGTGGATCCTTGTACACCGGTGTCCGGTTGGAGATTCAGTAGTATTACCGCTGTATGTATGCCGGTGAGCGTTAGTATTGTATTGTCATTAGTTAACTTATTTTTCCTTGTCACTGAACGTCTTCAATGTCCTTAGTGTTAGTTGTTTTGTGTTAGTTTTTTCCATTGTGCATTGAGGTGTGCAACATTCACGACGGCATGCTATCAGTTAACTCTCATGGCGGAAGTATAAATTAAATGTTGACCACCTGTCACATGGACACATTACATGTCCTCTCATAGTGTTTGTCTACTCAAAACGGATGCAAATAACGATTTAATAAAATATTACATCGTTTATATCCAATAATGACTGAATATATACATGCAGACCGTTTGTGCAGACCAGCTAAAGCGTTTGTCGTTTTATAGAGGTGTTTTTTTCTCTCAACCAATTTTAATGAATACATTCATCATGGTTAACAAAGCTATCCATGTAACAGTCAACTATAATTTAGCGTATAAATAAATTGTGTATTGTCATGAATAGATATACTTAGACGTTGTGTTCATATGCATTTCTTCTCCGAAAATAGTTTGTTTGAAAGTAAATCGTTTGGTGATCGAATAACACAACAGCATATTCTGTATGCTTAGGCGAATAAACTAACTAATATCTGTTTACTTCCCCCATACTGCACACTTCACTGATGTAATCATGATATATATCGGCAATGCAATACGTATTTGTGCGATTAACACTTTCAACTCTACATACCAGATGGCGAAAATGTGAAAATACTGTAGATCACGAGGAGGCCGCTACAAACGCGCCGCCTCACCAGGATCTGCAGCATTTGTCACATATACGTTGTCTGAGTTTATGGTTGAATGAGGTGTTATTGGAGTTGATATTAAGAACAACAGATCAAATGTATTTCATATGAAGACTATCCATCCTCTGGAGCTGGCGGTGGCTTTGGAGGTGGCGGCGGTCATCAGATGTTTCCTGGTGTTGTTAATAGTCTGGCAGGCTCTGGTAGCACCAGCGGCGGCTCCCAGCACTCACTGCAGGATGTACCACGTGTCAGAACTGTTTTCCCTGAAACATGGTTGTGGAGCAATTATTCAACCGGGTATATTTCATAGCTGTTGAAAGACGTCGCCTTTCTTTGTATAAATCACCGATGCTTGCTTGGAAACAGTATCACTATCAGCTCATGCATATACATTGGTACATAGGTTCTATGAAATGAATTACGCTGTATTTGTTTGTACGCAGAGGCTTTTATGACTAACACCAATAACTGCATGATGGTGACATGTTTACATGTTCTATGTTGCTTAATATGTATCTGTGATAAATGCAATGCTGACACTTGTCTGCATGTTTAAGGGCGTTTGTGACACACAGCAGCCAGTATGACACAGCATTTGCACATTGGTGGAGGTGTTTGGCGACTAACATGCGTTATGTGTCACTGTCTCCAATTGTTATTTTATATTCTATCCATTTGTACTATTTTTAATTTCTCATCGTTGCAATGCTGTATAAGATTGGATGTATCCAATGGCGGCCGGAGGAGCAGGAGGTGGAGGTGGAGGTGGAGGATTCCATCATCACGGGATAAACGGCGGTGGTCCCGTTCCAGCACCAGCTAGTACTGGCAGCGTCAAGGAGGTTGACCATGTTCGATCAGTCTTTCCTGAAACGTGGTTGTGGAGTAACTCGTCTGTCGGGTATTAAAATGCTTACTACGGTTTCGGAAACCCCAGCCCAGCTATGCGTAGCAAATCCGTCAATGTCGTCATATGAATGGGTTACGTATCGAATGCATGACCTGTTAGATGTTCATGTCCTTTGTCAGTTTATATATAAGTCGATATCAATTTCAGCGTTTTCTTTTATTTTCGGCCAAGCAAAGACTGGCTTACTAAGTGTGTGACTATATGACGCCCATTGGATTTATTGGCGTCAGACATTCGCTGCTTATTTTAGTTAGAGGACCAAGTATTGCTAGTTATAGTTCGAACATCGCTGCCTGTTGAAGACAACTGTTATATGTTCTTAACTCGTTACCTAGTGATGGGCTGTGACTCAGGTGTAGAATACATCAATACTGAAGGTGGTGAGTGAAAAACCTACCATAGGGCATGAAAAAAACTTTCATAGTATTTCCAGCCTACCGGTCCCGTCGGATGAGACTTTAAACTGCGGTCCCGTCCCTATATGACTTTAGCTGTTGCTGAGATGTTAAACCAATTCGTTTCAATCATTACCTAGGCTCTCTCGACAGCTTCGTGTTTACTGTTTATATTGTAAATATAGCGAGACGTACTAATATAACTATAAGGTACACATGCTTATAGGGAACAAGATCATCTTGTGCGACAATACATGTTACATGAAAACAAAAGAGAGAGGATGCATAGTTTTGCAACGAATATAACTTATATATTCAGAGTTGTGTGACACCACAAGGACAATACATGTTGCATGCAAAGAAAAGAGAGAGATGATGCATAGTTTTGCAACGAATATAACATATATATTCAGAGTTGTGAATAGATAGCATGATGTATTGATATTATTTTCCGATTCTTAATTGTTGATGAGCATGGTTGTCGTTGCGACAATTACACACATTTTGTTTGTTTGTCGATATTAATTGTATCCTACATGAAAAACATATTAGTTTGACCTTTGTTTCCAGAGCAGATGAAACAGTGTTCATTCAACCGATTTTATTATATACCTACACATGAACTCTGAATATATATGTTATATGCGTTGCAAAACTATGCATCCTCTCTCTTCTAACTACTATATTTAATCCCAGAAAATTTGCGCCACTTAAATTGCACAAAATGTCATGATATAGCGTAACATGGTGTATATCTCCTCGTTGCAAAGTGATTCCAAATTTCTCATTGCATATGATCATCTGTAAAGGAATTAACAAACACAATAACGACAAGCTCACGTAACTCACATGGTGGTCTTACTCTATTGGTATTGACTTACGACTTGTATGTAATGATTTACTGGGAAGTATTTGTCCTTTGTTGTCGAGTGCACACTTGGGGCTTCAATAACGTTTAGTGCAGTGTGTCGCTTTCCAAATGTCTTCTTCTAGTGATATTATTTTCCGATTCTTCATTGTTGATGAGCACGGTTGTCGTTGAGACAATTACACACATTTTGTTTGTTTGTCGATATTAATTGTATCCTACATTCATTGTGCTCAGTTTACGCTTGTGATATGGGACGTTTCCGACATAACATGTGGCAACAGAAGGACGGTCCCTGACGGAAATGAACCATGTGAATGAAATGCATTAAAGCTGCATTTACAGTTCAATTGACAGAACGAAAGCCTCAATGAAGAAGCATATGTTTCAAGGAAGAACATAAATACAGACCATGGTCTTCTCCGTCATCATCGCTCTCCATTTCTGTTGTTTTTTCTCAGCTAACGAGCTTTGCATTGGCCGAACACTTACTGACGTATAACAACTTGTCATATCTTGCATTGACTAGATACGCATATGAGATTCAAAACTACGTTTCATTGATCGAACGACGTTACATCCCGATAGCCTCTGAAAGGGCGAGCATAGGAATTTATACGCGTTCCATCCCCTTGTCAAATAATATTCATATCAACAAACACTAGCAGTGTATTCTCTCTTTATAAGATTGGATTACGTTTCATTCGGACCTCACATGACGCTCGCCTCTGAAACGGTAGGAATTCCTCGGTGAGCCTTGGAATTCCTACGCGTTTCAGAGGCTTAACTGACACCAAGAGACACTAGCTGGATATTCTCTCTTTACAAGACTGGACTGATACTATGATGTTCGAGAAAGGACCTGAACCACCAGCAGCAGGAGGAATAGCCCCGATGCGTGGTGACGGTGGTAGTGGTGCCACACACGGCAGTACACAGCAGTCTTTGCATGATGTGTCGCATGTACGGACTGTGTTTCCGGAGACATGGTTGTGGAGCAATTATTCAACTGGGTACGACAATGGTTATTCTGCTCTAAACGATGTTGCTGTTTGCTGCTTAGTGGATCATGCTTCCTTATTTTTGTCTGCTTCCAGTTAGCACAAAAACATTACCAATCACGGATAGCTATTTGTTGACCACTGGCGTTTCAAATGAATTTGTGGCAGTCTTTCGAGTGTGATAAATGTTTTGTGATTCGTAGGAATTTGTGATGAGTGTCTCTGTGGCTATGTGATATGTTTCATTGCATCGATGTTATGGCTTGTATGTATTCCTTTTAAAAAAAAGTTATATCTTTTAAATAAAGTGCAACTATTAATATTTACACTGTCCTTGAATTCATAATGGAAACGCCCATTCAATGTATTGCGTTCATATTACAGTACAGTACATTAGCCCCACGTGACGTCGCGCGATATTGTTGATTCGTTAAAGTTTGTTTGAAGTCATTAGATTACGTGACGTTAATCGTCGTTGTCAATAAGTCACGCTATTGACAGGCAACGTCGCTGTTCCATGAATTGCGACAAAACGACTTAAAGCAATAATATTCCTAACTTTTACTCCGTGTATGGTTATTTACATCTTTGAAACTATCCGAAAATGCAGTGTAAATATAAGTAATACAACCATGGGCTTAATAATAGAAGACCAGCGAGCCTCAAAGATGTTAGTCAATGTGCGTATTTCATAGTTATGTTTAGTCTCAGCTCATACACAATCAGATATACTACTACATTCCCCGACATAATAATACAAATTCCACAGCGAATGCATTGCATAACACATTTACATTGGTAGGATGTTCATATATGTATCTCCTAGATATTTAAGAGCAGACTCACTCTGTATAGTAACTACTTTGGCGAAATCATGCAAACACCAGTGTTGCGTTTCTTCATTATGTGCTAGATATTCATTATTTCTTTTGCATCTCACATCATCGTTATCGCGCCACCGTATGCGTTTATTTGCCTTTACATTGCTTACAATGTCACACGCTGCTTACTTAGCTAAGATTTGCATGTGCTCCTATGTGTTGCGTGTATCATTTTTTAACGTGTACGTCGTAACTCCTTGCTTGGTTATTGTGCTAGGTAACATGTTAGATATGCATATGTGGAGGGGTTTTCATTTACATGTGTTTAACTAAAACGATACTTTGATGCAAATGCGATTCACATTTACTGATAGACATGTATATTAAGATTAACTTAACTATTATTATGTTAAAAGTCACATTGCATTGATATAATTAGTACTCGGTATGAATGGAAGCATTAACTATTCACAATCATATTAAAATGTAAATACAGTCAGAATTCGTTACAGCGGCACACGTTATAGCGGCATATTCGCCTCCCGGCACAATAAGCCGCCAAACCAATCGGCATGCTCTTTAATCTGCTCGATATACCGGCAAATTCGGCTTCCAGCACCGGCAGGGAATTCCCGCAAACGAATACACAGTTTATGTCTTATTTAATGTGCGTTATAACGGCGCCGGTACCCGGCGTCGCTGGTACCAGCGCTGTGACCCAGCTCTGTTATCCGGCATTACGGAAACCGATATTCGGGAACCAGTCACTGACCATATAATGTGCGTCATAACCATGATAACGGCGCCGGTACCCGGCATCGCTGGTACCCGGCGTCGCTGGTACCAGCTCTGTTATCCGGCATTACGTGCCGGAAACCGATATTCGGGAACCAGTCACTGACCATATCTAAACAATTTCACAGCTGGTTGACCCCGACCTGCTGTCATAAATAGCAGGCAATTAACGTGTCGGTACCTTGTCACCTGCTGTGATGTACTATTTTGCAAACATCAATTAAGAAATGAACAGTTAGCAACTAAATGTACAAGTGATTAAATCCAGCAAGGACCGATAGATTGTAAATAAAAAAATATCATAATCGTGAACAATTTAAATAATTATCGTGTAGCATTGCCTCTGGGGCGAGTTCAGATAGGGACGAATCGTCATGTAAATATTTAAAGGGAAACCACTCTACATGTTTTTGCTTTGCAATTTTATAAATTTTAGCATGTAAATTAAAACAAACTGTTTATTAAAATATGTGTTTCTTTTATAAATGCACATGTTTGCGAATTGCTAACAATAAAGAAACAATTTCACAGATAATCCGGTATTCACCACGCGCTCTACAATTAACAACAGGTTCGCCTGCAACCTAGACTTAGTCAAATACCGGATTAGCTTTGAATTTTGTTTGTTTCCTTGATATAAATTTGTATATATGCATTGCTTTATCAATGTGGTGACAAATAAGTATATATCTCGCCGATAATGCTAATGTAAAATGACAGCAAATAGCGTCGATACAATGCGTGGTTACCAATTATCGACATGTTTCAATTACCGGAATTATCACTACAGTCTGATAGCGAGGAGAAAATCGCCGATTCTTTATACCGGCATATTCGTTATAACGGCATATTCGTTATAACGGCAGATTCATCTCTGACGAACTATGCCGTTGTAACGAATTCTGACTGTATAACAATGTCACACATGGCACATATAAGTGTATTCACAATGCTTATGTAAACTAATATTTTGACATTCTGTAAAACATTGCATACGTATTTACAAGCTTTAAAGCACATATTGCATGCATGCATTTAGCGTGATACACTTACTGATTATTTGACCACTCTCGACACCGATATCAGTATTATTTTGAACTTTCAAAGCCTATATAGATTCCCATATGTAATATTTCATTGTTTTTATGTATTTTGAATGCAAAAACAACGAATATCACTGGAAATAGGTTATTATGTGTAATTTCAGAATTGACGGCAGAGTGACCATTTCGACAACTGTCCCGGACACTATAACGTCTTGGGTTGCCAGTGCATTCGCCGTCAACGGCCAAACAGGGCTGGGAGTTGCACCTTCAAAGGCTAAGGTCTGCATGCATACATTCAGTCATCTGTATTAGCGATTTTTCGTTGGTGCGAAATAGTGATGTACGGAATGCATAGTTACATTTTTGTTGTTTTTAGTATATTTACGTGACGCTTGATCATACCTTAACGTGCACTGTTATTATCGTGTGTTCTTTGAATCGTCCTGTTTTGTTTTACCATACATCAACACGATGAAATATATGTACTGTAAATAAGATAGAGGCATGATACGTTATGTTATACTGGTTTAATTGGTAGTGTTCTTTCCCCGTATGAATCATTAACCAAGAAATGAACTCGAAATTAACATGTGGACTTTCAGATTGAGACGTTCAAGCAATTCTTCGTGAGTCTGAATCTGCCGTATTCTGTCGTGAGAGGGGAGGAGGTCGCACTACAGGCCAACGTATTCAACTACATGATCCAGGACGTTGATGTAATTATAAATTGAGTAGTAAACCCTCTCCAACCCGGATACCTGGGGACCCCATTGTGTCTTAATTTAGATGAGTTACGCTGTAACTTATTTCATTTTCGTGACCGTTTATGATTGAAAATAAGAAAGTATTCATGGAATGCTTAATTGCAATGGAAGCTCTGTAAACCTGATACCCTGTGGACCTCCCCAGGGTGTCCGGTTTCGAAAGGTTCCACTATGTCAGCAGGGACATTTTGTATTTGTGTCTGACCAACGTCTTCAACTACACGATTTAGGACGTTGATGTAATTATAAATTGTATAAACCTAAAAATGGTGTATTTGAGACGAGATAGCATACCACAATGTATGTTACAATAGTATGCACAGTTTTCACTGTATGTCAAATACTCACAGATCGAAACGAGTATATTATAGTGTCAGACTGTCAAATAATCCACTAGTGATGTTGCCAACTGACGTGAAAACCGCCCTTGCAGTACAATTGCTTAATACGTGTATATGTTTTCATAATAGCAGTCAAAATTTTAAGTAATCTGACATAGCGTAACGTAACATTTCAGCAATCCATCAATAATTGAAAACATAGCACATGCATTGTATTAAAATGCGCTGTTCGCAACGGAAAGATAAATAGAGAATAGTAGGTTAGTGCCGTGAATGGGGAAAATATCTGGCAAGGCTTAGGAAACGGGATGGGCGAGGCTCTGCCGAGCACATCCCGTTTCCGTGCCGCGCCAGATATTTTTCCCCATTCACGGCGCTAACCTAATATTCTATTTATACCGTCAACACCTACAAATGGCTTTAAAATGCAAACCCCAGCCACCGCACATATCCATACGCAGTGATTATGTTGTATCAAAAATGTTTCACGGCACCGTGTTTCACGGCACATACGCACTATGTTGACGGGATAATACCGGTTTATTCCCAGATTGTTTTCATAATGCCGATATGCATGACGGTGACGTCATGCTAGTGAAGCTGTATGCATGCATCTATGTTCACCAGGTACTTGTAACGCTGGACCCGTCAAATGATTTCCGTAACATCGTTATCGATGCCCAGGGTAACACACAGTTTGTGTCCCAGCGCCAGACTGCACGTCTCAGGGTGAGTTAATATATAGAGGATATTGCATGGTTGATGATTGAATATGATATGTATTAAACTCGTTGACTGATGTCATAAGAAACTCGACATAGCCTAGTTTCTTATGAAATAAGTCAACTCGTTTAATAAATATCATATTAAATCAACACAAATGTAGATTATATTTATTGCATGCTTTAAGAAGAATTAATTGAAGCTGTACTGATGACGCAGCATGTTTTCTGTTTCGGCCTTATTTGCATATTAATTACACTAGTGTATTATGATTTTTATTATGTTGTGTTATCACACTGTGAAATCAAGTCTAAGCAATACGATGTGTATGCTTACTGTGCCCTTCATTAAATTGTTTGTTTTCAATTTTAGATTTTACATACACATTAATTTATATTGTTTAAAACATGATACAGATATCGAAATTGCATGCGGTACATAAATGTATTTTGAATTTTGATTCGACCCCCGGGTCATGGATTATCTCCCCCTTTTCGACTTAGAATTTTCCAATTTTAGCTTGGAACTCGTAAAACTGTTATACCCTATTAGCCCCACACGTGAAACTTGGTATGTAGCTTCCTTATGATGAGTAAAGTTTATTTCCATTTTGATTCGACCCCCGGGTCATGCATTATCTCCCCCGTTTCGACTTAGAATTTCCCAATTTTGCCTTGTAACTCGTAAAACTGTCCAACCGTACTAGCTACAGACCTGAAACCTAGTATGTAGCTTCTTTATGATGAGTAGATGCGCAAACTGTATTTCGATGTTCTATTCAACCACTGAGTCATGTATTATCTCCCCCTTTTCGACTTAAAAGTTCACCATTTCTCCTTGTAACTTGTAAAACTTATAAACCGTAATAGCTGGAGGCTAGATGATTGGTATGTAGCTTCTTTATGGTGTGTAGATGCACAAACTGAATTTATAATTTTGTTTGGAAAATGAGTCATGTCATTATCATCCGCTTTTTGACTTGGAATTTTGCCTCGCGATATGTGGCGCATCCGTGTCCTGTGAACACATTTTCTAGTTACAAATGAAATTAACATGTAAGCACATGCACCTCATGTATGTGCTTGGCTTCATTCATGTAATCACTATCACCGTTTTGGGGTTCCAGTTGTGACATTTAATCAAATTATGTCATTGTAGATCGCTACTGGAGAAGCTAAGTCTGTCTTCTTCCCGATTGTTCCCGCTGCTCTTGGCAACATTGATATCGCTGTCAAAGCCCAGACAACCATTTCCGCCGACGCTGTGTCTCGACAGCTGCTTGTGGAGGTATAATGAGCATACACCGAGATTTGTTAGATTTTACAACAATTCAATTCTACTATATTAGCATTTAACACTTTCACCCCTGCATAGTTGCATGTACTGGTTCACGATATTTGTTGATCAAGTTCCCTAACGGGGAGTGTGTTGCTTTTTTCTTAAATAAAAATATACTGTGGATCAACAGTATTCAGTGTTTGCAAAGGCTGGCTTTATGGTATGTATGGTTGAAAGGGTTAAGCACAATGTACTTGTCGCCGTACATATGACATGATGGTATCAGACGAGCTATCAATGCAGGATATATACATAATTTGAAGATAATATACATGTACTTAGAAATGTATATACTTATATTCGACAGCGACAGGCTGTACAAACCGGCATAGAAAATAAATAAATAAAAACAAATAACATACGGTGATATATCCCGACCAATTCCGCCGCGAAAATATGACAATATAATGAATATATACTCATCATATTATACACGTTCTCTGAATATACATGTACTAGGTATACACGTAGCATAAAAATGTTTGGAGTTCCATAAAAGCGCACGATTATTTGTTCAGTATTGAAGATAAAAGTCGGCGTATATTAATGTAGTGCTTTATAGCGTAGTCATTAGGATTGGGGAGGCCACACGACAGACCATGTTTCAAACCCCTACCTTATATTATGATTTTTAATGTGACTGGAAAGGACGCGCCGAAACGTAGCTGATTTGTCTGTATTATTTACTTTTAGGCTGAGGGCGTGGCTAAAGAGTACAGCAATCCAATCCTGATCGACATGAAGAACGCGTCATCCTTCACCAAGACGGTTCCGCTGTCCCTCCCTGCGGACGTCGTCGCTGGATCACAGAGGGTTGTCGTCTCCGCCATTGGTATGAATTGTTGCCGGCCGAGACGAATCGGCTCTTACTAATGTTCCAATCAGTGTGTAATCTTTTCACATCAATACTGCAATATCGTAGCTCCATTATATTTTTGGAAAGTTACTATTAGCGCGGAGGGAGAGCATCATTTGCAGCGTTGCCATTGCAAACTGTGTAATGCGACTACTATACATACACATATGCAATAACAATAACAATTCCTTGCAATGACGAGGCGTACATATTACAGTAAAGTATGACCATCAGTTGGCATGAACTCGATGGTAGTGGAGGATATGTGAATCAATCTTCACCATACTATTGTAAAATCGTAAATGTTAATTTCTACTATTACTGAGAACTAAAAGATGTCACTTCTGGTTCAGTTATACATTGAATGATGCTTAACCCTTACAGTGCTGAATACAATTTTGTCGTCTACTGTTATTTTTTATTTTCCGTTTTCCTCTCAAAAGCATTGAGAAAAAAGACCAAATATAAATAACAGCCTACGACAATTTTCGGTTCCCGCCTTCTACAGGTTAATGAACCACAAACCCACGACTCCAACGTTGTGAGTTTGTGGTTCATTAAGCAGCATTCACCATTTCATATTTCGGCGGAATGTTTGATAGGTTCAGCTATGACCATTTATATCGTTAACCGATTCAGTGTTTTACATCTCTCTTCAGGAGATTTGATGGGACCAACGGTAAATGGATTGGACAAACTCCTGCGCATGCCCACAGGCTGTGGTGAACAGACAATGCTAGGGTTTGCACCAGATGTTTTCGTAACCAACTATCTGACAGCCACCAACCAATTAACTAGCGACGTAGAGGAGAAGGCTTTGAATTATATGGAAAAGGGTATGCTTGACATATTAATGACATCTTCATTGTATTACAATTGAATGAGTGACGGACGAAGGGGGCTATGTCCTTCTTCCACTGACCACTTCATTTCGTTGCTATTGTAGTAGTACGGCCATAGTAGGATAACCGAACATTTGTACTGCCTTGCGGTACAAGCCGGCTTTTATAGCGACGTGGTAGATTGTTCGTCTCTCACGTAGGCGGCCTGGGTTCGAACCCAGCTGCCGACAAGATATGTTTCACTTTATACACATTTCCCTCCTACTACAGTGGTGCCAATGAACCAGGATAGATTACCCTTCGAGCCAATAGGCGAAGTCATATCTCGTATGAAGTATTCCGTACATAATGAACTAGGGAGTCTATGAAAGAACTCGGAGGGAGACATTTCAAAAACAAATGTCTATTTGTAGGAAGGAGGAATGTAGTAGTACGGCCATAGTAGGATAACCGAACATTTGTACTGCCTTGCGGTACAAGCCGGCTTTTATAGCGACGTGGTAGAGTGTTCGTCTCTCACGTAGGCGGCCTGGGTTCGACCCCAGCTGCCGACAAGATATGTTTCACTTTATACACATTTCCCTCCTACTACACTATCATAACGAGTATGTGTCGTTTCATCTTACACTTGATATACTAAATAAATATATTAGTTGTAACTGTCTATTTTAATGCATCACACTCACTCAGTAAAGTCGAATAAGGGAATAGAAAGCATTGCTTCCAATTGATTTAACACTTACCCACGTCAAATATTTTTTAAGCCGTAGTTACCCAAGCCAGCTTGATATTGTTGTTGTTGGCACGTCTGTTATATCACACTGCCTTGTCGGTATGGGCTTTGTACTATGACCATGAAGATCTCCGTTTTGCAAGCATCATTCGTCATATAAGAAACCTTATGTCACATCAAATATGCAATAAATCTACACTTGGGATACAGAAAAATACTTGCTATATTTAGTAGTATTATTTATGGAACTCAAGCTTTCAATACCACTACGGTTTAGCAGAATGCAATGGTGCGTTTGTTTCTTTACTTGCTCCTTCCATGTCGAGGGATCTATACTATACCTGATTTACATAGCACTATATATTCACAAAGACATGCCTTCTTCATAATAGTTAACTCAATTGCAATACTTACTAAAGCAGCACTTTTTACAGATGAAGTAACGGACTACGTCTATAAATGCAGTAAATATATATATAAAAGTATTAGTAATTAAAAACAAATAAATGAAATAATATTTTATCTCTCTGTAATCAGAGATCACTTATCACAGAGAGTGAAAACAAAATTTCATTTTTATGCCCCCGCTACCGAAAGGTACGGGGGCATATAGTGTTACCGGCGTCCGTCCGTACGTCCGTCCCGTCCGTCCGTCCGTCCGTCCGTCCCGTCCGTCCGGGCCAACGTCCGGGGGTTTGAGAGCTTAGGGGCGGGGTTAGGAACAAAAGATTCCTTTGTAATATTCCGTAAGCTCATAAACTCTATTGTTGTTTAGGGGCTTTTTCTTTGTTCTTCAAACAATGGAAATACCCCATAAACCCAAAATGTTGGAACGTCCGTCCGTCCGTCAGTCCGTCCGTCCATCCGGGCACACATTAGGGTACTTATGGGGTAGGGGGCGTGGCCTAAGACAATAGAAGACAATGGAACTTATTCCGTACCCCGTAAGCCTATTGTGTCTTACGGGGTATTTGCTTTGATCTTTTATATAGCAAGTACCCCCTAAGGTCCGAAATGTAAGTTCGTCCGTCCGTCCGTCCGACTGACCGTCCGTCCGTCCGTACGTCCCGATATTACCATATTATTTAGTAACTTCTACATGGCTTCACATATTATGTCAATATTTCTACACGTGATACATATGAACATGCCTTACACACTCCACCCCCCAATACTTCGATCTTGACCTTTGGCCTTGACCTTTTCCACTTTAAATGTTTGCTTGGCACTTTGGGACAAATCTACGTGCACGTTTCTCAATCCTACACTAACTTCTCAATACTTTTGCCAATCGCTTAAATATTTATACACATGATACATATGAACATGCCCTACACACTCCACCACCCAGTACTTCGACCTTGACCTTTGACCTTCACCTTTTCTACTTTAAATGTTTACTTAGCACTTTGGGACAAATCTACGTGCACGTTTCTCAATCCTACAATAACTTCTCAATAATTTTGCCAATCGCTTAAATATTTATACACATGATACATATGAACATGCCTTACACACTCCACCACCCATTACTTCGACCTTCACATTTGACCTTCACCTTTTCCACTTTAATTGTTTACTTGCCACTTTGGGACAAATCTACGTGCGCGTTTCTCAATCCTACACTAACTTTCACACACACATTGCTCCAATGGTCCTCTACCGCCCTGTGACAAATCCACATTCGTCCTGCCCCCGCTAAGCACAGGGTCAAGGTCACAGACTTGGTGCGTTTGAAACCTTAACATTCAGTTAAATGGCTTATAAGTTGTGTTTCCTTGCTCGGATCTGCTTCACATTTCACACACGCATTGCTACAATGGTCCTCTACCGGCCTGTGACAAATCCACATTCGTCCCGCCCCCACTAAGCCCAGGGTCAAGGTGCGTTCAAAACCTTAACGCTCGGGTAAATGGCTTATAATCAAATATGCCTCGTTTTCTTTGGCTGCCAGCGGGGGCATTCGTGTGCCGATAGGCCACATTTCTAGTCTTAATTACGGATGCTTTTATGTATTTAATGCATCTATAGACCTTTGTCCATAACTTCAACCTGTGGCAATTCCATCTCCTTTGTTTCAGGCTACCAGCGCGAATTGACCTATCAACATACCGATGGCTCATTCAGTGCTTTTGGCAACAGAGACAAGTCTGGAAGCATGTGGTAATTATTTACTTCGGACTCCATGCACTTTGAACAGACCAAATATATTTCTGACTCCGCACACTTTAAACAGACCAAATGTTTTTCACACTACAGTAAGCGTACCAACTCATGGTTTTATTCCTTAAACAGTTCTCCTCACATGACAAACTGTCACTTATTTTCTTCAAACCGCGCTAAAAACAACAACGGCGACCCTAATAACCGATTTCCGGTTCGTTTCAATTTTTCGTGACATTGAGATTTATCATAGCGCACCTTATCTGACACCTATACAGAGCCATGCAATGAATTTGTCATCGCTTATCTCTCCTGTTACTGCGACCTACTGGCGCGAGGTGGCGCTGTAAAAATAATCGCTATGACGTAACAGTAGAACAGCTTACCTGATTGGTGGATGAAGGTTTCTTATATAGTATCGTTTGGATTTATGGACATCATGTATTTGTTGCATAATGTCTTCGTTTTTGTCGTTTAATATATACGTTAATCGTTATATTTTCCTTCGCCTAGTTATACTTAGATTATTTATACGTTTGTTGCAATCGTCGGCGACGACTATCTGTGTGGAAGTCGGTTGTAATTCACGGTCAAACAGACAGCAGAGCCAGAATCAGAAAAAATGTGAAATTAAATGTTATATTTCTATATTTTATTTTACAAAATGCTAATCTCCGACATTTAGTAAATTGATTCTGCAATGCTTTGCAGAATGTTACTTCAGCATACTTGTGCTTTGACAATTTCGAGTTGATATAATCAGTGACACGAGTGTGTAGCTATGTTCAAACGGATGCCGTCGGAGGTCATATATAGCAAACAACTTATCCGATGATTTGACCGCTGGCAAATAGGGAAGTGGATCTTGGGGCAGGTGTAATCTGAATTCAATGAAGCCACACCTATTCTATGCTGGTTGGTTGAATCCATTTTGTTTATCTGTCCTAGTCAGTGACAGTCTTGTGAAGCTACGTTCAAACGGATGTCAACATTAATGCGGCAGGTGTATATTGAATCCGCGAGGCCACACCTAAGCCAAGTTGATTGGTTGAGTCCAATTTGACAGACATGGTAGAATAGATACACTGTGCATATCAGGGTGCTTTCTACAGTTCCGAAAATCCAATCGTGATGTGTTTGTGTTTATACATGGATGAATGCTATATTGCAGGACTAAAATTGTGTAACTTGAATGTCCACTCGCTTATTTTTCCGTAAATACTGTTTTCGAATACTAAAATATAACTAAATCACATATTTTGTTAATTGACAGATAAAAAGAATTAAAAGTATATATTCAATTTTCACATGTACAGTAAATTCTATGCTATTTATAATCTATTTTCCTATTGACTTGTTTCAAATAAATAGAAAATGTTTGGACTCGATGTTAAAAACTAAAGATGTTTTCCAGAAGAAAAGTGTTGTTGTGTCAAATAGGGGTTACGTCAATGCTTGGTCCTATATGTGGCTGTGACTGGAGAAATGGGGTTTGTGTGATTTGTGACTAGTGTATGACATAATCAAATATAACACTCCTGTAGTCTAAATACGACCTATATTGCATGTTAGTGTGTTTTATTGAAGGAATGCCGAAACGTGCAGATCCTGTTCAGACTGTGCGAATTTACAGGCTGAACTGGATCTACACTGGTCGCAAACGCCCTATAAGACCCGTGTTGTGTTTGGCTTATTGCACCTTGTCAGTCGCAATGTACAGCGGATGTTGACATAATCTTCAAACAACACCCCACCCCCGTGGCAATTAGAGCGACTAATTTCCCCACTGCTGTCACCGCGGGCTTTCCTTAATTGACCCCATGTACAGCATTGTTTCATTGTAAATGGGAAATGACCTACAAGAATGACGTTATGACAATTTGACCAGCATTGCACCAGATCCGTATATGCACCTGACAGCTCTAATAAGTGTCTACTCTGTTGCCCGTATGATTTAGCATTATATATAAGTACTATCACGGAAAACATAGATTGAAACCTGACGATGTAAATATAAATAAATGTATATACAAACTGGTATCCTACAGCTGTTGAAAATTGCACAGTATTTCCATTTTGTCACCCATTTTCGCATTTCAGTATGTAGTTTGTGACTAGGTCATTCTTATATTTTTACAGTACAGTACAGTCCCATATATTTATATCAGCGGTCTAATAAACTGGAGTTCTAAGTAGTCTGTTGAACTTTTACGTGTAATAATCGTATTATGCATACATTTCGGAAGTTCTACTGATACGTCATATACCCACGTGGCCGCAAAGGGAAATAACTGTGGTAAGCGAAATAACGGGAAGTTAGTCATGCAGTGACGGCTGGAAAAACTGGTTGTCCGGAATATGAAATCCGTAAAAGAACGGCACATACTGGTCGGATCACTGTAAAATGTGTTTTATTTGATAAATAAATGATGAATACATAAGCGTATCGCGAAAAATGAAGCTTCTTATATCTCCTTTAATTGGTTCTCTGCTAGGCAAGTCTATTATACGATATGTGAGACCAGGATAGTCACATATCAGCTCGCGTTCCATCTGTGCATTCTGATTATGGTCTACACTGTTCATTCAGACTGAAAGTATTTCTGTCTAAATTAAATAAAGGTAATGTATTTTACTATTCGCATTATTATGAGTCGCTTGATTGCGCCTTGCAAGCTAAAATATCATAGTGCCAGTAATTACTCACAAATATATCCATTATCACTGACTATAATATCGTTTGTCACACACCAGGTTGACGGCTTTTGTCATCAAGTCATTCCACCAGGCCAAAAACCAGATATTCATTGACGACGAGATGATTAAAAAGGCGATCACGTGGATGCTGGGTCATCAGAGCTCAGATGGAGCTTTCCCCGAGCCCGGTCGGGTTATTCATAAGGATATGCAGGTCAGGCCTTCCACTGGTTTCTGATTTACTATCATCGAAAACTATAGGCCATTCACAACTCATACGCTTGTAATGTGCCAATGTAATGTGAGGATTAGGGTTAGGCATTTTTAATTTGATTCCAATTTGAATTCAACCAACACTTTCAGACGTGATAACATGTACATGTATATACATTGCGAGTATATACGAATGAAGTCAAGTGTTCAATACAACAGTAAAATAAGCATTATAAAGTGCAAATAACAGACAGACATTCGAATTTGTCTTGAAAATGGTATATTGTATCCACGTTGCAGTATATCTTCCCATTTCCTGTGGAAACAAAGTCAATCTAATGATAAATAGGTTAATTCCGATATTCCTCTATTCATGGTGTTGGGTAGGAATGTGTATTTATTCATTAATCGTTAATCTACATATTAAACACTTCTGAGAAATCGTTATACATGCTAAATGCATGGATTTCTTCTATACGATTACTCACTATTCCAATTTATATTTCAATTCATTTTATAATATACTTGTATTGCATAGAATATATTTCATGGTGTAATAAAACAGTTTATTAAAACCATAATACACTAGCGAAATAACTGTGCAGCACAGACCTCGGCAAACGTCAGGTTTGGTGATCACTACAGATTCAATGTATGAGTATATGCTCATATAATAACTAGAGCATTTGTGTCGATTTAAAATCATCACACGGTTGGGACAATATAAAACAAAATACATAAAGGTACCCATGAACCCATGTAAAGAAGGAACTAACGCCCTACATCATGATAAACACATGATACACGCACATCAGTGGTCGAGCAGCATGTTTTGTGGTACATTGGGGCGTAACATTATATTTTCATTTATACGTATGGATGTGTTGTAGAGAATACATTTACTTTGATGTACTCCATATGATGTTTGGAAATAGAAAGACCTAACATGCATTAAACAAACCAAGAAAACAAACACAGTAAATGCTTCACTAAACACTGGTCACTTCACTTACATTGGTCAATATATGTACATTCTAAGATCATAGTTGTGTTTGCGTGTAAGTCACGGTTCTCAATGTTCAACTTGAATTCACTGTTATCATGGTTATGTGAGCACATAATCTGGACAATAGTATATCCATACTATATAATCATGCGACTTACTTCTAGGGAGGATCTGCATCCGGACCAGGACTTACTGCATTTGTTCTAATATCGCTGCTGGAAAACAATGATATTGGAGGTGTAAGTACATTCACTATACAGCAAAATGGTTTACTTGTTTATAATTGGCACAAACATTATGTATATGATATGTCGAATATAAAGCTACAACGGAATTGAAATATATTTTTTTCTCCTAACATCCACCTTTCGTAAAGACGAACTATCACTTGTATTCAATCAAAGATTGATACAAGTTTTGTTTCGTTTCTAAATGTTTAATCATAATAAGTACGTATAATGAAGCATCAATTTACTGTCACGTCCTCCCTCTGCAGTTTCCAACGGTCAATCAGTTAATGACGTTTGACGTTGTAAGTGCAATATCGGTATTAGCTGCAACCACAAACCCACTATTCCAATAGTTCGAACTAAGACTTTATCAAGGAATTAGTTGATTACTAACAGCTCAGTGGATGCAACTTAGCTGTTGGAAGTTAACTATTTATTTTATAAAGGCCTTAAGCATAAACTTTGGAATAGTGGGTTTGTGATTTATGAAGCATCATATTACACGCCATATAATTGTGGAAACTGTACCACCTGTGTCTTGGCATTCTCCGCGGTTAAGTTTCGAAATATCGTTTCAGAGTTTCCAACACCAAATTAACGGCGCAGCGGCCCGAGCCCAGACGTATTTAGAGGCGAGGTACATGACAGTCACGGATGACTACGTGCTTGCAATCACCAGCTACGCACTCACTCTGGCCCATAGTTCTGTAGCCGACTCTGTTATTGCAAAGCTTGATGCCGACGCAATCGTCAAAGGTACTAACAGTCGAGTACAGATTTCGTAGATGTATACGTTTAAAGTGAACTTCAGTATCATAATGATATTATTAGCCTATGTTTGGCATAATGACATGACCGAATTGTACAACATTGGTTACATGTGCATCTGATGAAGCGTACATACACAGAAAAAATAGTAATTCCTGTGTTGGGCAGTTTTATTTCATTTTATGGTAGATCTACTACTACTACTACTACTACTACTACTACTACTACTACTACTACTACTACTACTACTACTACTACTACACTACACTACTACTACTACTATATCTACACTACTACAACACTACTACTACATACTACACTACTACTACTACTACTACTACTCTACTACTACTATCTACTAATAATAATACTACTAATATAATACTACTACTACTACTACTACTACTACTACTACTACTACTACTACTACTACTACTACTACTACTACTACTACTACTCACTACTACTACTACTACTATTACTACTACTACACTACACTACTAATACTACTACTACACTACTACTACTACTACTAACTAATAATAATAATAATAATAATAATAATATCGCGCTTATTTTTACCGTGATGACAGGAAACAACATTGGCTACATGACTGTGTACCTGATGAAGCGTACATAAACTGAAACGTAATTATGTGCTGACATTTTATATAACAATACTAATATATATATATAGTGGTAAATAATAAACAGGGTTGTGTCACGTGAAAGTTTTTTTATACGAAGTAGTGAATTCGTCCTTTCTGTGTTGCAGATGGCATGAAACATTGGCACAAGCCACAGACCAGCTCATCGTCCCATCACTACTGGCAGCCATCTCACAAACAGTCCAACCCGATAGACATCGAGATGACAGCCTACGTCCTTCTGATCCACGCAATCAAGAACGAATTCTCCCGTGGCATGCCCATAATGAAGTGGCTCACCACCCAGAGAAACGCAAATGGTGGATTTTCATCCACACAGGTTGGTTGCTTCGTAGGAATGTCTATGTACTATAATATACTCTTATACTAAATATATGATATGTAATACTATCAATATTTAAAAACCAACATAATACATGACATAGTCAAGCGAGCCACGATAATCGATCCACATCTACCCGAAAAAGGTATATATTGCAAGTGCAGTTTTATAACACTAGTTCAGATCTGTCATGGATTGTGTTGTATTTGTCACAGTCCATGGCACACAATCCAAACACCTGCATTAAAATCCACCGTTGTTCGCTTGTTCGAAGTCCCAGTGTATTACGTATTCTTGATATACAAACCAGTTATAATGTTGACGAGCAAACAGGTTTAAAGTTAAACGCATGCGCATGCAATTAATATTGATATAAAACTGGCCAAAAATGGGAAGTATATTTGAGAATAAAATACCAACATAGACCAAGTACATCCGGTGTACAACAACATGGCAGGCGCACATACTTTTCATTTTGTCTATCAATTACCAATGCAATTACACGCGCGCAATTTTCTTTTTAGGACACAGTCATAGGACTGCAGGCTCTAGGCGATTTCGCGAAGATGGTATGTTGCAACAACTTCGACATCCACGCCACCATCACAGCTGGGACATTCACGCACGACTTTGTCATCAACCAGAGGAATGCACTCGTCCTGCAGAGTGTTGTGGTATGTCAATATATTTAAATGTCACATCCTTTGAGCCACTAAGTGATTAATGATGTTGCCAAGCTAAGTTATGGACAAAGTTTGAGCAGAAATGTGACACTTGCAAAAGCCACACCTAATGAATTATCTCTTTTTTTGTATATATTTACGTATTTTAAACAATCACATGATCAATGGAACCATAAATATTTGCAGGTATGTCCCTCTCAATTTTTGTTATATTTATTTCTCAAGTTTACTTGAACGTTTAAAGGAAATACTTCAGATTTTAATTCCCTGTACATTTATATTACAGACAGATACTTAGAAAATTACCACTGCACTAGTTTGGAACGGTAATTGATTAAGAACATGTCCGCTTAAGACGTCACACCCAATATTAGAATTGCTACACTTTTCGAAGTGTAATTATATATTCACGGTCGAACAATTTTTGGTAAGCAATGAATAATCATTATGTTGGCTCCGGTATCAGATAACAATAGTTAATATGCTGATTTTACATTCAAAGCCCGAACCCATAGCCATCGGCGATGTAAACAAAACGTGTGGCAGTCATATAGTTTTCGTATTTTATTAACATGTGAGGTATACAATTTATGCTCATATTCGCTAAAAACGTTTACGTACACATAGTATTACGTTCTCTTTTCTGTTTACAGCTGCCTACTGTACCACAGCAGGTCACTGTAACCGCAACAGGTCACGGAATGGCACTGGTAAACGTAAGTAATTATATAAATACGTATGCTGAACATTGTTAAACTGACAGTGCCTTATGTTATTATGCATTTCTGCTTAGATAGTCGATTATGACAGACTGTCTCATTATAGTTAAAATTTATAATAATGTAAGCATATAGTCTTGTACTAGCCCGTTCTCAGACCGCGACATGCGTTTTATTTTTATGGGCATACATCTACGTATAGCGTACATTAGTATATGTCAGTAATAAATCCCGTTCGAGACATTACATGGTCGCTGGTATATACGTTGATATTGTTGGTTTCATTATAGGTGGAGCTGTCATTCCACGTGGAGCAGGAGATTGAGGAGACCTCATTTGACGTACATGTAACTATGCTTACAGAGACCAGCGAACTTCTCTCCATTAAGACATGCACCTCGTAAGTATATACCATGTGCCACAATCGTTTATTTCATATTGACAATGGGCATGGGGTACACAATCTCACAATATTAGCTACAGCCCTTACCATAGTCAATGTCGAACTGGGTAACATTGTTGATATCTAAGTTTGTGCATATTTGTTACGTCACATTGCTGACGACTTACACATGTAGCATAATTAATTAGTTAAACTAGGGACGGGAGCACAGCTCAAAGTCTCATACACCAGACCAATGGGATGCAACTACTAGGAAAGTACTTTCCATGCCCGATTGTAGGTTTAAACTCGCAAACTTCAGTATGACAGTCTTGTATTCTACCCCTGAGCCACAGCCCATCCAAGTTAAGAATTTAACCAAGTTCTTTGTTCATTTTGGTACAGAACGCACATTCTCATTTAACAAATTTCACGTTTTGAAAATTACAACGTGAGCGTGTGTGTTCATCACCCCATATGAACGCACAGCAGTTTTTTAAGTACATTTAATTATCACGTAAATTATTTCGCATTGGTTTTATTACCTCCATAGGGTCCAAATCATCAAATAGTGTCGTTTGAGGAGATCGTGTTCAACATTTGATAATGATAATGGCATCGATATGTCGGTGATAATGCATCGCATCGATATATGATCGTACGTTTGTTACGATATTTTCAATACATGAAGTTAAGTTGAAATGTCAAATAAATCATGTGTCTTGACATATCCGTTAGTTAGACATGAACATCTTCATTCTCTATCAGATGGCTGAAGACTGGTGCCAGCGGAATGGCCGTCCAGGAGTTCGGAATTCCCACTGGCTTTGAAGCGGACTTAGAGAGTATTGCCGGCGTTGGTGAAATCAAGAGGATAGAAACACAGAACAGGAAGGTTGTGCTTTACTTCGATGAGGTAAGGATTTTTTTTCAGTACATATCGATGCCTAGTGAAAACTGATTATCGCAACATGCAAGTTTATATGGTCTTAAATAGTTGCATTTTAACTTACATATCTTCTATATCATCGGTATTCTATCCTAATTACGCATTGTATAGCTAGAGGGAAGTTGATGGCATGCCATCGCTAAATACCCACTTTTTTTATTTTCTTTAAGTCCAAAACGGGGGAGATAATACATGACCTGGACGTCAAAATTCACTTTGCACATACATACTATAAGGAAGCCGCATGCAACATATCAAGTCTCAAGTTATTATGTTAACAGATTTACTTCTTACATGAATTCCATACGGACGGACACCCGTGACGAAAACAATTGGACACACTTGTTTGTATCAATAAAAAATGGCCATAATGTAGGTTTCTCAACAGTTATTGCCCTGTCTTTGCCAATGTTTACATTTACAAATGTCGACACTGATTCTATATATATATATATATATATATATATATATATAGAGAGAGAGAGAGAGAGAGAGAGAGATTTCCACGGCGACAATCTACCTTGACATTATCAGGACAGGCATGGCAGCAAAATGTTTTACACTAATGTACCGATACCTTGATCTTGTGGCTCATGAACTCTAAACTCTACACCGATTTTGCCTATGTAGATTTCCAAGACGCCACTCTGTCTCAACCTAGGCATTATCAGGATTGGAATGGTGACCAAATGTTTGCATACTATTGGCCTGATACCTTGAGCGTATGGCTCATAAATGTTGACACTGATTCTGCCTATATAGATTTCCACGACGCCAATCTGCCTCACCCTAGACATAATCAGGACGGGGATGGTGGCCAAATCTCAGCCCGCCGCCATCAGGGTATACGACTACTACCAGCCAAGTAAGTACAGTGGAGCCTCTGTAGCATGTTAATACTCATACATTGGTAAAACAACACAAATGTTTTCTTATTTCTGCTCAAAAGTATATGTTCAAGACGGTTCACAGAATATATTTCAATACAAATATAAGATGAATTATTATATTGTGCCGTGATAATACTGCCTATCGTAAGCATGCAATGGGCTAAACCGATCATCCTGTGTGATACAGTGGTACCTGTCAACTGTTCACCCTGGGGAGTACAATGGAACCTCTTAAACCAGACACAATGGGATGTCCCGTGTGTACATTCCACACGGTTTTAAGATTGCCCACTGTGATTCTTGTATATGAACATTGATAAGCATGTTTATTGCATTACAATCATGAACACATAGTATCACTAGGGAAAAATCACAATGCAATCCATTACACTGATGAGGTACACAAGCTGTCCTGTTTAGTGAGATTCTTCAGTAACTATGTTAATTCTCTCCAGGTAACCAGATCACCAAGTTCTATCAATCGCATGTCCTGAAGAACGCGGGGATATGCGACATGTGTACCGAATGCGGCTGCCATGTAAGTAATGTTCACAAATGCACAGCACAGTTACGTCAATGCAAGACATATGGCAAGAGTTCCAAAAACAAATGTGAACGATTCAATATCATAATCAGTTATTACCGAAATGTAATTATTTTAAATCTTACAATGAATGGTTATACGAATGCCGCTGTCAAACTAAACACGCAAATACATGATATGAAATATACAGCATCACTGCAGTATAAACACGGTCCATGCCATCCGATCACGGTGGTCATAATTGTCATCAAATAAGTAAAGTATTGACATACATGCTTTATTGCATACCAGTGCTTTTTAAAAGTCGCATATAAATACGTTATACATGTATATCATTTATCAGGTAACTGCCTATGAATTTAGAGCCTCGGAAATATTCTTCATTTCCTAGCCTTGTGTGATATAATTGATATGAAAAGACGACACTAGCCCGGTTTTCTCTTATGTTGCAGGCCGCTGCTAATCCATAAGAAGGTGGAAGTGCAAGACAGTTTTGCATGTACTGTTCGTTAGGACATAAACTAAACTGCATTTTACATTAACTATGAAGTCGTGTCATTTATTAATATGTGCCATGTTTGAAATATAAATAAGGAAATGTTATTGCATAGCATGGGCTCTCGCAGTGAAATAAGACAGTGTCACGCCAGGGTGACACTGATATGAGTTTATTGTTGGGTTAGAACACCAAGCACGTTGTAGAAAGAGACAACAAGGTATACAGTTACAATGATGATATATTTACAAATGAGTTTGTACACAAAATGAATATTCAATATAGTATGGACAACGTCCTCTCGAGGGTTTGTTTGTTTGCTTGTTTGTTTGTTTGTTGGGGTTTAACGGCCTATCAACAGCTAAGGTCATTTAAGGCCGGGTCAATTGGTTTAGTACTAAATCCCATATTTTACCTGTACAAGTACATGTACATGTTCAAGTACATATACAAATGGGGGGAAAATCCCAAAATCAAAACTGAATATTTACAATAACAAAACTATATATTCAGCCCTGAAATCAGAATAATCCTGATCTGATGCCAGGTCCTCGACACACCAGAATCACTTGACCCTCCCAAAAGCAGTAGGATCAGTAATAATCTTACTACTTGTATAATGGGCAATAACCCAATTCAACTCTCAGGTAAGTTTTTATCTTTGGCTCTTTTGTTACCTGGGAGTTGAATTGGGTTATTGCCCATTATACAAGTAGTAAGATTATTACTGATCTTATAAGGAGGAACCCCTACCGTTAATTTACACCGTCTCATTCGCCCGACCACCACCCAACCTCTCGAGGGTAGACAGCTCTACTGGCTCTACGCTACGTCACCAAATTGACGTGCCGTCACTGGCTGGGACTACAAAACACCAACGGTGTTGTTACCAGAATGTAACGTGTTATAGTCTCCATAATAGTAACATGAGTTAACATGAAATCATTATTATGATTGCATGGCAATACTAATCAACCTCTCAAATTAAAATGATGAATCATGCTAAATTGCAATGTACACAAAGATATATTCACTAGTTGGAAGAAGGGGGCTGATGAAATTCATATGTCGGAGAAAGCGATATAACACATTAATGAACAGCTGCTATATCTAGCGTACACACACAATACATATTCACAGCCGTACATGTGAATATCGACGTCATTCATAGTTATTTAACAT
Source organism: Conchocele bisecta (assembly GCA_029237695.1). Taxonomy (NCBI): domain Eukaryota; kingdom Metazoa; phylum Mollusca; class Bivalvia; order Lucinida; family Thyasiridae; genus Conchocele; species Conchocele bisecta. The sequence goes on from CM055274.1 coordinate 92,289,113, forward strand.
TAGTAAACAATCATTTAATTGCGACCCGACCTTACCCTGATCAGACTGCCCGTGGCCAACTGCGCTAATTTAATAAAGTAATCGTTATCATTGACACGAAAACACGAATAGTTAATGATTCAGTTCGATTTAATCAAGGGAGATAATCTACAACAGCGGATACATGCCCTACGGCTTTTATTGAACAAGCATTTGGTCGAAAATGGGTCCAAATAACTCGGGTAAACGAAATAGGGCAGTATTATCGAGGATACGATAATAATGCTGGTAAATTGCCGCATTGTTATTTACTGCATTGAAAGTAAACAACAAGCATATTTACTTACCAGAATTCCCAGTGAAAACTTGGGTCTCAAATTGATCACAAGAATGGCTGAATGTCCGACTGCTAGAATATGGATACGAGAGTTTATATACATATTTTAGTGCATTATATTCCAATGATTGTCTGCGTGTCAATATAAGAACTCCGTGCCAACATTTGGCTTACAATTCTGCGTAAGTGGACTAATGTTCTAACAGTCAGTCTAGCTCATGAGATATCTGGCGAATTAATCTGAAATAATTCAGTCATCAGTAGACATGACCTACACGGTATTCAGACTAGCATCCAAGTCTGCATACATAGTGTAAATCACTCAGATATAACCGGTGCACAATCCAATACTGGTGTATTCCACGGGAGCGATATTTCACACATGAATACCTATTCGATTGTCGTTACATGGCTATTCGAGTATTGTGTATGATAAAGAAAACAGTCGGCCACAATTAGTGACACACAGTGCACAGGTATTATGCGTTTGCACTGACTTAATATGGTACTTATTAAACTCGTTGACTGATTTCATATCCTCGTTTCCTACGAAATAAGTAAAACTTGTTTAATAAAAATCATATTACATATTCAGTCAGTAAAATCCTCTATTTAGTATCTTAAGCACACGATGGAATGAAACAAGTTGACGGCGGCCGTCATGTCGGGCATTCAATAGTCATAGTGTATTGATGGTGCAAGGGTGTGTATGTGCCCACCTTATAGCAACCTTATCAAATTTTGCGACACATTTCAAACTGATTATTACAGAGATATACATAACTTGAAAACCCTAACAAGCTTTCGGAATGGCTCAAAGACAAACGGACATTTCCCAGTTATCGGTCCTAGACGGTACAAATGAGGCAAGTTGTTGACATCCCGGTAAACAGTAACCACCAGTTGTCACATTAACAATTACATTTTTTAAGTACTATCATGTAGATCAGTCTTTACGAAACATACTGTTGATGCTTCATTATTTGCTTTCCGATAAGACATATAAGCCAATGGTAAAGTATAATATAATGAATCCAATGAGTGCATCATTGAATAAAAACACCAACAAAAGCATTAGAAAGAGAATACATAACATGCTAGGCAAAAACGCGACACATGTGCAATTTAACTGTGCAGGGTCACCACCAGTGCACCAAAGGACACACATAGTAAGAAAATGATGAAGGTTATAATGACTCCATATAGTGTTTCTTAGAACACAACACACGATAAATCATCAGTGTATTAAAATTTGCCATGAAATGCAAGAATGTGACATATTATAAAAAATTGTCGGCATGTCTATCCGAGACAAGTAGGTAATTTATCAGGTAACTCTGACCGATTACAGGCTGACTTATAACAACTTGTCATATCATGCGTTGACTGGATACGCATATCCATTGTTCCATTGGGCGTATGACGTCATATGACATTAAGGGTTGTGGAGATATAAGGTATGAAAAAGCTTTAACGCAAATTTTAAAGTCATTTGACCTTGATCTTGGGCATATGGGCCGCATGGGTGGGCTATAGAATGAACATATGGAAGATAATAAATAATTACTTGAAGTTTGAAATAAATCGGAGTAAGTGTTGATAAGTGGAGATATAAGGTATGTAAAAACATTTAACACAAATTCATTTAACACAAAGTCATTTGACCTTGACCTTGGGCATGTGGACCACATGGGCAGGCTATAGAATGAAAATATGGATGATGAATAAGAATTATTGGATGCTGAAAGTAAATTGGAGTACGTGTTGTGGAGATGTAAGGTATGTACACACTTTAACACACATTTCAAAGTCATTTGACCTTGGGCATGTGGACCACATGGGCAGGCTATGGAATGAAAATATGGATGATGAGAAGGAAGTATTGGAAGTTGGGAATACATTGGAGCAACTATTGTGGAGATATAAGTTATGTAAAAACTTTAACGCATATTTTATAATAACGCAAACTTCTAAGTCATTTGGCCTTGACATTGGGACATAGGGGCCGCAGGAGTGGGACACAGAATGAATATATGGATGATGCCCAATAAGCAGACGAAGCAAATCTGACTTACGGTTAGTAGGTATGTGCAAAACGTTAACGCAAATTTTGACAGAAACTTTAACGCAAACTTCTAACCATTTGACCTTGATCTAGGGGCACAGGGGCCGCATGAGTGGGACACAGAATTAATATATGGATGATGACCAATACAAATACAAAGTTTCAAGCAAATCTGACTTATGGTTACAGAGATAGTAGGTATCTGAAAACTTTAACGCAAATTTTGACAAAAATTTAACGCAAACTTCCAAGTCATTTGACCTTGACCTTGGGCAAAGGGGCCGCATGAGTGGGATACAGTATGACTATATGGATGATGACTAATAAGCTTATGAAGTTTGCAGTCAATGTGAGTTAGGACTGCAGAGATATAAGGTTCGGACGAACGGACGGACGGACAGACGCACGGACGGACGCACGGACACCCGGACGTCATTGTGATCACTATGTCTCGCTTTCCGACAAAAATGATGACGGGCTAGCGTCTTTTGATAACTAGTTTATCAGGATCAGCTCGGAAACGGCAGGAATTGTTTGGTAAGCCTAGGAATTTTCACACCTTTCCTAGCTTTGCAGGATAAATATCACACCCAAAGAAACTAGCCTGGTATTCTCTCTAAAACGCCATCAAACCCGCTGACCTGTCCAACATAAGTCATACTCAGAAGGTAGCGGAAACAGCAGTTCGAGGTCTACAATTGCGCCTCATCTGTTGCACGTGTTGTGCCAACACTGTCTCCCTGTAGTAACTCCAGTCGACCTCGGTCTGCATGGTGTCCTGAAGCACATCTTCGGCCGGGTAGACTTTGATCGCGTCACGCACCATCATCTTACAGCGCTGGTTCGCATACTTGAGGAAGATCTTCTTCGATATCATGATCACCTCGGAGCCACAGCTCACCTGTACATGTAATGATAGGAGGTCAACGTAATGTAAATGTTTTTATTATAGGAATGAATGGCCTTTTTGTGGAATTTATCGGGGTATAAACTTTGAAAAGTCACGGGAATACTGGACAGAGACTTACTACGGGCCAATCAAATGTTAGGGAATTGTGTAAATATTTTTGTGCTGGAATTATTACAATCGTAGCAGACATAGACATGTGCATGGTTCACTGCGAGAGAAATCAGTAGCCAATTTCACCAACATTGCAAAGTATACTTTTCTACCAAAGTATACTTTGAGGGAGTAATCAGTTATTTTTCCTGAAATGTATTATTTCATATAGAACTAACGACTGCATATATTTGATGATTAAAAGTATGCAGAATTAGTATACTGAATTTATTACAAAATGGCCAAAATGGCTGTGATAATGTAATAAATCCAGTATAATAAATTTATCCTAAAATTGAAAACTTCTCCCTCAAAGTATGCTTTGCTAGAAAAGTATACTTTGCAATGTTGGTGAAATAGGCTACTGAAACCAACTCATGGGCTACCATGCATAACGTTGAACTGTATTATTGTCAAATTAAAGTTATCTGGAAACGTCGACAATTCTACAGCGTTAATATGCTTGATAACGCATAGGAAAACAAAACATACGAATATTCTCAAAGATAAAACAAGCCCCACAATAAACCATCCCATAATACCACAGCCCTGGTAAAAAAACATATGAAGGCAATCGTCCATTGACGTGGTTGAAGCTGATTATAACGACGCTAGAAACAATGAACCCGTTCTCTGGTCATCGCGTCACAGCATATAAGACAGAGGTACTACTTAGAGTAAGCCCGCCGATTCTAACGCCGATGATGCCTCTACAGTACTTATAAGGGTACCTGCTCGTGAGTTACAACATATGTAATATATTTATGAGACTGCCTGATATATATGTAGGCTCAAGTTTCAATGCTTACCAATGCGAGGACTGGTGGGTCTTCATTGCCATCCAGTTCGAACATATTGTCATCAGCGTCCATGACATACTTCAGCGTGTTCAGACCCTGAAATAAACATGACGGCGTCATGGTGAGTTGAACTCCAAGGGATGTCAGAATACACATTATATCGCAGTGTAATAAGAGCGTTTATCACATGAAATCGATTGTGTAATCCAATTCATAACAAGAGTTGTCAGAAGACAACAAAGCTCGCCTGTTGGCAGCCTTCACTCAGTTGCATAAAAAAACATGAATATTATATAACTTGAACTTGGGTTAAGGGGCGTGCGGTGGACCTTGACATTGGGGTCAGTGGTGCAAGGTGGGTCGTGGGTTTGCTATAGCATAATATAGCATATTACGATGAATGCATGTATGAAATATCAATGCGCTCCCTGAAAACAGAAGTGAAACACAATTTAACCCAACTTTATGTTTATGAACGCACTAAGTTGGTGATTTTATACACCATGATAGCTATTCACATGAGGAATGCATGTATGCATGTGCTAAGTTTGTGACCTTGACCTTGGGGTAAGTGTTGGATGGTGGGTCATGGATTTGCTACACCATGATAGAGGGTCATCTGAGGAATGCATGTATGAAATAACAAGGTGTTCCATGAAAGGAAACAGAAGTTATAAAACATTTACTCCAACGTTAATTTGTGGACGCCGACGCCGACGACGCCGTGGGTATGCCATAAGCTCTTCTGCACTTCGAAGTTTGTGATGTTGATCTTGGGGAAAGGGGTGGGGGCGTCATGGATTTGCTATAGCACAATAGAGTATCATCAGATGAATACATGTATGAAATATCAAGGCGTTCCATGAAAGGAAACAAATGTTATAAGACATTTACCCCAACGTTAAGTTTATGAATCTGCTAAGTTTGTGACCTTGGCCTTGGGGAAAGGGGTGGGAGGTGGGTCATGGATTTGCTATAGTACGATAGAGTATCATCAGATGAATGCATGTATGAAATATGAAGGTATTCCCTGTAAATAAACAGAAGTTACACAACATTTACCCCAACGTTAAATTTATGAATGTGCTAGGTTTGTGACCTTGCCCTTGGAGTAAGGCTTGGGTGGTGAGTCGTGGATTAGCGGCAGCATGATGGGAGGGTCATCTGAGGAATGCATGTATGAAATATTAAGGCGTTCCATTAAAGAAAACAGATGTTATAAGATATTTACCCCAACGTTAAGTTTATGAATGTGCTCAGTTTGTGACCTTTACCTTGGGGTAAAGGATTGCGTTGGGTCATGGATTTGCTGTAGCACGATAGAGTATCATCAGATGAATCCATGTATGAAATATGAAGGCATTCCCTGTAAATATACAGAAGTTACACAACATTTACCCCAACGTTAAGTTTATGAACATGCTAAGTTTGTGACATTGGCCTTGGGGTAAGGGTTGGGTGGTGGGTCGTGGATTTGCGGCAGCATGATAGAGGGTCATCTGAGGAATGCATGTATGAAATATCAAGGTGTTCCATGAAAGGAAACAGATGTTATAAGACGTTTACCCCAACGTTAAGTTTATGAATGTGCTAAATTTGTGAACTTGACCTTGAGGTAAGGGTTGGGTGGTGGGTCATTGATTTGCTACAGCATGATAGAGGGTCCTCTGAGGAATGCATGTATGAAATATCAAGGCGTTTCATGAAAGGAAACAAATGTTATAAGAAATTTACCCCAACGTTAAGTTTATGAATGTGCTAAGTTTGTGACCTTGACCTTGGGGAAAGGGGTGGGAGGTGGGTCATGGATTTGCTATAGTACCATAGAGTATCATCAGATGAATGCATGAAATATGAAGGTATTCCCTATAAATAAACAGAAGTTACACAACATTTAGCCCAACGTTAAGTTTATGAATGTGCTAAGTTTGTGACCTTGACCTTGGGGTAAAGGTTGGGTGGTGGGTCATGGATTTGCTACAGCATGATAGAGGGTCATTTGAGGAATGCATGTATGAAATATCAAGGCGTTCCATGAAAGGAAACAGATGTTATAAGAAATTCACCCCAACGTTAAGTTTATTAATGTGCTAAGTTTGTGACCTTGACCTTGGGGAAAGGGGTGGGAGGTGGGACATGGATTTGCTATAGTACGATAGAGTATCATCAGATGAATGCATGAAATATGAAGGTATTCCCTGTAAATAAACAGAAGTTACACAACATTTACCCCCACCGTTAAATTTATAAATGTGCTAGGTTTGTGACCTTGCCCTTGGAGTAAGGCTTGGGTGGTGAGTCGTGGATTTGCTACAGCATGATAGAGGGTCATCTGAGGAATGCATGTATGAAATATCAAGGCGTTCCATTAAAGAAAACAGATGTTATAAAACATTTACCCCAACGTTAAGTTTATGAATGTGCTCAGTTTGTGACCTTGACCTTGGGGTAAGGGAAGGGCGGCGGGTCATGGATTTGCTATAGCACGATAGAGTATCATCAGATGAATCCATGAATGAAATATGAAGGCATTCCCTGTAAATAAACAGAAGTTACACAACATTTACCCCAACGCTAAGTTTATGAACATGCTAAGTTTGTGACATTGACCTTGGGGTAAGGGTGGGTGTTGGGTCATGGATTTGCTACAGCATGATAGAGTGTCATCTGAGGAATGTATGTATGAAATATCAAGGCGTTCCATGAAAGGAAACAGATGTTATAAGAAATTTACCCCAACGTTAAGTTTATTAATGTGCTAAGTTTGTGACCTTGACCTTGAGGTAAGGGCTGGGTGGTGGGTCATGGATTTGCTACAGCATGATAGAGGGTCATCTGAGGAATGCATGTATGAAATAACAAGGTGTTCCATGAAAGGAAATAGATGTTATAAGACATTTACCCCAACGTTAAGTTTGTGGACGCCGACGACGCCGGGGGTATGCCATAAGCTCTTCTGCACTTCGTGCAGGCGAGCTAAAAATGATATGACATATATGTGATAAGGCCTGGAATCAATTTGATTGGCTGACCGCATCACAAGAATTGCATATTCGTATCATCCGCTAACGTTAGCACAATTGGAGGCATACACATGGTCCTTGACGTGGGAGGAAGATAAACCCACTCCTGCGATCTGGCGAACACCGTTCCATCTCACGCACTGGCACGGTTGAGGATCGAACCCCGTGCCGTATTGGAGAGAAGTGCACTCTTCACCAATTTCGCTAAGCGGATAGCGTAAGAAAATACATTGGCTTTACACGTCACTTACAAAACAGTCTCTGATGTGTAGATGGTCAAGTTTAACAAAGGCATCATCTGGCACTGGGACCTTCGTTTGTGCCGTCTCACTTTCCGATCGCCTAAACTGGCTGGCCACTCGGTATCTGGCACTCAAACTTGCCGTCGTTGGTATCACCTGGAACAACAACAACCTGTTTCAAGGTCAATACTAATTGTTGAGTCTACAACCATACACGAATATTTATTATAAATAATAGTGTGCATGTACCGTCCTATATGCCAATAGTTATTTAAACTACCTTTTAACAGGCTTAGCTGATAACAATGTGAATTTCAATATGTCAGTTCAAATTAACATTGTCACAGTACAATGGGCACATATTGGATCTCTATGTGTGTTCCCTACATTGCGTTGAAGTGGGAGAGTTGAAGGTACCAAGCGATCTCATTGATACACGGTTCCAATAAGCGAATATGTCACTAATGTTTCCAATATTTCCGAGACATCTCCATGTCCTATCAGCAAGCCTACTAGTGTAGCATGTATACGATTGACATACATTTCAACAAACGTGCAGTTAATAATGAGGGAATGAATTACAAAGAGTTACAAAGCAATGGGTCGAAATTGACGACACACTTAAGGCACAACTGAAAATACGCACATAGTCATAGTCTTGGTCCATTTAATCTGGATTGAACAGATCAATCGTAAAGCTGAGATTTGATAATGAAATGATCGTCTGATCTACAGCACGATTCAGTGCAATATAAAGTAAAACATTGAACATGGTTTTTAGTATGGAAAACTCTATATTTTTGCAATAAAGAATTGAAATAAAAATAGTTTTCTGAACTACACTGGTGTATACAGAAAGAGTTGCTAATTCATGAGCTATATTATATGAACATAAGGAAAACGTATTAGTATCCAAATTATGTGAGCTTAAATAATAAACTAACGAAACAGATACACTGTAAAGAACACTAAAAGCGACAAAAGAAATAAGCATCATTGGGTACAACACAATTTCACTAGTATTTACAACACGGAATTACTTTGGCGTGTCGTAGAACAGCGGTCCATATGAATGACTGAAACATTAATAAGTACCAATATACATTATTAAGAACCATGCACTACCATGTATATAAATAAATATAAATAATAATATATTCATAGAGATATTTGCAGTGATAGAAAGCAGAATACATTCTGCGAGTTCACCCTATCAAGTTGAGCGGTATTCATGGGTATTAGTTCTGAAAAATAAGAGCGCATTGCTGTAATACACAATGTCATGAAATCGTGAAACATCTAATCACATAACACTTGAAATGGGTCAGTAAAAGATGGGGGATATGTCCCTTGTGGGGCTTAGCCCCCTTGTTCTACTGACCCCTTCAATTGTAAACGATATGTCGAAAGTGTATATGTTAACCCTTGGCACCCGAAATCCCGCTATAGCTTTTTATGCAAAAAGTGCAAATCCAGATGAGCCGGCTCGTAACGAGCCGTCTCATCAGGATCTGCACTTTTTGAAAATAATTTTAATATTTCTTATAACAAAAACACCCCCTTTTCATAAATGGACGAATCTGAAAATCATTTTGAGACCATTGGATTGGTCGGAACATTAGCATATCACAGTCCATTCCAGTTCCTTAGGGTTGAAAGGGTTAATGCATTGTAATAACTCGAATATACCGAATGGTATTAGAACATCTTTTATCAAGGAAACATATAATAATGGGATGGGGAGCGGGATCATGGGGGCATGCATAACTACTATGTTAGTTCCTCAAGCTGAAAGGGAAATATTATAGGAGGTATAAACTTGGAAAAGTCGCGGGAATACTGGACGAAGGCCGGAAGGCCTCGTCCAGTATTCCCGCGACATTTCCAAGTTTATATTCCAGATAAATTCCACAAAAAGGCCATTCATTCCTTATAATTCCAGCATTTTAAATAAATTCATCAAGAAAATGTGTTTATTTTGACAGACGGCAGCCATTTGTTTACATTGACAGCACTGACAGCGCACCTGTAGAAAGTAGTTCGGCGTGGGAGTTTACTGGGATATAAATTTTGGACAGCGACTTGCTACGGGCCAATCAAATGTTAGGGAATTTTGTTAATATGTTTGTGCTGGAATTATATGTCAATAATAATATGGTTGGGAGGGAGGTCACTGGAGAATGCTATACGCTGACTGTGTTATTTGAACTGGAAACATGTTGATAATATCTGTTAATGATTTCCAAATCGTGATTTTATCCGCAACCTGTGAGTCAAGTACCTGAAAGATAGAGTAGGTGTGTGCATACGTCATGCACACATGTGAATTAGATAATATTACACTATTAAATGCTAAGCAGGTGAGGTATTAACAAGGCATTAGTGAACACTCGGTAGTTTCCGCAATACATACGAAGTTGTTTTCGTTAATTTTCGGCATAGACGAGTCAAATTTCGCCCTAGATACGGGCCTTCGTTTGTTATTCGTCTCCACTGGCTGTATTGTTATTGGCTTGCTCTCAGTGGCTATGCCTCCAGCGGTCTTCTCTTTACGTTGTTGTATATATTCCATGGATGTGTCGTCGTTTGCTTGCCCGAGGGAAGATGCCCGGTTGAAGACCTTTGGTGACTGGGTTTCCGCCCGATCAGGCAGCGTGATTATGTCAACACTCGTCCCCGTGTGTTTCTGTTTGTGAATTGTAATAAGACCAGTTCGTTTATTATAGTGCTATAAGGAACCTGGATTAAACTGACATAGGCTGCTGACAGGTCGGTAAACGTCATTAAACAAATTATTATAGTGTAACCCATATTGAAACGACCAGTCATTGTTGACTTATGAGACACTCTATCGAACAAGCAAGCAGTACATCCCAATTGCTATAATTTATCATGTTTATGCTAGGCACCAGAAATAAGGTAAATTGGTGCCATTAAATTTAACTAGATGGCGGCTCACCAACCGGCTATATCACTCCGAGTGGAGGCTCGAACCTTCGAATCCCCGGTTCCTAGGTGGATGCCTTATCCACTGGACAAATTGAGAATGTTAAATGATAGGGCATAAAACAACCACCCAACAAAGGCTAAGACTAATACATGGCATTAGCCTACCAGGACCACGTGACTGAGCCTGAAAAGAGCAAGTGACATGAACCTACCAGGACCACGTGACCAAGCCCAGCAATGCCACGTGACAGAGCGTACCTGTCTCAGGTTGTCGTAGAAGTCCGTCATCTTGGTGTATATGTCCGCATTCATGGGCATCGTCTTGTTTCGTCGGCGCCCTACGTCAATTTTCGGATCTATAATCGAAATGGCTAATCCTTTGACTCCAAAATATCTGGCATTGATAGTTCCATGCCAATTTCTGGTCTATTCCATTAATGAAATAAAGGGTGTTGTTTAAAAATCTTAAAAATAATGACAAACACTGGATATACTGATGAAACGGCTCGTTATGAGCTCGCTTGTCTGGATATACAGTATTTTTAAATGTTGGCTTTATGGTATGTATGCCTAACATTCTGACATAGACGTACGCACAACCATGCTATATACGTCTCAGATTAATGTGACAGCCAGTCAGTGTCCAACAAGGATGAAAGAATAGCCATTGACCGTACAGTAGATTGGTCAACGACTAGCTCAGTAGTACAGTGGGGTCAGCGTGTAAGTGCACACACGAACGAACACGACAGGTTGGCTTCAACCTGTCGTGTTCGTTCGTGTGTACACTTACACTCTGACCCCACTGTACGTTGAACTGTAAAACTGATGAATACTAGCCTTTGCTGATGTGTATTTCTCAAAATAGTTATAAATTGCACAGGAAATAAACGGCTACACACGTACATGTACCATCTATTCAGACGTTTCCTTGTATTGTATGTTATTTCCTAAAACTGATCGCTGGGCATGCATCCACAGTTATCGCAAATCACTTCAAAGGTTACCATATATTTCAGTTGTTTGCATAAAGTATCATATAGCATATGTTTGAAATATGATGATGCGATGATGCTGATTCGAAAGCGGGACCCATTGTAAAAGCTAACACGTACGTATATTTGGCATAGTGAGTTTTGGTAGCATGACCTCCGACATGAGGTCGGGTTTCGCCTTGTAGTGGGCACGTGGCTTCACGGAGCGCAACTTCTTGACCACTTCACAGGAGCCCTGAAACGCCGTTGGACGAAAATATTTATTCGTGTTACAGGTGGTTCACCGGCTAATGATGTTTACAACATATTATGATATAATGCTTATACTATAGCCATCAAGGTTCTTTAATCAGTAACCGAATGACGGTCAGCACAAGACTATGATCAAAATGCGCGGATGGTACCTTTTTTCGCAAATGACAGCTTATATATCCGCATGTACGATATATAATCCGCTTGCTGAAGCTCGCAGAGTATCTCCTCGTACATACGGACGAACCGTGCTCCAATTATTACTCATTGTTGGTTCGTATATGTTGGCTTTTAGCTTGTACTTATTGTATGTAAGGGTTAGAAAGGCTCAAAATCCGTCCATACCCGGTAGTTTGTGTAGCGGTATCCGTGCAACATACACATGCACATATAGGAGAAATCGTATTCCTTGATATTCGACCTACCCCGAATGATGACATACTTACCGACATGACGATATACAGCCATTCACTGTGCTTATCGTTGTCTGTCACCAGAGATCCCCGTCTGAAAATGACAAGACAAAGTCAATAGGCCCATGATAGCACCTTTGACCACGAGAGCCGCCTTCCCATTGGGTCTTTCTATAAATGACGGATTGTCACTCTAGTTTGGCTGTAATAATTACAGCAACATTCTAATTATTCGAAAGTGCAATATAATTCGCCGCTTTATTCACAAATAGTAGGCACACCGAAGCTGAAATGCACATTTCATTGCAGTTAGATGACGCTAAATAGTTGATATACATATACTCTGGACAATGCTATGACAGACTGACAATAGAACGAAATACCCGCATATTACTATTTTTTCGGGGTGCATCGATTTTGATAAGTTTGTTTTGTGTAAAGGACTGAGTAGCAAACACTAGTGCTATATTACAAGCACATGGTACTTGACTTTCGGTAAAGTGCACCTTGGTGCTGAATGAATACAGACAAACATTTTCAATCAGCGGAGCTCCATATCAGTCAACTAGTATGCGATGAAGAACCTCCTACTGTTCACCCAACCGTAGTTACACTGGCGGTGTAACTGGGATTACACTACTGTTTGTTTCACGAAAGCTGCCCAAATTTTACGGCCATATAAACAATTCAAAAACAATATTTGTTTCGATAATATTAAATTAAAGGAAAATTTAAGAATGAGCCTTCTTTTTATTTCGTGAAATTCGGTCAAATATTGGCTTTATTATGAAAAATTGATTTCTCTATGGGAATTTAACATGGGGGGGGGGGGGGGGGGGGGGGGGGGGCGGAAAGAGGTAGAGGAGTTGTAGGAGGAGTCAAAAAACAATTTTTTTTTGGAGATTGACTCCGAAACCTAGTTAGATAGCTTGGAAATGATCTAACTAAGAAAACAAAAGTTAAATTTTAAAAATCGGTCAAGTATTTCTGAAATTCTAAAAAATTTCCCCATGTTAAATCCCCATAGACATCTTCACTCCGTGAAGATGTCTATGGGGATTTAACATGGGGAAATTTTGTTTCCGCAATAAAATCAATATTTGACAAAATTTCACGAAATAAAAAGAAGGCTCATTCTTAAATTTTCCTTTAATTTAATATTATCCAAAAACATATGGTTTTTGAATTGTTTATATGGCCGTAAAATTTGGACAGCTTTCGTGAAACAGACAGTAGGCGTGTGTGAACATTAGGGGATTCTATCGTCCTCACCTAGTGTAACCCCTGTAATGTACAACTACCTTTAAGGATGACGTCGAAAGTTGGCGACCTAACAATAAACAATTACCAAACAATGAATGAATACGTAATATAAGATATCTGCGTTCGATATATTACTTTGTAGTTGCCCATGTAACAGTTATTGCCAATTGAAAGTCACACGCCATGTTGATGAGGGAAACTTTACAGGGGTTATACTAGGGGAGGACTATAGAAGCCCCTACGGAACACACGCCTAGTGTAACCAGGTTAAACTATGGGCTGGTGAACAGTATGGAGTTCTACATATACTAAGGCGAAGATACACAAGGTTGCATGACGCGTTCCATTGGCAACATGTCTCACTTGAAGTAGTGCATGAGGCAGGCACCGGCTTCTTGCTTCAGGACTTCCACAGGCCAGTACTTTAGGAACGTCAATTGTCTGCAAATAAATACGGGTCATTCACTTTTACATGCATATTCCATCCGTTGGCGGCTATATATATAAGTGTATGGAGTACACAAATTTACCCTATATTAGGAATTTTAAAAATATTCGGCTATAATCGCACATACGTTAAGTCATTATGACTTAACGTGTGTGCGGTTATCGCCGATGATATTTGCACATAGATTGAACACTACATGTAGCTCTGTTATTAATTGTAACCTAAAGCCTTTGTATCTCTGTTTACAGCAGTAGAGATTTTCAAATGACCACTAGAAACATACATATTGTGCACTGAGCCGGAAGTTGGCGTTATATGGCAACAAAAGCGGAGCGATGTATTTGCACATCGCTTGACTGATTGTAACTGGTGACGTGGTAAATGTATTCGTGATATATAAAACATGACAATGTAGACTATAGCTGTATGGAGAATTGCTTATTCGAGTATGCCATCTTACAATAGTTTATATAATATGAATCGGGGCATGAGTGACGCTGTGGCGAATGGAATATTTCATAATTGTGCGAGTTTGTACCAGGATAAATGTGAAGTTGTATTATAGTTGTACATACTACTTTCAAATTATCGTGCATGTATTGGTTTCAGTACATACTGAGGTCGTGATTGGAATATAGAGAATAGTAGATTAGTGCCGTGAATGGGAAAACATATCTGGCAAGACTTAGAAAACGGAATGGGCGAGGCTCTGCCGAGCACATCCCGTTTCCGTGCCGCGCCAGATATGTTTTTCATTCACGGCACTAACCTAGTAAGCTACTATTATATTTATCATGTCAACATTACAAATAGCTTTAAAATGAAAAAGAAAACCCCAGCCGCATCTACAAATCGTATTGACACATTATTTTTGATATCCTGTCAATACGACCTAATCACTGCGTATGAATATGTGCGGTGACTGTGGTTAGTTTTTTGCATTTTAGAGCAATTTGTAGGTTTTGACGGGATAAATAGAATAGGAGGTTAGTGCCGTGAATGGGAAAAATATCTGGCGCGGCACGGAAACGGGATGTGCTCGGTAGAGCCTCGCGCATCCCGTTTCCTGAGCCTTGCCAGATATTTTTTCTCATTCACGGCACTAATCTACTATGCTCTATCACTACGCCAGTATTCTTCTATCAACCACCATGTAGCACATCTATTATGTATCTTGTTTCGTTTGTAAGATTTGTACCATGCTCTCCTTCAAGGAGGAAATAAAGAATACTACTACTACTACTACGTCTTCTTTATAACGGCACTCGTGAAATATGCACATTTCACACCATTCGATAAACATACATGCAATATTCGTTGCTATAAACTATGCATATCCACTACATAACAGCATACGTAATAACTGACCGTAGGAATTTGAGATGTTCTGGCTCCGAGTCCGGGTCATCGGACCTCATAAAGATGCGCACGAAATCCTCCTTTCCGATGACTAGTAGTTCCATGGCAGTTGCGCTCTCCACTGTAGCGGTCCTTCTGGTGTTGAACAGCAACCCGATCTCCTACAAGTTATATACAGTAGAACCTACCGAAACCGGACACGCAAGCAGTCCGTGTATCTTTAATTTTATGGGTTTCATTGGTGTATATTTATGATGAAAATGTATGATCAAGTTCGGTACAGCCGCATACTTTGACATAGTCATATGTCTGATTTACAGTGAAACATCTGTAAACCGGACACTCTGGGGACCCCACAGGGTGTCCGGTTTAGAGAGGTTCCACTGTAGGTGGGTGGAAGGTGGGAGAATGCGATCGGGGTTCATCCTTACCAGAATTTCAAGAATTCCGACTGGAGACCTGGTTTGGCCCTCACATACGACTTTGGTATTGTGTATGTGACAGTTGAAACTGGTTTTACCTCTTTATGTGAGTACGATTATTCGTAATCCTGTGCTAGGGGAAGGGTCCAAGTTACTTTGGTGGGGTATGGACCTTGCACCAGGTCAGGTTATTCTAATTTCAGGGCTGAATATATTTTTCCTCGATGTAAATATTCAGTTCTGATTTTGGGATCCCCCCAATACAGCAGGTTAAAATTGGATCGAACCCGTTTGTCCGACCTTATATGACCTTAGCTGTTGATAGGCCGTTAAACACCAATAAACAAACAAACAAACAAACATAAACACTGTAGCAGGCCATTAAAAGTATTTTGATTCTCAGATATCGCCGCGTCAGAAAAATCCCTGCGCGTCAGAGCATGTTATCGTCGTGGATATATAAAAACAAATTGATCGATCAAAAACCCTATCATGCACAGATATGTTAAATCCAAAGATTTTTCAAGAGGTTATAATAGCTTTATTAACCCTTTGAACCCGAAAGCCCGCTATAGCGGTTTATGCAAACAGTGCAGAAAGTAATTTTCATATTTCATAGAACAAAAACACCCCCTTTTCATAAATGGACGAATCTGAAAATCATTTTGTGACCATTGGATTGGTCGGAACATTAGCATATCACTGTCCATTCCAGTTCCAGGGTTGAAAGGGTTAAATATATATATATGTGAGGCCTAAAATAGTGTTTGTTTCGGGTAACGCCTCAAAACATGTTAGGTAGGATAGGATATTTTACTTTTTTTTTCTATTTTATTTTTATTAAATTTGTTGTTTTTTAGCGACTTTTTGTCTGAAATGTCGCACGAACAAGATCAAACCGCGAACTATTATTTTTTTTCTCCCGGAAACGGCTAAAAAAATGTAGGGTCGGCGTTTTATAGATATGTCAGGTAGGGTCGGGTTACCCGAAACAAACACGTTTTTTTAAACCTGAGCCACATGTTCAACTGACATGCAAAAAGCATTTGGCGACTTGAAAACAAGTATCTCTTACAATTTTTTTTGCACTGGTCGCAATTTATTTTATTATGTTTATGTATAAGTAACCTTGTGGTCTATAATGGCTTCAATAGCAACCGCAATCACTGCATACGGAAACTACATGTATACGTGTCCGTGACTGGAGAAACGGGGCTTTCGTCATTTGTGGCTGTGACTGGATAAATGGGGGCTATGGGATTTGTGACCAATGTAGCTCCTGATCAAATAGCACACTCGTTTAAAATGATAATTATCTATATAGTACTTGCTAGTAGCATGACAGGTGTTTCACTGATGGAATGGCGAACAATGCAGATCCTGATCAGACTGTGCGGATGTACTGGCTGATCTGGATCTACACTGGTCGCAAAACCAATAAGCCCCATTTCTCCAGTCACAGTCACATCTGTGGCCAGTCTGGCTAATTATCTCCTAGTCAACTCCAGCAGTTTGATAAGGAACAATACCGTTTGTTAGAAGCATGGCGGGTGTTTTACCGACTGAATGGCGAACAGCGCAGACTGCAAAAGATGCGTCGTATGGTCTATAACTACACTGGTCGACAATGCCACAAGCCTCATTCCTCCAGTATAAACCAGATCGGGAGGTCAATCATTGAACGGAGACCAATCCCTAAACGGGGGCTATTTCTCCCAGAACGGGGGCTAATTACGTTAATTCTGAATAGTCCGTTTTGGCGACAAACTTGAATGGCGTCAAAGTTCAACACCGTATGCCTTTCTTATTCCCATGACAGTCGTATCTTGCAAATGTTTTATCTGTGCAATTTTCCTGCCTTTTACGGTCGGCATTGTTATATTGCCCGCCCCCACCCCAGTCCTTGGATTGACGTGACGTTTTTCTCGGCCCCCGTTCTCGTATTCATCCCGGGCCTGTGATTGGCCCCCGTTCTGGGACTGACCTCGAAACGAGTCGTACATAAATATATATGGCTAAGTGTATATAGCTAGTCAACTACGGCTAATCACAGCAACTCAATCGTATACCGAGCACTAATATAAGATGTCAACCTTATTTTCTACTTCCCAGTGAAACACCTCCAAGGTGCATGATAACGTGGTTACAACAACAACGTCGCCCACTCCAAAGTAAGTATTATTTGATATTTTCCTTAATATGCAACGGATTTGTATGAAATATTGCGCAGTAAACGCGTCTTCATGAGCTGCATTTGGTGGTCCAGGGAGTTTGGCACAGACGTATGTGGTTTTTGCGAAGAATCGATTTCCGTGTCGGTAGACACGGAAATCGTTTCTTCGCAAAAACGACAGAAATTTGGGCGAAAATACAGAGACCACCAAATGCAGCTTAACAATACGCGGTTGATGCGCCATATTTCATCACAATCCGTTACACGTAATAAGGACACTATACAAGAATACGTACTTTGAATCAGATGGAGTCTGGAAATGTCAGTACTTGTTGTTGTTGTTAGTACCACGTTATTATACACCTTGACCTCTAACAAGGTGACCTCCCAGGATGTGCGGTTTAGAGAGGTGTCACTGTATATACATGTCTACATGTATATAGCTTTACAGTGGAACATCTCTAAAACAAGCATACTGGGTGTCCAGATTGAAGATTGTCCAATGTGTAAATATGTCTAGATGGCTTGGAAACGATGTAACTAAGAAAACTAAGAAAAGAAAAGTTTTGAAACTAGGTCCAGTATTTCCGAAATTAGGAAATTAGGATATTTCCCCCTTGTCAAGTCTCCATAAACACCGGACTGTGTTAAATGGCCATAGACTAGGGAAAGTGTTGTTTGTTTTTACACAATCTATACATTTATTTGACAAAATTTATCAATTAATAAAAATATGTTCATTCTTAAATTTGGTTAAAATGAAAACTATTGAATACAATATTGTTTTGGCAATGTTTATATAACCGTGTAAAAGATGGCAAGTTTACCTACATGTAAACAGACAGTACGTGTATATAGACAGAGAATGGTATGTTAGTGAGTAGTATAGAGGGAGTCAAAATGATACCACCAAAGTTGGGGGCGTTATGCCTGTCGAAATGCCTGCTCGCGATTACCAGGGGGCTCGGGCTCTCCATTTCTAGCCAACAAGGATAGTAAAAATAGAAATCCTGGGAAGCAAACTGAGCACCTTGGAGAGTGGAGAGATTTTTATCAATGTTTTTATGTTAGGGACTACTTTTTATCACATAGATTTCACCCTTTGTGTAGAAGCGTTATTATCACTTATTAACACCCCAACTTGGTGGTATCATTCACATATATTTCACCCTTTGTGTAGAAGCGTTATTATCACCTATTAACGCCCCCAACTTTGGTGGTATCATTTTGACTCCCTCTATACTACTTAGTGCCGTGAATGGGAAAAATATCTGTCGCGGCACGGAAACGGGATGGGCTCGGCTCATCCCGTTTCCTAAGCCTTGCCAGATATTTTTCCCATTCACGGCACTAACCTACTATTCTATTTATCCCGTCAACACCTACACATACCTTTAAAATGCAAAAAAATAACCCAGCCACATCCTCCAAATCGGAGAATCGAACCACACATATTCATACGCAGTGGTTAGGTCGTATTGACAGGACATACAAAATGTTTCACGGCACACACGCACTGTGTTGACGGGATGCATTTATGTTATGGGTTAGTTAGTATAGTACTACATGCATCACACGTTTTACATTTACGTCGAAATTTGATCCAATATGCAAGAATATAATACTAGTATAGCACACACCAGATATAGTTATTCTATAGTTTACCCCATCGTTCCAGGAAAACTGAAAATATCACAAAGCAAGAAGTGAGTAAAGCTGATGTACGTACTCGAAAACGAGTGGGCAATGTGTCACGTGACAGTGAGCGAATGAACGGACTCGAAAACGTGTGAACAATATGTCACATGACAGTGAGCGAGTTCTATCAAAATTAGAACAATGCCTAGTTCATCTAGAATGTGCACCCCGTACGAGTGCTATCGAGATTTGAACAGTATTTCGTTTCATACAGAATATGCAGTGTACACATGTTGTATTATTAACATTTAACACTCGCATCTGTTTCTGTAACACCATTTTCCTAATGTAATACATGCGTCTCTGTCTTAAAGTCTATGTCCGAACGAAGGAGACACGAGGGATGAATACAAATACACTTTGAACATCTATGCACTGAAGTGGTAACTATGAACCTATTGTAATGTACCTGCCTGCTATACAGTGATCACAATGGCATCCGACTATTGGTTTTCGCCGAAGTTCGGTAGTTTCCCATTGTAAATATCAATGATATATAACTAGGTCTATTGGATAATATTACATAGTAGCGATCGCTAATTCGATCCAGTTATAATAAGTAGTTTACCTGTAAACTTTCTACTTCATCTGCATAGAGTGTCAATGCAGGAAAGTGACTTAAATGTCGATTTAATTATGGAATTTCAGCGTGTTTTCTGAGGGTATCCCCAACCACTAGTGACCATTGCGCATGCGCTAGATCACTTCCGGAAAATACGTCATATGCCAAAGTTCAGTAGGTCAGCGTTTCTGACACAGCGCAACCTTCACATCTCAGTCCGCCCTAAATAAACCCCACTAGACTCAAATTTAATGTATTATGAACGATGCCGATATGGCAATGGTGTTCATAGATGACTATTAGTCGTAGTTGTGTTATTTATAAAACAACTTTCATTGAAAATAGTGAACTTAAGGGAACTTATTTCCCACTGTATCCGGAGAAACTGTAAGAATCCCATTGTTGCTATGGGCGCGTAAGGATGATTTCACTATTGCTAGTGTCAACCCTAAGGGTATAAATACCCGCGCACATTCAAATGAGAGGATTCTGGGCACCGGCAGAGCAGAGGACAGTTATATTCAGAGGCTACTCTCTGATTTCATATATTTATGCACTAAGACGTTTATTGTTCTAAATCTACTTAATTATATTATCTGACTTACATTAAGTCACTTCTAACTTTGACTAATATAGGTGGGTATTGTTAGGATGAGTGTATTTTTAATTTACACATAGTCAATCCTTGTGGGTAATTGGGGAAAGTGTGGATTTTTATTAATAACCCTTCCTCTTGTTATCCCAACCACCGTGATTACCCCTATTCTATGACGGCCAGTTATTTGGCTACTAGAACAACAAGTGTCTATTAGAGAGGTGAAGGTTACCTTCCTTGTGGTGAGAATATTAAGATAGGAGGAGTGAGTTCCCCTATGTAACGTAGCTCCCACATCTAAGTCTGGAAAGCTGTTTGATGTAGGGAGTTATTTCCCTTAGAACTGCATAGATCCTGATCAGTGATGGAGTATATATAGACTCCTCTCGCAATCTCAGTTAAAGGAGATATTTTCTTGGTTACACATTTAGAGAAACATCATCTCTAGTTGTCTCTGCCTGTCGGTAAATTATTCGAACCACAACAAAGATCCCCTCAGCCCAGAATCATACCATCTATTAGAGAGGGATAGGTCCACACGACCTCGTTTATTATTGATTTGAAATTGTAAACATTATGGATTGTATGTAAATAAAATATACATGTAGTTATATACCTAATTGTTGTTCCCATCTTACTAGGCCCTTTAAATCAGTCGCGGCCCACGCTACCCAAACCCGTGAAGTAGTATAGAGGGAGTCAGTAGTTTACCACGGGGGCTCAGGAATAGATTAGACCCCACATATCCCCCCAAGGGGGGTATATGCGACTCAAAAAACCCTTAATTTTCAGAGCAAAAAGTGTCTTCCAACCAATAAAAACAACCTCGAGTTGTTTTTATTGGTTGGAAGACACAAAAAGAAAAAGTAGCCGAAAACACTCTCCCCCCCCCCCCCCCTCCATAAGCAGTTTTAAACCAATCCGCCCCATATCTCGGTTTTCAAAAAGTGGCCTAGAACCGGCATGTCGTTTTTGGAAAAGTACATAAAACAGGGAGTCGAAACGAGGTAAAATAACCCACTATAGCAATATTTATAAAATGGGGGTTTTCGAACGGAATTTACTTACATTATTGAGACTGTTATAGAGTTTTTTACGTTGTTATACGGTTTTTCAAAAAAAGTGGTCTAGAACCGCCATACCATTTATGACAAAGTACCCGAAAACGGGAGACGAAACGAGGTAAAATAACCCACTATAGCAATATTTATAAAATGGGTTTTTTCCAGTGGGAGGGTCTTTATTATTTATCAAGTTTGGTGAAATAGAAATGGGCGTTAACGAAAATTAAACTATAAAATGACGTTCAATTAAAGAAATGTCACGAGTAAATATAATTAATATAATTATATTTCTGGGAAATATATTTGCTCAGATATAAGAGAAAAAATTTAAAAATGTCACAAAATAAGAAAAAAAGCACAAACAAAACCAGCCCTAAAATTCCTCACATAATCACTAGTGAGATACGTAGGGTTGATATACAAAGCTCATCCCCAAAAATCAGAGAGCTTCGCTCCGAATTAGTGAGGATGGGAGTTGTATTTTCACGAAGGTTGAGAGAGAAGGGTCTTACAAAACTTATAAATGAGAGGAAAAATGAGGAGTACATGAAAAAATTTCACAGAGCCCACGCCAAAGGCGCGTTCAAGAAAATAGAAAATAAAGATGTAGAAAAGATAGCACAGAGGCTTGCTGATGAGGC
Organism: Conchocele bisecta; assembly: GCA_029237695.1. Taxonomy (NCBI): domain Eukaryota; kingdom Metazoa; phylum Mollusca; class Bivalvia; order Lucinida; family Thyasiridae; genus Conchocele; species Conchocele bisecta. Next base: position 92,311,453 of record CM055274.1, read on the forward strand.
TTCTTTTAGTATTAGGGGTAACAATCTTGGGAAAAAAGTAGAAAAGAGGGCTCAGAAAACGGGTTTATTAAAAAATATAATGGCGGAAGGAGAGGAAATATTGGAAGATTACAAACAGAAAGAAATAGAAATAGTGAAAGGGGGTAGGGTGGATACAGTAAAACTTCGAAGAAAGCTTCAAAGGGACAATACCGATAGAATAATGAGGGAATTGGAACCCATGTTAACCGGGAGTTTTTATCTTAGGTACTCATTTTCCTATAGATTGGAAAATATTGAGGAAAAAGATACGAAAGGAAACCTTAAAACTATAATATTTTATAAAAAATTTAAAGGAAGTAAGTGGTTCAGGGATTACGAAGAAGTTTCCAATTTGGTTACGAAACAGGAGGAGGAAAGACTAAATATAGATAAAATAGATAGGCCGAACACCAAATGGAGCTTCGTAAGGTGGATAGCTGTCTGGGTGAAAATAACACACTGCACCGCCACAAAAGACACAGGAATGAAGTCTGAAAAAGTGGGTGGAGGAAGACTATCAGACTGGCTAAGAAACAAAAAAGGAATTAAAGCGTTAGATACTTTCAACGACGATCGGTGTATATTTAGATGTTTGGCACTTCACACCACAGAAGGTCTACGAGTAGATAGAAGCTACACAAGCACGGACGATTTAAGATACACATATTTGAAATTCTGTGAAACGAAACGGCGTGAAATACCGGTTGGGGCAATACCATTTGAGGACATCAAGAAAATCGAAGAGTGTTTTAAAATATGAATAGACGCGTACGAACCAACAGAAGATGGAACGTGGTTTTTAAGAAACGTTGCTGCACACTACGACGAAGTTGGGGCAGCCAAAATGAAAATTGGGGTTTACGGTGACCACGCGTTTTTAATTACCAATATGAATAAAGCCTGTAAAAATTATTGTTGTTCGGAATGTAACCAACGCTTTACAAAGTCATCCAACCTAATTCGCCACGCGAGAACGTGCATGAAAGGGGAAACGGTAGTATCCTGCAAAGGAAATAAAATTGATAGACCAATGTCGGCGTTTGAAAAAGCATTTTACCCAAAACCAAAAATGCAGCAAGAAATCCATCACATGGATACAATCGTTCAAGGGTCCCCACATTCATACGGCGGTGTGCGGACATGGGGGGGGGGAAGACTCGTTGCTGGTGCTCCGGTTGATGGGTTTTGTGGAGAAACGGGAACCGTGTATCAATTTCATGGGATGTTGTTTACCCCCAAACACTCGCCAAGGATGAGAAAATCCGGAAAGAGTTTCGTTTGGAAAAGATTTGGGAGTGTGAATACAAACCAACAACCCCACAAACCTCACCGGAGATTCAACTACCGCCCACAACCATTTACCCACACCGGATTGTGTTTGATTTTGAGGCTTACATGGGGGATTCGGGGGAGAAAAAGAACCAAACGATAGGCCTAGAGTTTTTAAACACGCACGTTCCAATAAGTGTAAGCATCAGGGACACGCTCTCTTCCACAACAACACACATTTGTGAAACGGATTCTTCAAAGTTGACACACCGGTTTATTGAAGAATTGGAAAAAAGGAGGGAAGAAATTATCTCAGCAATTAGAAAAGACCCCATCTATGGATACCCAACCGACTTTAATAGACTTTCACCCAAACAGAAGAAACTAATAGAAAGATGGATTACACAAGTACCGGTTATAGGGTTTAACTCCAGCTCTTACGATATAAATTTAATAAAGAAACACCTAGTGGGGATCCTAGCTGATTCAACAACGAAAGCGATAGTTGGAAAGAAAGCTTACTAGACTATCTTTACATTTACTCCGAAGTTCAGGTTTCTAGATATAAAACTATACCTTTCCCCAGTGATCAATTATGCGAGTTGGATTAAAGCGTACGGGTGTGAGGGAGAAAAATCATTCTTTCCATACGAATGGTTTGATTCTCCCGAAAAGTTGGATTACGAGGGGTTACCCCCTCTAAAATTCTGGACCAACAAACTTAACCCAACCCAAATGATCACGAAAAAAGAATTAAATGAATGCAACACGGTTTTCAATACGCAAGGTATGAAGACATTTAGGGATTGGTTGAAATACTACAACAACCTAGATGTAGAACCCTTTATAGAAGCTCTATCAAAAACAGCTAGTTTTTATCAAACAAAAGGGATTGACATGTTTAAAGAAGCAGTTACACTTCCAGGAGTTGCCTTTCAATACATTCTTCGAGGAACCATAAACAATTATGTAAAAACGTACGAAACGAAAGAAAGCAGAGCCGCAGACGCGATCTGCCCACCACTATATGCACCAGAAAAAGAAGTATGTGAAATATTGAAAGGGGAGCTTGTTGGAGGTCCTTCTATAGTGTTCACGAGGTATCATTCTGATGGTTTGACCAGAATTCGCAGTGCTCCAGAAGGCAACGGCAAACTGTGTCGAGGAGTTTTAGGTTTAGACGCAAACGCTTTGTATTTATCAACACTGGCGAAGGAGATGCCGTGTGGGCAGGGACGTCTCTTCAATGTACCACACCCCTTTAACCAAACAAAAATTGACAGTTTCTCGGAACGGGTTTTATCAGAGGAATGGTTTGGATTTGCAGAAGTTGATATAGAAGTTCCCCCAAACCATAGAGAGAAGTTTTCTGAAATGTCTCCAATATTCCTGAACCGCGGTATTGAGGAAAACGAAGTTCCAGAGCACATGTTGGAATACTTAAAACACACCAACCGTAAAAGAGGGGTAGATAGAAAGCTAGTTGGTGCGATGTCGGGGGAAAAAATACTGGTGTATGCACCACTTTTAAAATGGTATTTAAAACACGGATTAATAATAACAGGACTTTATAGAGTTATAGATTACAAAGCAGGAAAACCCTTTGAATTGTTTGTCAAAGAAGTTACAGCCGCACGGAGAGCCGGAGATGTGGATAGCTCAAAAGCTCCGATTGCTGAGATAATGAAACTACTAGGTAACTCGTGTTGTGGTAAAATGATTGAATCCCCCGAAAACCACCTATTCACATCCTTCACAAAAGACGAGGCTTGTGTTGATAGGGCTTTAAGATCCGCATATTTTGAAGATCTAGAGGAAATAGGAGACGCGTATGAGATATCCTCCAGAAGAGCCTGTTCTTCAATGAATCGACCATTTCACTGTGGAATTGCCGTCTACCAACTAGCAAAACTAAGAATGTTAGAGTTCTACTACGACTTCCTGGATAAGTACATCGATAGAGCGGATTTTGAGTTGATACAAATGGATACTGACAGCCTATACATGGCAGTTAGTGGGAAAAACAGAAATTTAGATGACCTGGTAAAACCACACATGCTAGAAAGTTTCAACAAAAATAAATACCAATGGCTAGCGTGGGATAAATGGAGTAATAGAGAACCAGGACTTTTCAAGACAGAGTACCACGGAGATCGCGCAATCGCGCTGTGCAGCAAGTGTTACGCTGTTGGAGCACCGAAAACATCCGAAATAAAACACTCGGCTAAAGGACTATCCGCAAGGCAAAACAATCTCACCTGGGAGAGGTATATGGACGCTCTAAACCACAACGGAATAGATCGGGGCACAAATAGGGGGTTTAGAATGAAGGATGGAGTTATGAAAACATACGCACAGAAGAAGCTAGGACTTTCCGCTTACTACGATAAGAGAAGAGTTTTATCAGACGGAATTCATACAGAACCGCTTTAGGAAACAATTTCGAGGAAATGTAGAGGGTAGTTTTTAAAAAAGTGTAAATTATGGGGGCCTTTTTTACGATAAAATGAACAACACTCTCAAATTTATGCTAAAAAATAATATCAACTCTCACTCTCAGACCGGTAAAATGCGTGGAGCACAAGACTCGGGGGTTTATACACGGTTTTACATGCTTTTTTCTAACAGGAACCACAACCTTCTCCCTTGGTTTTTTTTCAATCTTCTCTCGATAGGCCCAATATAAACTCATCACACTTCCATATCTCTGTAAGTCGCCTTGACCCAATATGATACTTCTTTTTAATTTCGTAGGCAGGAATAATCCCACGAGACTTTAGAATCTACTAACGCTTCTCGACTAATAAAAGTTTTCGGCATATCTTGTTGGATTTGCTTTATATACAATACTGGAAAACAAATGTTCAATATAAATTCACAACTGGGAAAAAAAGAGATTTCGAGGAAATAATTACGCACCCACCAACCCCACCTTTCTAGGTCTTCCAACACCTCTCCTATTTTTTTCTCTAACTATAGGGTTTTTCTTCCAACCTTCTCTTGATACATTCATTATAAATTCATCAAATTTCCAAATCATTTTAAGGCGTCTGGTTCCAATATGATACTTCTTTCTAATTTCGTAGGCAGGAATAATCCCACGAGATCGTATAATATCGATCACATCTTCGTTGCTAATATCAGACTTAGGCATAATTCGTTAATAATTACTTTTATAGAATAATGTTTAACAGAAATGAAAACTAATTAAAAGCTTACTGAGTAATTACTAACAATTACTGATCAATGCTTAACAATGCTTAACAATGTTTAACAATTACTAAGCAAATTAATCCATATCCCTATCACAACCCCAAGGATCCTCTACACGAGAAGTTGAAGGGGCCAACACAGGGGTAGAAGGCGTAGTGAACTGTGCCTCAACCCTAGTGGCAAGGTTTTTATTATTATAAATTACATAAACAACAACCCCAACAACGCCAACAACGCCAACAACACCCGCCACACCCACAGCAGATAAAACCCAACCATTTGGAGGAGCAACTTCTTTAGTTTTAATCGCCTTTTCACACGGTAATTCATTTATCACTTTTAAAAGTACCCTAAATTCCTCTTCCGAAATTTCTTCCTCTTCCGAAGTTTCTTCCTCTTCCGAAGTTTCTTTCTCTTAAGTTTCTAAAAATTCTTTAGGTTGCGACCTCTTAAATTTATTAAATTTAACTTTACATTCCACCGTATTTTCTCCATTCCATATTTTTTTAAGCCGCGCACTACCAATTCCATACTTTTTCTTCAGCGTGTCTGCATTAGTTTTCCCTCGTGCTGAAATAATTTCTTGAATATCTTCGCGAGATAAAAAAGACTTTGTCATTTCTTTTTATAAAAGCTCTATACTAACTTCAGAAAGTTGTTCGAAATGCTCGAAATGCTTGAAAATATTTAAACACAAAGGGGGTACCAAGCACAATTTTATTTTACAAAATTACAAAGGGGGAACCAAGCACATTTTTATTTTTATAAATCACAAAGGGGGGACCAAGCATAATTTTATTTTACAAAATCACAAAGAGGAGACCAAGCACATTTTTATTTTTATTAATCACAAAGGGGGGACCAAGCATAAATTTTTTATTTATAAAACAATCGCAGGATATAAAATCTTGGGCAAAATATGCTCGAAATACTCGAAATGCTCGAAATGCTCGTTAGACTGCGGCTAACTTGCGTTAGAATTGTGTTAGGTTTTAGTTAAAACGCCCCGGTACAATATAATTACAACTAAGTAGACTTTAATTTAATCCACTGGGAACTTTAAATCTAGCTTACACCAATTATACTATTAAATATTATTTAAAAATTTACGAAGGTATATTAAAGTCGTTTTAACTAAAACTAACCTATTTCATGCTGAGGATACGCCATTTTGAATGGGGAAAATCATACTTATTTTCTTCAAATGTGCTTAGAAGCATATGTCTCGACCACCAGATGAGAGGGTTCAAATGAGTGGTCGCAACATATACTTTCATTGAAAAATAACAAAGATAAAAATAAAATATTTGAAAAAATCATACCCATAAAGGTGTATTCCGCATATAATGGGTTAGGCTACAACAATTTAATGTTTAGATTCTCATCCAAATTTTGGGGAAAAATGGGGCGGGTGGGACACTTATTTTTTATTTTCAGGCAATACTTAAACGAAATGTTGAACAGCAATGCGCAGTTGCGTGCAATAGTGTTTTGTAATAACATGTTCATATTGAAGTATTGCTAATCTCGAGGGGGCGGGTTCCGGGGTTGCTGTATTGCGCTACGTAAAGCACTCAGATAAAAAGCTGTGGGAGCGGTATAATACGCGGGCCGCATCATTCTCGTAAATTTTACCAAATGTTTATTTAAAAAAAAATAATTTTATTTTTTTATTTTTTTTTTTTAAATAAAACTTGGGCGGACCGTTTCATTAGGCGGGCGGGGATGAGAATCTAAACATTAATTTTTTGTAGCCTTAATTACGCGTTCTATACGTTACAAACTTCGGGCCGACATACAGACGGACAGGATAGCGATTATTGCGTCCGAAGCATAAGTTGGGGATATATTGCATAATGAACTTAATGGGATTGAGATTAGTTAAACATGATCAACCAGTAACAGCAGTTAATGGTACATGTACATCTTTTGTTAAAGTTGGGGTCTAGTCTATTTGGCACGAAATGTTTTTTATAGGAATTAAAGAAGTGTATACTTGTGTTACTAGACCATGTCATATCTAAAGAATGGACGAAAAACATATGTCTCCCTATATTGGGATGTTGGAATCAATGTTTTAAAACAGGAAATAATCAAAGTACTGAAATTACTGAGCTGCAAGCCCAACTGAAATGGGTGGTAAACAGTTTTTAGTATATTCTCCTTTAAATATTTCAAATAGAGTAATTGTTGTAAATGGTGTTATGGAAAACTGTATAACACTCGACATATTTTGTATGTGGAGAGGGGAAAGAGCTGTAAGAAACAGGAATAAACCAGTGAGGCTTAGCATTTGTTTTTTATGCATTACATACACATCCGCATAAGCTCTGAAATTTTTATCAATTTTCGACATCATTTAAGGAAAATCTGACTGATTTTCGAAATCAATATCGGCGAAATACGGCGATGCGATAAGGGTGGTAATTCCATATCCGGGCTAAGTTATTGTAAGTGAAAGTGTACGCTATTACCACTGATTCGAAACGTGCCGACGCGACAATTCAAATGAGTGAACCATCTAGACGACACGGTTCAAATGAGTGGAAACAGTATATATTTATAAATTTTCGACATCATTTAAGGTAAATATGACTGATTTTCGAAATAAATATCGGCGAAATACGGCGATGCGATAAGGGTGGTAATTCCATATCCGGATTCACTCTGCAAACACCTGTGGTCTTAGTGTTGTTTTATGCAAATTTGTACACGCTGTAGTTGTGAATGAAAAAAAAGTCAGACAGGTGTGAATCGGGGTTACACACCATTAATGCGCGACCAAAATTGTCGTTTTATTTGTGGAAAAATGAACGACTAAATCTGAGGTGAAATGTAAAATAGCATAAAACGAGTCAGTCGTTAACAATGACCTAGATACAAGATGCATACATACGCGCCACAATATCTGACTGTATTTTGATAATCGGTTACATAAGCTGCGAGAGGCTGGCAGCTAAAAATGCCAATAATAGGCAAAACCTTTTTAACACATCCTGCACCGCATCGTATTTATCTTGACCCTTTCAATACCACCGGCCTATATAGTTGTATGGGCAAAAAGTGTAGATCCAGATGAGACGGCTCGTCACGAGCCGTCTCATCATGATCTGCACTATTTGCAAGTAATTTTCACATTTTTGAGAACAAAAACATCCCCTTTTCATAAATGTACTAGTCTGAAAAGCATTTTGTGACGGTTGGATTGGTTGAAATCTTAACATATAACATATATTCCAGTTACTTAGGGTGAAAGGGTTAAAGTACTCTTTAGTATGAGATAGTTGGGGGTAAATCAAAACTGCCCGCTGGGGTGGGGGGGGGGGGTGACTTACCCCAAAGCTGTGGCCCCGGGTGAGGCGAGCGGCCGTGTTCACACTGCCCCCCGTCACGGGATCCTGTATCAACTTCTTCACAAAAGCTGCAAGACCAACACAGTTTGGGTGGATAAAAGAAATTGACCACAATTTCCAAATTCTCATATCTCAGAAACTATGTGGAATAATTGATTTCTCATAATATAATTATGCTCAATTACCTCAGATATCTCAAAGTTTCAACTCTGACAGTAAATTTGTTAATAATCCTAATGTTTATTTTAGCGCCACAAATTTAATATTACAAGACTAAAGTTGAACATTTTAGATGTCACATATAATTGCTTGAAATGTTTCTGTGAGATATTATATTGAGATACTATACAGGGGAACTAAGTTAAAAGTTGGTGACATTTTTATCCATCTGATATAAAGCCTACGGGGCGCCAAGTACGGGGCGCCAAGTGGGACATGGCTCAATTTTGTCAACAAAATTCATTTTTGTGCCACAAAATTCAATTCTGTGTCACAAAATTCACTTTTGTGTCACATAATTCAATTCTGTGTCACAAAATTCAATTCTGTGCCACAGAATTCAATTCTGTCCACAAAATTCAATTCTGTGTCACAAAATTCAATTCTGTGTCACAAAATTCAATTCTGTCAAATCTGCACACGCATGTAAGAAGGACTACCATTGGTCAGAAACTGCACTGGAGAAATGGGTCACGGTCGCCGATCTACACATTGAATGTCGATGATTTATTTCTCATTCTGCCGATGATTCATTTCTCATTCTGCCATTTTGCTTCAACTATCTCCAAACAGTCAAACGTTGACAAACCCATTCGTATTTAAACTCATTTGCGTTATAATTGTACACATAATTCATGTACATGTAGATCTCCCGCGAGTACTGACGTCATTTAGTGTGTATCGCAAGGTACATTTGCCCCAGTTAAATCAATAATACACGCGCTGTGGCCTGTGTTCTGACTGCTGTCTGTGTTTATAAACAGAATGTGTGTATTGGGCCATTTGAAGAAACCATTTGTAGTATTTGTGTAGAACCATGGATACATGTACTAAGATGGTGTATACTGTAAATAATGCATGTAGACACATAGTTGCGAACACGTAACTTCGCAACTAGTAGACACAGATCCAATACCATTTGTTTCACAAGGTTAGATCTACTGTTAGAATACGACGTCATCTAATGTCATTTTCGAGCATAAAACGTTACCTGATAAATAGAATACCAGGCTAGTGTATTTATATCAAGTTTATCAGGCTCGGCTCGGAAACGGTAGGAATTCCTCGGCAAGCCTCGGAATTCCTACGCGTTTCCTAGCCTTGTCTGATATACTTGATATCAAAATACACTAGCCTGGTATTCTCTATATATGGGCATGCTCTCAGGTCTAGCTATATCCCGGCTACTTTATGTTTGACCCTGTTTACATAATTGAGGGAAAATTCTGAATATTTTTCTTATTTCTCCTTCAAAGTATATATGCTTATATGGTGTGACCACTCATTTGTAATCATAATATAACCAAAATAACTGTCCATAAAGAAGTATAATATTGATATATTGGGTTATATTTTCGCATTGAAATATTTAAACCTGCAAGTGTACTCCACCATCTAGTAAAATGGACTAAGACCGATCTCAACCAATCAACGTAGAGATGACATACGCAACTAATTTTTGTGGACAAAAATGAATTCTGTCTTCACAAAATTGAATTTTGTGACACAGAATTGAATTTTGTGACACAGAATTGAATTTTGTGACACAGAATTGACAGAATTGAATTTTGTGACACAGAATTGAATTTTGTGATTTTTAGTGTTACAAAACTCAATTTTGTACACATAATTAACCTGTCCTGCATGGCGCACCATACCAAGTGGGACATGGCTCAATTTTGTCAACAAAATTCATTTTTGTGCCACAAAATTCAATTCTGTGTCACAAAATTCACTTTTGTGCCACAGAATTCAATTCTGTGTCACAAAATTCAATTCTGTGTCACAAAATTCACTTTTGTGCCACAAAATTCAATTCTGTGTCACAAAATTCAATTCTGTGCCACAGAATTCAAAATTCAATTCTGTCAATTCTGCACACGCATGTAAGAAGGACTACCATTGGTCAGAAACTGCACTGGAGAAATGGGTCACGGTCGCCGATCTACACATTCAATGTCGATGATTCATTTCTCATTCTGCCGATGATTCATTTCTCATTCTGCCATCATGCATTCAACTATCAAACGTTGACAAACCCATTCGTATTTAAACTCATTTGCGTTATAATTGTACACATAATTCATGTACATGTAGATCTCCCGCGAGTACTGACGTCATTTATTGTGTTTCGCAAGGTATATCTGCCCCAGTTAAATCAATAATACACGCGCTGTGGCCTGTGTTCTGACTGCTGTCTGTGTTTATAAACATAATGTGTGTATTGGGCCATTTGAGGAAACCATTTGTAGTATTTGTGTAGATACCATGAATACTAAGATGGTATATACTGTAAATAATGCATGTGACACATAGTTGCGAACACGTAACTTCGCAACTAGTAGACACAGATCCAATACCATTTGTTTCACAAGGTTAGATCTACTGTTAGAATACGACGTCATCTAATGTCATTTTCGAGCATAAAACGTTACCTGATAAATAGAATACCAGGCTAGTGTATTTTAATATCAAGTTTATCAGGCTCGGCTCGGAAACGGTAGGAATTCCTCGGCAAGCCTCGGAATTCCTACGCGTTTCCTAGCCTTGTCTGATATACTTGATATCAAAATACACTAGCCTGGTATTCTCTATATATGGGCATGCTCTCAGGTCTAGCTATATCCCGGCTACTTTATGTTTGACCCTGTTTACATAATTGAGGGAAAATTCTGAATATTTTTCTTATTTCTCCTTCAAAGTATATATGCTTATATGGTGTGACCACTCATTTGTAATCATATAACCAAAATAACTGTCCATAAAGAAGTATTTAATATTGATATATTGGGTTATATTTTCGCATTGAAATATTTAAACCTGCAAGTGTACTCCACCATCTAGTAAAATGGACTAAGACCGATCTCAACCAATCAACGTAGAGATGACATACGCAACTAATTTTTGTGGACAAAAATGAATTCTGTCTTCACAAAATTGAATTTTGTGACACAGAATTGAATTTTGTGACACAGAATTGACAGAATTGAATTTTGTGACACAGAATTGAATTTTGTGATTTTTAGTGTTACAAACTCAATTTTGTACACATAATTAACCTGTCCTGCATGGCGCCCCATACCAAGTGGGACATGGCTCAATTTTGTCAACAAAATTCATTTTTGTGCCACAAAATTCAATTCTGTGTCACAAAATTCACTTTTGTGCCACAGAATTCAATTCTGTGTCACAAAATTCAATTCTGTGTCACAAAATTCACTTTTGTGCCACAAAATTCAATTCTGTGTCACAAAATTCAATTCTGTGCCACAGAATTCAAAATTCAATTCTGTCAATTCTGCACACGCATGTAAGAAGGACTACCATTGGTCAGAAACTGCACTGGAGAAATGGGTCACGGTCGCCGATCTACACATTCAATGTCGATGATTCATTTCTCATTCTGCCGATGATTCATTTCTCATTCTGCCATTTTGCTTCAACTATCAAACGTTGACAAACCCATTCGTATTTAAACTCATTTGCGTTATAATTGTACACATAATTCATGTACATGTAGATCTCCCGCGAGTACTGACGTCATTTATTGTGTTTCGCAAGGTATATCTGCCCCAGTTAAATCAATAATACACGCGCTGTGGCCTGTGTTCTGACTGCTGTCTGTGTTTATAAACATAATGTGTGTATTGGGCCATTTGAGGAAACCATTTGTAGTATTTGTGTAGATACCATGAATACTAAGATGGTATATACTGTAAATAATGCATGTAGACACATAGTTGCGAACACGTAACTTCGCAACTAGTAGACACAGATCCAATACCATTTGTTTCACAAGGTTAGATCTACTGTTAGAATACAACGTCATCTAATGTCATTTTCGAGCATAACACGTTACCTGATAAATAGAATACCAGGCTAGTGTATTTTAATACCAAGTTTATCAGGCTCGGCTCGGAAACGGTAGGAATTCCTCGGCAAGCCTCGGAATTCCTACGCGTTTCCTAGCCTTGCCTGATAAACTTGATATCAAAATACACTAGCCTGGTATTCTCTATATATGGGCATGCTCTCAGGTCTAGCTATGTCCCGGCTACTTTATGTTTGATCCCTGTTTACATAATTGAGGGAAATAAATTCTGAATATTTTTCTTATTTCTCAAATTCAGTATATATGCTTATATGGTGTGACCACTCATTTGTAATCATATATAACCAAAATAACTGTCCATAAAGAAGTATAATATTGATATATTGGGTTATATTTTCGCATTGAAATATTTAAACCTGCAAGTGTACTCCACCATCTAGTAAAATGGACTAAGACCGATCTCAACCAATCAACGTAGAGATGACATAGACTATCCTACGCAAACTAATTTTTGTGGACAAAAATGAATTCTGTCCCACAAAACTGAATTTTCTTCACAAAACTCAATTCTGTCTTACAAAATTGAATCCTTTATAACAAAAATGAATTTTGTATACGAAACGTATGCAGAATTGAATTTTGTGACACAGAATTGAATTTTGTGACACAGAATTGACAGAATTGAATTTTGTGACTTTTAGTGTTACAAAACTCAATTGTGTACACATAATTAACCTGTCCTGCATGGCGCCCCGTAAAGCCCGCATTTGCAAACTCTGTAGATCCAGATGAGCCGGCTCGGAACGAGCCGTCCCATCAGGATCTGCAGTGTTTGTCATTATTTTGAGGAGGTTTGAAGCAATACAATATAATATATAATTACAGAACCAAAACACAGAACGGACCAGTTTATAATTTAGTAGTGAAACAGGTAAGCCCGTTTTGTTTTCTGGCGCGTATACATATGGCTTCACACTATCATATACAATACCGGGTATGGAAGGTGTGCGAGACAATTCCCACCGTTAAATATAAGCCGAATAGAGTCGAATCAGAGACATAATACAAATGCCTGGCACTATCTAGTATACCGGGGTTTCCAGCACAGCAGGAGGGCCGTTTCACTAATCGTCGTACGACTAAAATGTCCGTAAGTGCAAAATTACGATAGTCTGTACATTTCACATTAACAATGTTTTGTAAACAATTATTGGATTTACATTTATTGAGCACATGCAGCCTATGCGCAATACATCTAAATCCATCAACTGGATTTTCCAGACGATCCTAAATGTTGCACTTACGAGCATTTTAGTCGTACGAAGGTTAGTGAAACGGGCGCCAGATTTCGGAGCCGATTATGAAAACCTGATCGAAAATCCGCTCCCATAGCAACGCCAGTATGCTACAGAATACGTTGATTGGTACAATACAATCAGCGCCTGTTATTTTATTCGATTTGCTGGTATACAAGGGTCATGTTTAAATTAGCGAAGGTGGCGCTTAACTTTTGACCCAATGCATATACAGTGGAGCCACTCTAAACCGGACACAAAGAAAACACCTGTGATATTGTTTATGAGTTTCTTGGTCTCATTTATCTCCAGTGATAATGGCTGTGATCGCATAGCACATACCTTTGGCTCAGAATAATCAAATGCCTGATTTACAGTGAAACATCTCTAAGCCGGACACCCTGGGGACCTCCCAGGGTGTCCGGTTTAGAGAGGTTTCACTGTATTGTGAATACTCATATGTGATCTTTCAGATACATGATGATGCGTTATGATGAATACAACAAACGTTTGCTCCCATTAAAGGAACATGCCCACTCAGTAGGTGAGAACTGTTCTTTATATCAGAGACATCATCTGAGACATTTTCTGGCAAAATAAACATTTATTCACCATTACCCCACATATTGATTGGCATTATCATACATTTTATATGAGATGTAGATTTCACACTGATATCTGGGGCGATAACAGTGTTTCCTTAAAATATTAACGGACATTACTATTTATTCTCTGTATTTAGTTTTTGATGTGAAATGATCATACTTTTTAATCTGTCAAAAATATTTTTCAGGTAACCCATTCAATTAGTATAAATAATTAAAAAACCGCATGCCTCGTTCGCATATGAATGTACATGTAGCCTGATACACTTATTTAATTCCTATAAATAACAGTTTGTGCCTACTGAGTGGGCATGTACCTTTAAGAAGATGATTGATTTGATTGTGCAATGTTTCCAAATTAAAATTACAAACTGACATATATTTTTCGCGTTTTGAAATGGAATTTTCTTCGGGCTTTAAGTTCACATCCTGAATTTAGAGCTCTTTTTTTTTTCTTCAAAATGCCAACAATTCAAAATAAAAATAAAAACCGTAATATTATTATTAATACGACTAATTTCTTAATATGGCTGCTGGCCAACAGCAGGAGTATTATTTTGACCATTTTTTAAATATATTTTACCACATTATCGACGACTTACGACGCAACAAAGCAATGAATTTCATTGAACAAGGTGCCATTACATATTCAATACCATAAATAGGCGTTTAATAAACATACATCGAGCGTGTGTCAATATAACACAATACACATATTCATACATGGAACCCAGGCTGAAGAAAAGTACACGGTACGACGTTCGTGACCAGCGTATGCCCTGATCAGCCTGCGCGTATGCGCAGTCTGATCCGGGTGTACGCTGTTCGCTATCCAGTCACTCATGTGTTAAGTACTGCCGCCGGTCCCTTATTCAGTTTTGGAGGCTTTCAGAATTACCACTGAGCTAGCCTGTTCATCAAACTTGAATGAACCATCGGCTGGGAAAATGTGTCTCATTTTGCATTTGCAACAATTGTAGATGTTGGTCCGGTTTCACATTCGGTCAGTATGATTAGGACCTAATCGCCAAGCTAATGGCGAACAGCGTGACTTAATGGCGACCAGCACAGGCTCTGGTCAGACTGCGTAGACGCTATATGGGGCTATGCTGATCGTAAACGTCATAGTATACCCTTCCGCAGCCATTAGCTCAAATACGGATCTAAAGTTATTTCGTCATTGTATGAATGCTGCCATAACCCAATGACGAACTGTGTCCAGATTGCGAGGATGCGAATACATACACGGAGGGTCAGTGGAAGAAGGGGGCTAACTCATTGAGGGAGTTAGCCCCCTTCTTCCAATGAACCCTTCATACGTGGAACTACACCGTGCATAACCTAACAATTCGCATTGTTTGCCAGGACGCGTCACACATTGTACGTGTGCAAACAAATAAATGAATTTAATATTCATAAGTGTTAAACGTTTGTTTAGTATATAAACACAATGCATGTCAATAACACAGTGAGAATGTTGGAATTTATATTGATGTTCAGTAAAACAAGTACATGTATATAATCTAGCTGCTGTTTTCATTTCGCCCGTTCTCCCATACCGCATTGTCAAGTTTCGCCGGTATTGATTTCGAAAATAATTAATATTTTCCATAAATGTGTCTGTGGCTGGAGAATGGAGCTTATGTGTTTGCGAGCAGTGTAGATCCAGATCAGCCTGTGCATCCGCACAGTCTGATCAGGATCTGCACTGATCGTCATTCCATCAATAACACACCCGTCATGCATTTAACCAGCAATATAGATCGTTATCAGGCTACCGTACTGTGCTATTTGATAATGAGCTACACTGGCCACAAATCCCATAAACCCCATTGTTCCAGTTACGACCACAAATGACGTCGAAAGTTGATACAACATTCACAGCTTATGCGGAATTTAATTCTGCGGGTTCCCAAGTGAGACTATACATAATCAAGGTGCATGATCACGTGGTTATAACAACAACAACAACAACAGTGGCTGAACGTGTTGAAATCTTGCCCACTCCAAAGAGGTACTATTTGATATTTTCCTTAAGATGAAATATGGCTCAGCAAACGCGTCTTCATGAGCTGTATTTGGTCGTCCAGGGAGTTCGGCTCAGACTAATGTCGTTGGGCCAACGTACCGAGACCACCGGATGCAGCTTAACAAGACGCGTTTGATGCGTCATATTTCATCAAAATCCGTTACGTAATAAGGACACTATAAAAGAATACGTATTTTGAATCGGATGGATTCTGCAAGTTTCAGTACTTGTTGTTGTTATTAGTACCACGTGAGCATATACCTTGAAAATATACGCAGTAAACTTACCTGTACCGGATAGTATGAAATAGAAGGATTCCGCATGATGGCCCTGTCTCACAATCACCTTCTTCGGTCCAATTCTACAAATAAGGCCATAACAAATAAGTGCTTTGGTTCTCAGACACCGGGTTGGCGGAATGTGAAGCGGGAGGGCGGATTTCTAAAATATATTTTATTTTATTTTGTTTCAGATGTTCGTATCTGATTTTTTTTCAATTTGCAAGTTCTGGCAACTTGAAAAAAATCAGAGACGAACATCTCAAACAAAAAGAATATGTTCTATAAAGTTGCTATAACCTCGTCAAGACATCATTGGATTTAACACATTTTTGCATGGTAGTGTTTTTTGATCATGTGACGAATTTATAGCAGTTTTATTTCTCCATGACGATACAATGCCGGACGCGCAGAGATTATTCAGACGCGGCGAAATCTAAGAACCACTTAGCAATTCGTTCCCTCGATATAACAACTCGTTCCCACGAATTAACAATTCGTTCCCTCGAATTAACAATTCGTTCCCGTGGGAACGAATTGTTAATTCGTGGGAACGAATTGTCAAATTGAGGAAAAAAATTGTTTTTCGTGGGAACGAATTAATAAAAAAAAAAGTCTACATCCTCTGCGGGGCTCCGTAGATAACTGACCATGTGACAAAAAGTGTTATAATCACGGGGACAAAAACTATGGTGCGCAGTGAAAGCTCACAAACGGATACTCACGTTTGATACCAGGCAACCTTGCACAGTTTCTGCTGGGTGATAACCGGATATTCCGACAGCGAGCGAAGACTCTGCAGGCCATTCATAACCTACACGCGAAAACAAAAGTGAATGGCTTTACCGTCCCATCAACAGCTAAGGGCATATAGAGAAGGGACCACAGTTTAACCATTTCACTACTAAGTAGCTGGAATGGATTTTGATATGTTGAGTTTGCAACCAACAAAATTCTTTTCAGACTAGTCCATTTATGAAAAGGTGGTATTTTTGTTCTTAAACATATGAAATTACTTGCAAAAAGTGCAGATCCGGCTCATCTGGATCTACACGTTTTGCCAATACCACTAGACAGGTCTGTGGCGTTGAAAGGGTTAAGGTCTCATCCGACAGACAAGTGGGATGGAAATCTTACAAAATCAGTAAACTGGTTTAATAACGTATCATGATAAATAATCACTCGCATAAGGTCAGGGCAGTAGTTACATTGAGGCACACCGTGTCTCATGATCAAACATAACCCGAATGTTCTGTCTGTAACGCAGGGCGACTTGCAAGAACATTCGGGTTAGCTCATACACAATCTAATAAGCATATTTTGCGACATATTTATAAATTGTATGTCTTATTCTGTAGCTACAGCTCGGAAGACTTTCGAGATAGAGGTCAACAAATATTGATCATTTTATTTAGCGCCGTTGCTAGACTAAGTGTTGTGTTATCAGTCGATGTTACATAGTGGACATACATAAAGCAGTTTTGTGATATTGATTGGACAGTTCCCGGCTAAATGTACTGGGTACCAACCTGCCTGACCATTTCCGGTGTTCGGGACTGCCACCTGATGGTGAGTATCTTGCGTGCTTCTTGACTCAGTGAGATCTGTAGTAACAGAGGGGGTGAATACATCTACATGCAATTATTAACTTTTTTTCTGTAAATGTGTACGTGCAGTTACCATAGTTACCATGAAAGGTAATGCCAAAGGCGAAGAAGCCTTACATTGATAATGCATTTCCAACAACAACAACAACTGCACATTAGGCGTAAATTGACATTTTGTGAAACCTGTACTAATTGAAAATTTCAATAACCACCGAAGGGAACCACTTACAGCGTGTGCAATATGTGCTTAACTATTCACATTTTTATTGAATATTCGGCCAAAATGTCTTTACGAAAACAGTTGGAAAAGTTTATCAGCAGTGCTAGAAGAGCGTGTGGCTGAACGTTATTTTTGTGTAATACAATTATTGATAATGAAGTCTCTCAAACAGTTTCTAAATACAAGTGCGGCGTTGGTGAAAACAACACACCAACTACTAGCTCAATTTCATAATTGGAAAGGTTGATGATGTTTCCTTTTAACAATCAGTGTCTTCACGCACCAGTAGGTAGTTTAGCCCACTGACCGTCCCAGCAACAGCTAAAGGACCACAGTTTAACCCTTTCACCCCTTAAGTAACTGGAATGGATTTTGATGTGCTGAATTTGCAACCAATTCAACCTAGTCGGTCTCAGATTCAGGCACATATGGGAAATGGTGTTCACTTTATGTTTGATGTCGGATCTAATTCGATTTTTTCTTGCGCACATGATGGCACCGGCCGATTTTTTTTAAAAGGTGCCCAAAGTTGTCCCCCGGGCCATTTAAAGACCTCACCCAATGGGCGTGGTTTACAGCTATTGGGAATTTGTACAATTGTTAAATGGTAACCGATTTTAATGATTTTGGTGTCGATTTGTAGGTTTTCAGGTGTGCTGAGGCCGATAAAACAAAAATCAAAATCAAATATGGCCACCATAAGGTTTAAAATGCAAAATGGCCGCCAAATTAATGCAAATTTGCGTTTATTAATGATAATAGCTGAAATGGGTCATTTAAATTCATTTGAGATGCGTGTATTCCTTGTTCTTGACATAGGAGCTCAATAATAATAAATACCAAGCTTAAAAATGGCATCCAAAATACTATATAAAATTCAAAATGACCGCCAAATTAATTCAAATTTGCGTTTATTAATGATAGTAGCTGAAATGGGTCATTTAAATTCATTTGAGGTGCATGTATTCCTTGTTCTTGACATAGGAGCTCAATAATAATAAATACCAAACTTAAAAATAGCTTCCATAATACTATATAAAATAAAAATAACCGCCAAAATAATATGATCCTGCACGGATTGGTGAAACTTGCTTATTATATACATTTTGGAAATTACTAGCTGCGCCTATTGGGTGAAATATAGTCACGAGATGGTTAAACAGGGACTCTAACACTAATGTGTGAATTACTGCCTGCTCCTGTGCCTATTGGGTGTAATATACTAGTGGTCACTAGACGAGTACACAGGGACTCAAACACTAATGTGTGAATTACTGCCTGCTCCTGCGCCCAACTGGTGTAATATATTAATGGTCACAAAACGGGTACACAGGGACTCTAACACTAATGTGTGAATTATTGCCTGTTCCTGTGCCCAACGGGTGTAATATAATAGTGGTCACAAGACGAGTACACAGGGACTCTAACACTAATGTTTGAATTACTGCCTGCTCCTGCGCCCAACGGGTGTAATATATTAGTGCTAACGAGACGAGTACACAGGGACTCTAACATTAATGTGTGAATTACTGCCTGTTCCTGTGCCTATTGGGTGTATTATATTCGGGTACACATGTAGGCTATGTCTTGTACAATGGGATGCGTTGAGAGTGTAACAGCGAAATGTCTATCAATGTAAACCTATTCATCTTTCATCGTCAGAGCTGTCCTCGCTTTCTGGTGCTACACAATCCTCATCAGAGTCTGCAGCATCAACATCAAACTGAAAACCTTCAAGAATGTCTGGAATGTCTTCTGGGGTGACAGCCGCTGATGTTTCAGTCAGTGGTTGCTGCGGATGCTCCACAGATGGCATGCGGTCCAGTTCGTCATTGTGAGGTAATGCGTTCCATTCCTACCAAATCGGCACAGGGATGCCATTCTCAAGTTCCCAGCCATATTCCAGTACATCCAGTTGGTGGTATGTACTGTTCAAACAATTTACCATCCCGTTTGCAATGAGGTTGGCACGCTGGATTGCATATTTCAGAGATAGTCGATCTGGTGGTAGCCTCTTTAGTGGCGTGAATGTACGCTTACTTCCCTTCCCGGAAAAGAGCATAGCATATCGACTATCTCCTGGTGTCTTCTCTTTCTTCGGTCGGTTGTAGATAACATGGAGGACAAAGTCTGTGACCTCGTTGACATCGGCCTTAGTAGTCTCCAAGCTCTCGTTAGCACTAATATATTACACCCGTTGGGCGCAAGAGCAGGCAGTAATTCACACATTAGTGTTAGAGTCCCTGTGTACTCGTCTTGTGACCACTAGTATATTACACCCGTTGGGCACAGGAGCAGGCAATAATTCACACATTAGTGTTAGAGTCCCTGTGTACCCGTCTTGTGACCATTATTATATTACACCAGTTGGGCGCAGGAGCAGGCAGTAATTCACACATTAGTGTTTGAGTCCCTGTGTACTCGTCTAGTGACCACTAGTATATTACACCCAATAGGCACAGGAGCAGGCAGTAATTCACACATTAGTGTTAGAGTCTCTGTTTAACCATCTCGTGACTATATTTCACCCAATAGGCGCAGATAGTAATTTCCAAAATGTATATAATAAGCAAGTTTCACCAATCCGTGCAGAATCGTATTATTTTGGCGGCCATTTTGATTTTTATATAGTATTATGGAAGCTATTGTTAAGTTTAGTATTTATTATTATTGAGCTCCTATGTAAAGAACAAGGAATACATGCACCTCAAATGAATTTAAATGACCCATTTCAGCTACTATCATGAATAAACGCAAATTTGCATTAATTTGGCGGTCATTTTGAATTTTATATAGTATTTTGGATGCCATTTTTAAGCTTGGTATTTATTATTATTGAGCTCCTATGTCAAGAACAAGGAATACACGCATCTCAAATGAATTTAAATGACCCATTTCAGCTATTATCATAAACGCAAATTTGCATTAATTTGGCGGCCATTTTGCATTTTAAACCTTATGGTGGCCATATTTGATTTTGATTTTTGTTTTATCGGCCTCAGCACACCTGAAAACCTACAAATCGACACCAAAATCATTAAAATCGGTTACCATTTAACAATTGTACAAATCCCCACTAGCTGAAAACCACGCCCATTGGGTGAGGTCTTTAAATGGCCCGGGGGACAACTTTGGGCACCTTTTAAAAAACATCGGCCGGTGCCATCGTGTGCGCAAGAAAAAATCGATTTAGATCCGACATCAAACATAAAGTGAACACCATTTCCCATATGTGCCTGAATCTGAGACCGACTAACCGTCACAAAATGATTTTCAGACTAGTCCATTTATGAAAAGGGGGTGTTTTTGTTCTTAAAATATGAAAATCACTTGCAAAAAGTGCAAATCCTGATGAAACGGCTCGTCACGAGCCGGCTCATCTGGATCTACACGTTTTGCCAATACCACTAGACAGGCCCGTGGCGTTGAAAGGGTTAAGGTCTCATCCGACAGACAAGTGGGATGGAAATTTTACAACATCAGTAAACTGGTTTAATGACGTATCATTATAAATAATCACTTGCGTGATATGTTTTTTTTATTATAGTGTCACCCCTATTGAAAGGGCCAGCCAGTTTTGAATTATCAGCAACTACAATCTCTAAACATCAGTAATTCCCAATTACTATCCTATATGCCAGGCATCAGGCTGGCTAGGCGGCACTATTATGTACCTCTGTATTTGCCTTGAAGTACTTCTTGTCAAACGACAGGCCAGAGTCCATCATGGCGCTTGGCTTAGTGGAGTCATCAATATCTCGTGCTATGTCCACAAACGACTTTAATTGTTGCTCAAAGTTGTACTGGTGACTGGAATATAAATAAACAAATAAACAACGTCCAAGTTCGTTGATAGAAATACTAACGTTGACTGAATATATATATTTAATTGCATAAAAGGGGCTTTCATGTAAGATCCTCCACATCTTGTAGGTTATGTCCAAAATATGTTAAATTCAATTAAGCCATACTCTTTAATAAATATACAAGCAACCAAAAGATATAAGTCGACAACCGGTTTCATTTGATGCTCAAAATTATAGCACTTGATTTTCTCCTTACTTTATGTATACATGTATCAATCGTAAATGCCTAGAAGGCATGAATTCTTACTTTATAATCATGCCTATCCATTGCAATACAATCATCACGAGTCTTGCGTATTTTCTGAATAATCCCAGAGCCTGAAAATAAATAGTATGAACTATATTTATCTAATAACTAGTATGCACAATATCATTGCGGAGCTACGGAAGGATGGAGGGGACATGTGCTTTTTTAGCTCACCTGAGCGAAGCTCATGTGAGCTATTGTTACCGCAATGTGTCCGTCGTCCGTCGTCGTCCGTGAACATTTTCAAACGTCTTCTCCTCGGTAACCATTGGGTCTATGGTCACCAAACTTCATGGTCATGGTCCATAGGTAGGGGGATTACAAAATTGTTAAAATGACGTCATTACGTAATCCAAGATGGCCGCCGTCTAAAAATAGCACAAATTCTTAAAAAATCTTCTTCTCAAGAACCGCCAACCAGATTTCGTCAAAACTTGGTAGGAATGATCGATGTACATTGCTCTTTCAAAGTTGTTAAAATGGTGACCCTGGGGTCAAAAATGGGCGTGGCCCGTGGGGTCAAATTGGGGTCAAATTTTATTTTTGACTGAATATGGTCAGGTCATATATCAAATTGAAGGTATCAATGAGGCGATCACTCTGGTGCATTTTTTGTCGAAATCGGATTGTTATGTCATCCAAGATGGCCGCCGAAAGGTCAAAAGGTCGTTCTTTTATTAGAGATTTCATATTCTTCTTCACATGAACCGCTTGACCCATGGTAGCCAAACTTAAAAGTTATGGTCCATGTGTGAAGCCTTTTCAGATTTGTTAAAATGGAGGTCATCGCTAATTCAAGATGGCCGCCGTCTAAAAATAGCATAAATTCTTAAAAAATCTTCTTCTCATGAACCGATTGCCGGATTTCGACGAAACTTGGTAGGAATGATCGATGTACATTGCTCTTTCAAAGTTGTTAAAATGGTGATCCCGGGGTCAAAAATGGGCGTGGCCCGTGGGGTCAAATTTTATTTTTGACCGAATATGGTCATGTTATATATCAAATCGAAGGTATCAATGAGGCGATCACTCTGGTACATTTTTTGTCCAAATCGGATTGTTATGTCATCCAAGATGGCCGCCAAAATGTCAAAAGGTCGTTCTTTTATTATGAGATTTCAAAATTCTTCTTCACATGAACCGCTTGGCCAAACTTAAGAGTTATAGTCCATGGGTGAAGCCTTTTCAGATTTGTTAAAATGGAGGTCATCGCTAATCCAAGATGGCCGCCGTCTAAAAATAGCATAAATTCTTAAAAAATCTTCTTCTCATGAACCGCTAATGGATTTCGATGAAACTTGGTAGGAATGATCGATGTACATTGCTCTTTGAAAGTTGTTAAAATGGTGACCCCGGGGTCAAAAATGGGCGTGGCCCGTGGGGTCAAATTTTATTTTTGACTGAATATGGTCATGTCATATATCAAATTGAAGGTATCAATGAGGCGATCACTTTGGTGCAATATTTTTCGGAATCGGATGATTATGTCATCCATGATGGCCACCAAAAGGTCCATTTATTCAAGATTTTTAACGTCTTTTTCTCAGGAACCACATGGCCGATGCTGGGTGAAGCATTTTCAGATTTTGTAAAATGAGAGTCATCGCTTAATCCAAGATGACCGCCATCTAAAAATAGCACAATTTTTTTAAAACACATGAACTCGATGTCACATTCTCCTCTGGTGTTCATGGAGTCAGGTGAGCGAATTAGGGCCATCATGGCCCTCTTGTTTATTTACTTCATACTCCATGAACACCAGAGGAGAATGTGACATTGAGTTCATATGTGTTTTAAAAAAAATGTGTTATTTTTAGATGGCGGTCATCTTGGATTAAGCGATGACTCTCATTTTACCAAATCTGAAAATGCTTCACCCAAGGATCTTAACTTACTATGAAGTTTGGACAGCATCGGTCATATGGTTCCTGAGAAAAATACGTTCAAAATCTCGAATAAATGGACCTTTTGGCGGCCATCATGGATGACATAATCATCCGATTCCGACAAATATTGCACCAGAGCAATCGCCTCATCGATACCTTCAATTTGATATATGTGTCGCGTGACACGTGCATGCTTGTATATTCCGGATTTCCGTATAATTGTATATTTGTGATGTGTGGTACTGTTTTGTATTGTTGTGCGTATTATTGATTTCACATACCTGTGATTCCACATACCTGTGATTTCACACACCTGTGATTTTTACATACCTGTGATTTAGCATGAACATTTCCCATGTACAATGTGCGTGTAATAACGGGGCTTATGTTGTATTGGTGGAAATACGTTTATGCGTGTCATTTTTGCGGATATAAATACACGTCTATTTTATGAGCAATGTTTTACTGATGTCACGCCATATTTGCCACATACTATGCATGTGTGTGGTAGAGAACTCGTTGACTGCGTGTGCTGGTTTCGCTAGGGAGAAGACCTTTCAGTAGTACGGATGTACGCTATCCGTGCCAGCCGAGTTTGTCCGCGTGTCAATTGTTCACCATATAAGGGACCTTCTGTAGGTGAAGCCAGTATATAGCGCAGACCATACCATGGTCTGCCCTGTTATGTATGCTACGGGTTAGTGTTTCACATAGCCTGGTACTGGCCAACACGGATATATCAGATCTCATACTGGTGATGCTTTGTGTCGTGATATTTCCGTAAATGACCACGATATTTGAGTTTAGAATGTGCTACACTCTCATTTGCGTGTATAGCCGTAGGACCGATATGGAGGGGTTTGGCGGGGCCAAGAAGCGACCTTCGCATTGTCGAGACCAGTCGAGTAGATTTCGGATTATGAGATCTGGGTCTATAGTGTGCAGATTTATGGTAGTGTGGGGTATACCATGTTGGATGGTATTTATTCCACGAGGGCTGTACACTGGTTTGGTTGAATTTAAGGCGTGGGAACATATATTTATGCCAAATATAACCCACGGGTGACATGGCAAAAGCCATGGTTTTGTAGTATTTATGTGAGATGTCGAACGAGGGGTAGGCATATTCATTATTCCGTGCATGGTTTCACTGGTGCGTATATAAGCGATGTCTCGCTATGTGTTGGCGGGACACATATTTTCTGGTTACAGAAGACTAGTACTGTATTCACCAGTGACACGGAGGATTTTGCCTCTTGAGATCGCTCCAGCGGGCAACATTGGATGTTTTGGTCCACTCGTTGAGGGCAGACCCCAGTCAGTGCAGAGTGTCAGGTCGTCCGAGTGTCCGTACGTCTGTCTGGCGCAGTGTGTGTAGCAGCTCCGGGTACAGGCCTGTATAGAGCAGTGTGTGATAGCTACATCGCGTTCAGCAGACAGTCACAGCCATAGTTTAGTGAAGTGAAACGCCATACACACATATCATATCATTATACTACCACCGAGTTGAATGTCACCTAAGTGAAACTTTTCCCGGCGTCTTAGCCATAGTGATAATCGCCATTTTTTGTATTATATCGGAACTTTACATCCGGTCTACCACTTCCGGTATTACAACCCATTGATTCACCATGGATACTTTACATCGGGTCCACCACATCCGGGTTGCTACAGTCGAGTGATACCATAGGAACTTTACATCTGGTCCACCATTTCCGGAAATAATACTACCTTTGGAACTTTACTTCCGGTACCAGCTTCCGGAACATTATCGTTATTGACTATCATGTGATGTAACCACATCCGGCTTTGACTTTCACATTCATACTTTGGAAATATATTGCATAGGCAATACATATGTATACTTTGATAGTGTATGGTAATACTCCTATCATGGCATATCATGGCTAAAGGATTGTAGCAAGACTACATATATTGTTTATGGATTAATCCACTTGAAGTTGGATTATAGCCATATTGTTGACTAGACCTCATATTGCGGGTGAGGCAGACCTTGGGACCTTGATACTCAGAGGTTACCACTATCTATTGAGATACGCCAGCACTGGGGTAGCTCAGATGATTGTCATTTGTCCTCCAATGTTCGTTCTGCCATGTTATACTTGTATGTTATTTTACTTTGATTAGCGATCATCAAAGTACTTGTGCATTCATACTATTGTCCACTACGGGACCATTGAGTACCACATACCAAGTTTATTCGTCTATAGTTTTTAAGTTGCGTTAAAGTATAACAGTCGATTGGCTTACAACCTTGTAGTAATTGCATAGTATCATGCACAGTACAGTGATGTTCGCATATCAATGTGTCATGTATTCCTGTGTGTTACCCATGTAATATTGTGTACATTATAAGTGATTAAGTGACTACGTGTACTTATCTACTCTAGCCTATCCCTTACACTTCAACTGCATTGTTACCACTTTTCGTTCGTCTGATCAGACTATATTGGCCATAACGTCATAACAATTGAAGTATACTTGGTTCATATGATAATAGGGGAGACAATTTGTCTCGATCATTCCTGACCTGGGTAATGACCTTGACAATGGTGTCAGAAGTGGGGTTTGTTTCCTCTTTTATAATCAGTTTCTTCAAAGCAGTTGAAGTAAGGAGGCTAGAATAGCTGTACTCCTAGCGGCGTCAAAATTCAATCTTGTATTTGTTTGCCTTGGGAGTTAATGTAAGATGCCCTCCAACACTTAGGCACTAATACATCACCACATACATGATTTGACTACCTAGGTACAGAAATATAGAGTTGAGACGATCTTGTGAGATAGTCGATGTAAGGGTCATTGTAATTTTTGATTTGTCGAACAGTACCTCCCTGTGATGATGGCACAGCGGGTGTTCTAGGTTATCACTAGACACTTCTACATCTGAGGCGAGATTACTATCACTATTATATTGTGTATGAACAATACTATATCCTGCCAGGTGTCTATAACCAGTCCTCATTTTTTTTTTGTGTCCAGTACCATAGAGGGGGAATTGTAAATATACCATTACATTAGACCATACATATACCGGATTGACTTACCCGAATTGAGAAACTTATACCGTCGTTAGTAGATACCGGATTGATTCACCTTAACCTTATAGACGTGAAGCAAGAGACTCGCACAAATCACCAAGTGATTTGAGTACTAGAGACCTTGTGTACCGTCGGTAAAGCGTGTAAATCGATAATCGGGAGTTGAGTTGAGAGTGAGAATGTCGTCCATTAAGGAGCTAATGGAGATTGGCAAAAGCTTAGGGCTAGCAGATTCAGAGTTAAGGGCCTTTGTAAAGGAAGAGCAGGAGAGAGAAAGACAGGAAAGACTAGAGGCTAGGCAGGCTGAGAAAGATAAGTTAGCAGTTGAGCGACAGATGGAGAAAGATAGGTTAGATGCTGAGCAGTTAGCTAAAGAGGTTGAGCGACAGATGGGGAAAAATAGAATAGATGCCAATGAAGCACAGTTAGCTCTAGAATTTAAATTGCGAGAACTAGACACTAAGCATCAGGTAGAAATGGCAAAAGTAGAAAGGGGTGGAGTAGTAGATGAAGATAGACATGATAGGGACTGTGGCAGAGCATTCGGCCCGAAGCTGCCACATTTTGATCAGAATAATGACAACATGGATAGCTACTTAGCTAGATTTGAGAGGTACGCAGCAATTCAAAGGTGGGGGAGAGATAAGTGGTCACTACACTTGAGTGCTTTATTGAAGGGCAAGGCATTAGATGTATATTCTAGACTACCTATTGATGATGCTCTTGACTATGATAAGTTGAAATCCGCATTGTTGAAATGTTTTGATCTAACGGAAGATGGGTTCAGACGCATGTTAAAAAGCACCAAACCTGATCACAGTGAATCATTTGTGCAATATGTCAGTCGGTCAAAGAACTATTTAGATAGATGGTTTGAGTTAGGTAAGGTGAATAGAACATATGAAGGAGTACTAGACTACATGATCAGAGATCAGATGTTAAGTATATGCAGTCGTGAGCTCTACTTATTTCTCAAAGAGAAAACATTTGACTCGATAGATCAGATGGCGGTTCAGGCAGATTACTTTGCAGAAGCTAGAGGAGGTAGCAAGTATGTAGTTCAGAGGAACAGTACTAGCAACAGAAATGAGCACAGGTCAGTAGATAACCAGAGGCGCAAGGTAAGTAGTGGGGATAATCGATCCAGAGATAGGAGTCGAGATAGGGACAGATATCAGAATAGAGACCACAATAGAAGCCCAAGTAGGGGTAGTTATGATAGAAGCCCGAGTAGAGGTAGTTACGACAGAAGTACCAGCAGGAACGGCTACGATAGACATCGCGGGACATGTTACCATTGTGGCAAAGAAGGTCACATGTCCTACGATTGTCCTAAGCGTGACCGGTCCTCAGCTTACAAAGCAGCAGCAGTCGAGGAAGAGAAACATGTAAGTTTTGCAGATAAAGAACAGAGAGGTCGGTACAGAGGTAGAAATAGAGGTAGAAGTGGAAGGCACACTAGAGGCAGAGGTAGAGGTAGATGGCAAAACACGGAACAACCAGGGGAAAACCAAGGAAATTTCTGTATGGTTGATACCGACACCACTATTGTATGTTCAGGTAGCGAGATACAGCCGGAGTTGATTAACGGATGTACATTTGTTATGGATAGGCTACCCGTAGCAGAGGGCACATTAAATGGGAAAAAGGTCACAGTAATGCGAGATACTGGGTGTACCGGGGTGGTCGTCAGGGAAAGCTTAGTACAACCAGATCAGTTTTTAAGCAAAGTTTCAACATGCATGCTGGTAAATAGGAGCAAAATGAGTGGAATTCCTACCGCCCGGGTAGATCTTGATACACCTTTTTTCAAAGGTTGGGTAGAAGCCCTTTGCATGACAGATACAATGTATGATGTTACCATAGGTAATGTAGACGGGTCAGAATTACCTGTGATATCCGATTTTAGAGGCGCAAAATCGTGCGCAGTTGAAACTAGGTCACAAACGACAGCCCGAGACGAATCGTATAAGACCCTCAAAGTCCCTACCGCAATCGCGAACGTATCACGCGATGAATTCAAAGAGGCGCAGGCACATGACGTCACATTGACGTCAGTTCGAAATAATGCAAAAGACGGAACGGTACGGTCAAGTAAGAACGGAAACAAATCGAAATTCGCATACCGAAAAGACTTGTTGTATCGTAATTTCGAATCGATAGGGTCAGGTAGGATGTACCATCAGCTGGTAGTCCCAAAAACACTTAGGACTACCGTGATGAAAGTGGCACATGAATCAATCATGGCGGGCCATTTTGGGGTTAAGAAGACAACTGATCGAGTGTTATCAGAATTTTATTGGCCAGGCGTGGGCAGTGACATTACACGGTTTTGTAGGTCTTGTGACATATGTCAAAAGACTGTGTCAAAGGGACACATCACCAAGGTTCCGTTAGGAACTATGCCGTTGATAGACACTCCGTTCAAACGAGTCGCAGTTGACATTGTAGGGCCAATTTTT
Source organism: Conchocele bisecta (assembly GCA_029237695.1). NCBI lineage: Eukaryota > Metazoa > Mollusca > Bivalvia > Lucinida > Thyasiridae > Conchocele > Conchocele bisecta. The sequence continues at coordinate 92,340,914 of CM055274.1, forward strand.
CCAGCTACCGATCGAAAGAATCGTTACATACTAACGTTAGTTGATTATGCAACTAGGTACCCAGAAGCGGTACTACTACCAGGCATCGAGGCCGAACGAGTCGCGGAAGCTCTCGTGGATATGTTCAGTAGACTGGGCATCCCCGAGGAGATGCTCACCGATCGGGGTAGTCAATTTACGTCGGCAGTCATGGAGGAAGTTAGTAGATTGTTATCGCTGAGACAATTAACCACGACACCGTACCACCCACAGTGTAACGGTCTCGTGGAACGGTTCAATGGTACGTTAAAGCAAATGCTTCGTAGAATGGCAAGCGAACGTCCCAAAGATTGGGACAAATACATTAACGCGCTCTTATTCGCGTATCGCGAAGTCGCTCAAGAAAGTTTAGCTTTCTCACCGTTTGAACTATTGTACGGAAGGACCGTTCGAGGTCCGATGAGCATACTAAGAGATCTGTGGTCCGAGAAGGACATAGAGGACAACGTCAAAACGACGTATCAGTACGTCCTCGACTTGCGCGAACGGCTCGAGAAAACGTGCGAAATCGCGCATGAGAACTTGAAGAGTGCGTCCAAAAAGTACGCAAAGTACTACAACCGTAAGACCCGTAGTAGGCAGTATGCAGTGGCAGATCAGGTACTTGTACTACTACCGACAGACAACAACAAATTACTTCTTAGGTGGAAGGGACCATACCCCATAACAGAGGTAGTTAATGAGTGGGACTATAGGGTTGACATGGGAGGGAAGTTGAAAACCTTTCATGCAAACATGTTAAAGAGGTACGAGACTAGGCCTGAGCACCCGGGGAAGGGAATACTCACTATAATAAATGCGGCCGTGATAGAAGACACAGTAGAGGGGGGTCCTAGTCCAAGTGGGTGTAGTGCCGAAGAAAACATGTTATGTCCCAGGGGATTAGAGTCCGATACGGAGAGCAAAGTTGACCTGTCGCCTGATTTACTGAAACAAAAGACGCAAGTCAAAGAGATCTTACGGGAGTTCACCCATGTCCTGAGGGACACACCAGGACACACCCATATAGAGAAACATGAGATAAAGTTGTCAAAGCAAGACCCATCAAGAATTAAGGGGTACCCTATCCCATTTAAGGTCAGGGAAACAGTCAGCCAGAATGCGTATTGTTGCGATAAAAGGGGCCGACAATCTGGGGGCAGACTACCTGAGCAGGATATCGGGGTAGTTTCAGCTGTGCCAACGTGTCTCGCGATTATGCACGAAAGTGTAAACACTTTTTGTTTAGGGGGGAGATATGTCGCGTGACACGTGCATTCTTGTATATTCCGGATTTCCGTATAATTGTATATTTGTGATGTGTGGTACTGTTTTGTATTGTTGTGCGTATTATTGATTTCACATACCTGTGATTCCACATACCTGTGATTTCACACACCTGTGATTTTTACATACCTGTGATTTAGCATGAACATTTCCCATGTGCAATGTGCGTGTAATAACGGGGCTTATGTTGTATTGGTGGAAATACGTTTATGTGTGTCATTTTTGCGGATATAAATACACGTCTATTTTATGAGCAATGTTTTACTGATGTCACGCCATATTTGCCACATACTATGCATGTGTGTGGTAGAGAACTCGTTGACTGCGTGTGCTGGTTTAGCTAGGGAGAAGACCTTTTAGTAGTACGGATGGCCACTATCCGTGCCAGCCGAGTTTGTCCGCGTGTCAGTTGTTCACCATATAAGGGACCTTCTGTAGGTGAAGCCAGTATATAGCGCAGACCATACCATGGTCTGCCCTGTTATGTATGCTACGGGTTAGTGTTTCAGCATAGCCTGGTACTGGCCAACACGGATATATCAGATCCCATACTGGTGATGCTTTGTGTCGTGATATTTCCGTAAATGACCACGATATTTGAGTTTAGAATGTGCTACACTCTCATTTGCGTGTATAGCCGTAGGACCGATATGGAGGGGTTTGGCGGGGCCAAGAAGCGACCTTCGCATTGTCGAGACCAGTCGAGTAGATTTCGGATTATGAGATCTGGGTCTATAGTGTGCAGAATTATGGTAGTGTGGGGTATACCATGTTGGATGGTATTTATTCCACGAGGGCTGTACACTGGTTTGGTTGAATTTAAGGCGTGGGAACATATATTTATGCCAAATATAACCCACGGGTGACATGGCAAAAGCCATGGTTTTGTAGTATTTATGTGAGATGTCGAACGAGGGGTAGGCATATTCATTATTCCATGCATGGTTTCACTGGTGCGTATATAAGCGATGTCTCGCTATGTGTTGGCGGGACACATATTTTCTGGTTACAGAAGACTAGTACTGTATTCACCAGTGACACGGAGGATTTTGCCTCTTGAGATCGCTCCAGCGGGCAACATTGGACGTTTTGGTCCACTCGTTGAGGGCAGACCCCAGTCAGTGCAGAGTGTCAGGTCGTCCAAGTGTCCGTACGTCTGTCTGGCGCAGTGTGTGTAGCAGCTCCGGGTACAGGCCTGTATAGAGCAGTGTGTGATAGCTACATCGCATTCAGCAGACAGTCACAGCCATAGTTTAGTGAAGTGAAACGCCATACACACATATCATATCATTATACTACCACCGAGTTGAATGTCACCTAAGTGAAACTTTTCCCGGCGTCTTAGCCATAGTGATAATCGCCATTTTTTGTATTATATCGGAACTTTAACTTTACATCCGGTCTACCACTTCCGGTATTACAACCCATTGATTCACCATGGATACTTTACATCGGGTCCACCACATCCGGGTTGCTACAGTCGAGTGATACCATAGGAACTTTACATCTGATCCACCATTTCCGGAAATAATACTACCTTTGGAACTTTACTTCCGGTACCAGCTTCCGGAACATTATCGTTATTGACTATCATGTGATGTAACCACATCCGGCTTTGACTTTCACATTCATACTTTGGAAATATATTGCATAGGCAATACATATGTATACTTTGATAGTGTATGGTAATACTCCTATCATGGCATATCATGGCTAAAGGATTGTAGTAAGACTACATATATTGTTTATGGATTAATCCACTTGAAGTTGGATTATAGCCATATTGTTGACTAGACCTCATATTGCGGGTGAGGCAGACCTTGGGACCTTGATACTCAGAGGTTACCACTATCTATTGAGATACGCTAGCACTGGGGTAGCTCAGATGATTGTCATTTGTCCTCCAATGTTCGTTCTGCCATGTTATACTTGTATGTTATTTTACTTTGATTAGCGATCATCAAAGTACTTGTGCATTCATACTATTGTCCACTACGGGACCATTGAGATACCACATACCAAGTTTATTCGTCTATAGTTTTTAAGTTGCGTTAAAGTATAACAGTCGATTGGCTTACAACCTTGTAGTAATTGCATAGTATCATGCACAGTACAGTGATGTTCGCATATCAATGTGTCATGTATTCCTGTGTGTTACCCATGTAATATTGTGTACATTATAAGTGATTAAGTGACTACGTGTACTTATCTACTCTAGCCTATCCCTTACACTTCAACTGCATTGTTACCACTTTTCGTTCGTCTGATCAGACTATATTGGCCATAACGTCATAACAATTGAAGTATACTTGGTTCATATGATAATAGGGGAGACAATTTGTCTCGATCATTCCTGACCTTGGTAATGACCTTGACAATATGACATGAGCATATTCGGTCAAAAATTTGACCCCACGGGCCACGCCCATTTTTGACCTCGGGGTCACCATTTTAACACCTTTGAAAGAGCATTCTGCATCGATAATTCCTACCAAATATCGTAGAAAACCGACTGGCGGTTCATAAGAAGAAGATTTTATAAGAATTTGTGCTATTTTTAGACGGCGGCCATCTTGGATTAGCGACGACCTCCATTTTAACAAATCTAAAAAGGCTTCACCCATGGACCATAACTGTGAAGTTTTGCCACCATGGGCCAAGCGGTTTGTGTGAAGAAGAATTGTTAAATCTCTAATAAAATAACGACCTTTTGACCTTTCGGCGGCCATCTTGGATGACATGACCATCCAATTTCGACAAAAAATGTACCAGAGCGATCACCTCTTTGATACCTTCGATTTGATATACACATGACCATATTCGGTCAAAAATAAAATTTGACCCCAATTTGACCCCACGCGCCACGCCCATTTTTGACCCTGGGGTCACCATTTTAACAGCTCTGAAAGAGCATTCTACACCACCGATCATTCCTACCAAAATCCAGCTAGCGGTTCCTGAGAAGAAGATTTTTTAAGAATTTATGCTATTTTTAGACGGCGGCCATCTTGGATTAGCGATGACCTCCATTTTAACAAATCTGAAAATGCTTCAACCATGGACCATAACTTTTAACTTTGGCTACCATGGGCCAAGCGGTTCTTGTGAAGAAGAATTTTGAAATCTCTGATCTCTGATAAAAGAACAACCGTTTGCCTTTTCGGCGGCCATCTTGGATGACATAACTATCCAATTTCGACAAAAAAATGCACCAGAGTGATCGCCTCGTTGATACCTTCGATTTGAACACGACCGTATTCGGTCAAAAATAAAATTTGACCCCAATTTGACCCCACGGGCCACGCCCATTTTACTGAGAAGAAGATTTTGAAGAATTTGCGCTATTTTTAGACGGTGGCCATCTTGGATTACATAATGACGCCATTTTAACAATTTTGTAATCCCCCTACCTAATTTTGGTGACAATAGGCACAATGGTTACCGATAAGAAGACGTTTGAAAATGTTCACGGACGACGACGACGACGACGACAACGACGACGGACACATTGCGGTAACAATAGCTCACATGAGCTTCGCTCAGGTGAGCTAAAAAAGCACATGTCCCCTCCATCCTTCCAAGTTCCGTACGGAGCAGTGTGAAATACAAAACATACTTACCGACATTGGCATACTTATACGTTACACTGTGAAAAGAAAAGGGAACCGTTTAATGTATTATAAAACATAATTTACTTGTGAGCGACTAAGCATATGCCGGTTCCATTATGTTCATTATGTAAGATGACGAGCTCTTCAACGGCTGAGATAAGAACTAGCACAGATATTCACTTCCGGTAAGTAAATCTGGCAAAGACTTGTATGTCCATGATCATGGAAATCAATAATTCTCAGACAAATTACCGTTGCCACGAGTGTAGATCCATGCGGTCTGGTAGGAAGAAGCAGTATCAACAGGTTACATTAATGAGACGGCTGCTCAGGATCTTAACGGGGCAGAAATGTAATGATCGTGGAACTCAGTAAAGTTTATTGTCCTAGCACGAAGACAGAATAGCCGCCAACAGTTTATTGTATATTTTTCATGAATGTATATAAGTAAACTCGGCTGGTAATACCAATGTTAGCGATTCTCTGAAAACACGTTATCTGGCTTAACGAGGTTGCACTTCACCAACCAAGGACTGTTTGGAGAAACGTACTCGATGTATGTTTACATGCCATGTGATTTTGTACCTTCTAAAATCTGCGTAATATATTTAAATACGTTTACAAAATTTACAATATTTTTCCTGTTTAAAGTGAAAAGTTGACAAGATTTTCAGACAAAATTATCAGAAAATGATAGGTCGGAAAACATGTTTAATGGCTTCGCTAGCGCGTCGCCATTAAACAAATTTTCCGACCTATCATTTTCTGATATACGCCGCAAATTTCAAAATTACAATACAGTTTAACCCTATATTAGATAGAATTCTTTGTGTGTTTATATCCGAGTTTGCATGTAGACGTTGACCAAAAATATAACCCATACTTTGGGCGACATCTTACCATGCCGGCCTCGACGAATCTGGAGGGCTCGTAGATCAAAATCTTCTCGTCAAGGTCAAGGTCGCCACTGTTTGACACACCCTTGGAGCCTCGGACAAACTTCACGAAATTCCTGTTCACTTTATTGACGTTTGTCTGTAATAAAATACCATGTAATTTCAAATGTGGCGGTGACTGGAGAAATTGTGGCTTATGCAATTTGTGACAAATGTAATTCCCGATCAAATAGCCGCGTCATTCCTGTAGTCTGGTAATGATCTATATTGCGGATGATCTAACTGAGAAAACAAGTTAAATTTTGAAAATCGGTCCTGGACCACTATTTCTGAAATTTGAAGAAAAAAAACATATTAAATCCCCATAGACATGTCTAATATACCAAATTTCAAGAAATAAAAAGAATGCATATTCTTAAATATTGATAAAATTTAATATTAGCAAAAATAAAATAGTGTTTGCATTGTTTCTATGGCCGTAACATTTGGACAGCTGTCATGGAACAGACAGTAGTTCTTCACCTGCACATTACTTGAATATCGAGACCGTTGCAGTACGAGGTGCAGTGACCTGAAGAACTACTGTCTGTTTCACGACAGCTGTCCAAATAATGTCCTGGGACATTTTTCGGCAACTGTTTAATACATCTACACACAATGTCTATATATTAAGGCCTTACATTTGGTCAATGGAAATGATTAAAAAAGAACGTCATTTGGACAAACCGTTAGAATGCAATACGTAACAATAGCAAAGTAATGTTAATAATAACGGAGCAGTAGAGTGTCGTAAAATCACTAATGTTTGTTCCACGTTGTGCTGCCGACGAACATTTGGCAATTAAACACATTAAATCTAAAACAATGTAAATGTAAATACGTTTTCATCAATAGCATTAAAGCCACCCTAAGTCATATAAGATACAATGCGTACAGTACGATATCAGGCGGGTGGGGTAATAGGAAATTTTCAATGGGTATTTTGTATGTTACAGGTCCGAGTCTTGCACCTGCGTGCAATGTAACGTCACACGGCTCCGCGAAGATGTAGATGTATGCGACGCTATGAGGGAGCTAGCCCCCATTTGTCCACCGGCCCCTTCATACACGGTGGAAGCCCTCTAAGCCGGACACACGGGGAATTATTATAGGAATTGTGGAATTTATCTGGGTATAAACTTGGAAAAGTCGCGGGAATACTGGACGAAGCGATAAAAAATGACAATTTTCGAAAAAAAATAAATATTTTATTTTTTTTTTTTTTTTCGAAAATTGTAATTTTTTGAAGGCCTCGTCCAGTATTCCCGCGACGTTTCCAAGTTTATATCCCCGATAAATTCCACAAAAAGGCCATTCATTCCTTATAATTCCAGCATTTGAAATAAATTAATCAAGAAAATGTGTTTATTTTCCGTTTTCTTAAGAATTATTTTAACTGCGCCTCACGGTTACGGAAAGTAGTTCTGCGTGGGAGTTTACTGGGATATAAATTTTGGACAGACACTTGCTACGGACCAATCAAATGTTAGGGAATTGTGTAAATTTTTTTGTTCTGGAATTATAGATTGATGTGTTTCGATGTTATGTATCTCTGATTAAAATGACGTTTCGTGATCGCAAAACACTAGAATGTGCTCACATGTTTGATTTTCAGTGGAACCTCTCCAAAGCGGACACACTGGGGACCTCCCAAGGGTGTCCGGTTTGGAGGGGTTCCACTGGGACCGTGTAGTTTGAATGACAATTGGAAGCAAGATCAACGAGATTTCCAAGATCTTCTGAGAAACACAATGAAACATGGATTACTTAGAAATGTGTACAGCAAATATCGTGCGAATTAGATGATAATTCGGAAACCACATTCTTCGCACCTCATCAGTCTGCTACATTGGATGACAATTCCCTATCATAATCCTCTTTTTATCAGACGTCTGACAACAATCACAAACAACTTGAAACAATCCAAACACGTCACGCTGAATTGAGTGGAGTGTACGTCCGTTCAACACCGAGGTTATAATATGGGAGCATCAGCGAGCATCACGAAAACGGCACCTATATGAGACACGTCATGTGATTCTGTACCTTAACCCTTTCAACCCTAAGAAACTGGAATGGACTGTGATATGCTAATGTTCCGACCAATCCAATGGTCACAAAATGATTTTCAGATTCGTCCATTTATGAAAAGGGGGTGTTTTTGTTCTAAGAAATATGAAAATTACTTGCAAAAAGTGCAGATCCTGATGAGACGGCTCGTTACGAGCCGGCTCATCTGGATCTGCACTTTTTGCATACACCGATATAGCGGGATTTTGGGTTCAAAGGGTTAATGCACATATTTCGACTGTATCGCAAATATTAGTAAATTCTGAAACAAACGGACCAACGACCATTTGGAACGGGTTTGGAAGGTCATCGAGCCAATTCCTACACTTAAATGTAAGCTAAATAAAACTTTTGTAACTTTGGACATCTGCGTAATTTCATGCAATAAGTTTACAACATTTTCCGTACATGGAGTCAAAAGTTTACCAAAATTTTTTCAAGTTTTTACTTTATTTATGAAATAAAATGCAAACGTATTTAATGAAATTACGCAGATGTCCGGATAAACAACATCACATGGCGTGTCTCAATAAAATCCACTTTCAAAGTATCATGACATGTGTAGTAAATACTTTTATTTAACGACGGCACTGGCTCGATGACCTTGCATGTCGGGACCGACTATTTAAGTCCCCATCCGATAGGACTAGGCTATCACGAAGGTGTCTTGCACGGACATGCCGAGTCGGCCAGTACTCGGGACCTTTCGATCCGTAGTCCGATGCTCTACCACTGAGCTATTGCGGCTGACTACATGTGTAGTGTATACACCATAATACACCAGTGTAATAAATAAACAGTAATGGTGATTTAATAATATATTTATTATAGGAATGAATGGCCTTTTTGTGTAGTTTATCGGGGTATAAACTTAGAAAAGTCGCGGGAATACTGGACGAAGGCCGGATTTTATTTTTTTTTTTTTTTCGAAAATTGTAATTTTTTGAAGGCCTCGTCCAGTATTCCTGCGACTTTTCCAAGTTTATATCCCCGATAAATTCCACAAAAAGGCCATTCATTCCTTATAATTCCAGCATTTGAAATAAAAATGTGTTTATTTTCCGTTTTCTTAAGAATTATTTTAACTGCGCCTCACGGTTACGGAAAGTAGTTCGGCGTGGGAGTTTATTGGGGTATAAATTTTGGACAGCGACTTGCTACGGGCCAATCAAATGTTAGGGAATTGTGTAAATATGTTTGTGCTGGAATTATTTACTATTGATTCAGATTCGTATCCAGTCGTCTCATCAACGTCTACAGCGCTTGCCAGTAATGTTGTTCAGAGAATTAAAAATAACTAGAAAATGTGTTCATAGAATACGGATGCCCCACCTATCGCTTTGATAAGGCAAACTTCCAAGTCCAAAAGGGGAGATAATTCATGACACGGGGGCCGAATCAGAAATCGAAATTTTGCGCATCTCCTCATCATAAGGAAGCTACATACGAAGTTGCAGGTATGTAGCTAGTACGGTTTAAACGTTTGTCGACTTACATGGTTGGTGACGGACTGACGGACGGACGGACCGACGGACAAGGGTAACACTATTGGACGGACAAGGGTAACACTAAATGGCCCCTCCACGGACGGACGGACGGACGGACGGACGGACGGACGGACGGACGGACGGACGGACTCATGAGCAGGCGATGTCTTAGAGAATATCAGGCTAGTGTCGTTTGATATCAAGTTTATCAGGCAATAATTCCAGCCCAAAAATATTTACACAATTCCCTAACATTTGATTGGCCCGTAGCAAGTCTCTGTCCAGAATTTATATCCCAGTAAACTCCATGCCGAACTACTTTCCGTAACCGTCAAGCGCAGTTAAAATAATTCTTAAGAAAACGGAAAATAAACACATTTTCTTGATGAATTTATTTCAAATGCTGGAATTATAATGAATGAATTGCCTTTTTGTTGAATTTATCGGGTATATAAACTTGGAAAAGTCGCGGGAATACTTGACTAGGCCTTCCGGCCTTCGTCCAGTATTCCCGCGACTTTTCCAAGTTTATACCCCGATAAATTCCACAAAAAGGCCAGTCATGCCTATAATGTTATGAAACGCGTAGGAAGTCCGCGGCTCGCCCAGCAATTCATACCGTTTCCGAGTTTAGCCTGATAAACTTGATATCAAACAGTGGTGACATTGTATTCGAGTTATCAGACAGCGTTTTCCGCGAGCGGATGGGCAAACAAACATGGTTTTCATTGAAAGCAACGCGGATTTGTTTATGTTGTTTCGTTGTACATTAACTGCCATCATGCGGTAAAGTCACGTGACGCTGATGGGCGAACGGAACGTTAACGAAAGCAAGTGTGCTATCTCGCCATTGCATGACACGGCACTTTGTTATCAGTCAGTGCGTATTTTCGTCACTGCACATCGAGCTACCTGATATATACAGTTACAGTGAAACCTCTCTAACCGGACACCCTGGGAGGTCCCCAGGGTGTCCGGTTTAGAAAGGTTCTACTGTAATTAAGCACTCGCTGACCAATTGTTGCCATTTGCTGTTATGAACAGACAGGAAAATGACATACATGTACATTATATTGAAACTCATCTAAATTAGACACAGTGGGTTCCCCAAGGTGTTATGTTTAGAAAGGTTCCACTGTTTTATTCGCCCTACTTCCCAAGCCAATCACTGGCCAGCACCGCGCTCTACTTATTTCACATATTACAAGATTTTACCCCAATAAGTTGCACATTACCAGATTTAATGAACATATGTTCGACAGGAAATGAAAATTCAATACTCAGATGGGAGACTGTATTATAAGCCTGGCTAATTATCAGTATGTTATTGTTGACATATTGGATTTTTAAGGAACTAAATGTTGCGGTAGCTAATGCACCCTCTGAATTTATTCCTTAACCATCCAATATGTGAACAATAACTTACTGGTGACATGATGATTTACGTACCCTCAACACACTGAGCCGTTTCATGCGATTGTCCGGCAGATTGAGCTGCTCTTCTATCCGTTCCCGACTCATGGCTATGGCGAGTTCTCGCTCCAGGTCGGCGGCCGTTATCGGCACGGTAAACTTCACGGGTAAGTCCAGGGCCAACGGTGCGTTAGACAGGTCCACACTTTGCCGGAGTCGGCTCTGTCGTCTCACCATTCGGCGATTCATATCCGGCTGCTGCTCCGTGTTGTCCATTTCCACGTTTGTATCGCCAGATATGAACGTTCTCTGTTTGATACGTTTCAGAATATCCACTTTCTTCTTTAAGTGCGTCTTCATGGACTTGTCCCAGAGTGTCAGCGATTGGCGCCGGTCCTGTAGGAAAGGTTGTTTCAGTAACGCCATGACTACTTCTTTCTGACGCTGGATTTTCTCGTACACCGCATGTAGGTTGTATTGATCAATCGAGTCGTCTTCATGTGCTCTCGTCTGCTGCAGGAGTTTCACCCGGCGTTTTGCCCTCCTTGCGGCTTTCTTGGAATTTAAAAACAACCGGGCAATCTTCGGCAGATTAATTATACCCGTCCTGTTAGTCTTCGGTAGCTCTTCATCCAGTAGCAAAGCGAACTTAGATTCGTCATCAGTATCACTATCATCAGCCGTGTCGTGCTCCGTTGCATCTATTGCACCAGAAGACTTGTCACGGGTTTCAGCGCTTTTCATGGCGCGAACTCTGGATTTGCCCCACAATACATTGCCCTCGCCGGGGATCGTCGTAGGTCGGCATAGCAACATGTTCGAGGTCAGGTTCGGGATGTATTCCGGCGTTTCGTTCCCGCGAGAACTCGCCTGACTCGAGGTTGATCCGTCGCTGCCCGACGACATTTTGTTGTTATGTCGTTGGGTTAAAACTGCGTGTGTGGCAACTTTATAAGGCGGTGCCTATACCGCGCATTGGGCTGCCGCAATCTGAAATGGAACACGGTCTAAAACAGGGGGCGGTGTAGAACGTCCTACTGTTCATTCACCCCTAAGACACGGGTTGAAAAAGAGGGCAGTGTAGAAACCCATATTATCCCGTCAACACAGTGTGTATGTGCCGTGAAACACAGTGCCGTGAACAATTTTTGATATCCAGTCAATACAATTTTTGCATTCTAAAGCCATTTTAGGTGTTGACGGGATAAATAGAATAGTAGGTTAGTGCCGTGAATGGGAAAAATATCTGGCGCGGCACGGAAACGGGATGTGCTCGGCAGAGCCTCGCCCATCCCGTTTCCTGAGCCATGCCAGATATTTTTTCCCATTCACGGCACTAACCTACTATTCTCTATCTATTCACCCACCCCTAACCTCGGTTACACTAGGTGTGGGTGAACATTAGGGCGTTATATGTGGGGCTACACTAGGGGTGGGTGAACAGTATGGGGTTCCAAAGGGCATATTTCGTTTTCCACCAGTGTATATGCATTTATACCGCAACCATTGCTCCATGTAGCGTAATAAAGGGGGTTGAATAAATGTTGTTTATATCTGAAGTAACCTAATATACCTGAAGTAGCCTAATATACATGAAGTGCCGTTTTTGCCTTTATTTTTTCACCTTTGACCCCTAACCGTGGCCTCTGATTGGTCAGTCTCAACAGCAAATTCAAGATGGCGGCGAATTTTAAAATCGAAATCGCTGTCAGTTCAGCTGAATTTTGTCCATTTTTACAGTATATGCGATGTAACCAACGACATGGATATGTCCATTATGATTGCAATGCTTATTATGACAACTGTGTAGTCTAAAACCAGCCATTATTGAAGCTCATCGTAAATAAATCGGAGATTTAATCAGATACAATACCGAATCTACCTACCGTGGACGCCGCCATTTTGCTTTGAATGACGTCGTTAGATTTGTGACGCATGGTGAGAGAATGACGTCAAAAAATTACATCACGCACGTTCAAAAATTAAGTTTAGTATGCGGTATACATTAAATACATGATTAGTGCCGTCGAATATAAATATATTCTGTTTCGCCCCGACAACTTTATAGGGGCTCGCTAAAGCTCGCCCCAATAAAACTGTCTAAGGCTCAACCGAATATATTTTATATTCGACGGCACTAACCATGTATTTACTATATACATGTATATATAAGCATGTTCACTCTCATTAAAGCGAAAGTTTTTTTTTTAATTTTCATGATCTATGTTGAATGATAAACACAACCTAGTCCTTATTATACTGTCAGAAACGTATATTGTATGGTTACAAACCGTGTTAGAAAAAGGAAAGAATATAAAGTTACCGACACTCGCAATGATTATTTGAACATGAAGTAATTCGCGAGTCGTAGCTTGACAGTAATTGAGCTGTTAATTGGCGTGAAACATCTGACGTACGTAGTAAATCACTATATAATTTTTGCATAAATCAGCAAATTCCGTGTCTAATTCTTGGAAATTCAATTTCTTTATGGTTACAGAATGTTTGCCAGACCATTGCCACATCGAACATCTATGCGTCGGAAATGCTATAAGCAAAACTTGTCACGCCGGCGCGACGAGGATCTTGTGATTTACAAAAGAAACCAACCTTCTTATGATTTAAAAAGAAATCTGTATTATTTGCATATTATAAATGTAGTTACAGTGGGGTCAGCGTGTAAGTGCACACACGAACGAACACGACAGGTTGGTTACACGCTGACCCCACTGTACCTATGCGGTGTTCGAAGCCTGCTTTATATTTTTTCTTTACTATTTATATTTCCAGTGCCGACATAAATAGTATAATCATCCCTTTAACTGTCAAATGTTTGGCAAAATTACACGCGCATTGTGTCATATGTGCATACAGTTTTGAAGATATCGCCATGAAAATGCACGTCTGTAACCATTATAATGTGTATGTAAGCGAATATGATTACGAGTTATTTTAAGATTATCTCTCTATTTCACGTGTATGTACGTACGGTGTCTACGAACCTCTGGATCAGCCCTCGTATATACATGTACGCCACTATTGAATTGGTACAGAGAACAAAAGTGAATATTAACATCAGAGCTCCAGTTAAGGTGCGTAATTTGGAGGTAAATTTCTTATTTCTCCATCAAAAATGGCAAGTTGGGAGTGCTTTAGAATCGTCTCAATGAGACGATTCTAAAGCACTCCCAACTTGCCATTTTTTATGAAGAAATAACAAAAATTTCACCCCAAGTTGGTCAAATTACGCACCTTAACTGGAGCTCTGAATTTGACATGTTATGTATAGTAATGTATTAACACTTAATGATAATTCGGATTATCATATCACAAATCCATACGTTTTCTATTTCTGACAAGTGCAAGTCATGATCAGCCTGTACACGCTTTTGTACTCTCGCTTTAAAGCAGAGTTGCTTGATGGGATGCTCCCCCGATTTGCGAACCGTGGTGACCATAATGAGCAACTATATCTGGCTTGAAACTGGTCGTATTTTTGCAATAATCCCAGGTTTACCAGTTGTGACCCATGTAGTGTAAATGTATATTGTTAATATCAGATTATTGCGATAATCCGTCTTTATAACATCATTAAATCGTACATAGTATTTCTGTCTATTACAGTGCTATCAACTACGCACGGACATGTACTAGCGACAATCATTAACGCAATAATTTTGTCGTATATTGTCTGTATTTAAATAAAATACCTATACAGTGGAACCCCTCTAAACCGGACACCCTGGTCCCAGGGTGTCCGGTTTAGAGGGGTACCACTGTGAAATAGACACATAAATACTTCAAGACTAGTGTGTGTTCTTTGCGATCATGAACATACCTTATCATTGGCTGTAAATGGCAAGGAAACATATGAAATTTCAACACAACTATCTTGTGTCTGTGTCCGGTTTGGAAAGGTTTTGTTTGTTTGGGGTTTAACGGCCTATCAACAGCTAAGGTCATTTAAGGCCGGGCCCGATCCCTCATTTAACCTGCTGCGTGGGGGGGGGGGGGGGGGTGGGGGGGGTGGGGAATAACCTGACCTGGGGCTTCACTAAGCTTCCTACGACTAAAATGTTCGTAAGTGAAAATTTAGGATCGTCTGGAAATTTCAATCGATGGATTTTCATTTATTGAGCATAGGCTGCATATGCAGCCTATGCTTAATAAATATAAATCCAATAATTATTTGCAAGAAAACAGTGTTAATGTGATATTTACAGACTATCATAATGTTGCACTTACGAACATTTTAGACGTACATAGTTTAGTGAAACGGTCCACTGGTGCCAAAGTCACTTACGAATAATTGTAATACTCACATAAGGGGTATAACCAGATTCAACTATCCCATACAATAATGCCAAAGACGTACCTGAGAGCCAAACCAGGTTTCCGTGCGGGATTCCGGTAAGGATGAATCCCGATCGTTAAATTACCCATCACATGCTCCCACCTGCCACCCACCCAGATGCGTATGACTATCGTACAAAACATAATTGGGTTAAGTGGAAGAAGGGGACTACAAATCCCTTACGGAATTAGTCCCTTCGTAGTTGGTTGGAATGTGTTAGTGAATACACACTACAACGTACCGTAACGTGATTAGTTTGGAGTGAATAGGATCAACGGATTTTCTTTCGACACGTTTGTGGTGTAGGCGTTGCGCAATTAGTTTTTTATAATCACACATGGTCGAAAATCAGAACGTATTATGTAAATGCCTGGGACAGTTATGGAAATCAACAGACAGATTTCATAGTCTCCCAGGAAAACCTATATGATATGTTAATATGCAGTGAAACCCCTCTAAACCGGACAACCTGTGAGATCCCAGGGTGTCCGGTTTAGAGAGGTTGCACTGTAAATCAGGCATATGGATATTCTGAAATGTAGTGGCGTGCTTTGCAATCAGGAACATTATAGGAATGAATGGCCTTTTTGTGGAATGTATCGGGGTATAAACTTGGAAAAGTCGCGGGAATACTGGACGAAGGCCGGAACTTCCCGCGACTTTTCCAAGTTTATATCCCCGGTAAATTCAACAAAAAGGCCATTCATTCCTTATAATTCCAGCTTTTGAAATAAATTCATCAAGGAAATGTTTATTTTCCGTTTTCCGAATTATTTTAACTGCGCCTCACGGTTACGGAAAGTAGATCGGAGTGGGAGTTTACTGGGATATAAATTTTGGACAGAGACTTGTTACGAGCCAATCAAATGTTAGGGAATTGTGTAAATATTTTTGTGCTGGAATTATACATTAACATCTGAGATAAATGATCAAGAAACCCGCCAAACATAATATTACAGAGGTTGCTTGTTGTCCGGTTTAGAGAGGTTCCACTGTATGTACAGTGACATGTGTTTGTGCAGTGAAACCTCTCTAAACTGGACATCCTGGGAGGTCCACATTGTGTCCGGTTTAGAGAGGAATAATTGCAATTCAGACAGATGAGTATCCCAGGATAGTCTGTTTTACTTTTGAATCATGAACACACATTATCATCAGATATATGTGACAAAGCAATGTGTTATAATTGAACACATTCATGCTGGTGGGTGTCCGGCTTATATGTGGCTGTGACTGGAGAAATGGAGCTTATGGGTTTTGCGAACAGTGTATAGATCCAGATTAGACTGTCTGATCAAGATCTGCACTGTTCGCTATTCCATCAATAAAACACCCGTCATGCTTCAAACAAGCACTATAGATCGTTATCAGGCTACAGGAGTGTGCTATTTGATCAGGAGCTACACTGTTTACAAATCCAATAGGCCCTATTTCTCCAGTCACAGCCACGTATATTAGGTTCCTCTATAGAGGAAAGTTTATATGGTACCACTCACTGACCAGGTACGACCCACGAGTCGGGTACATAAAATACGCAATATTTACTTATCCTTCAATAGTCAGACGGATTCCAAAGTACCAAACCTACATATTTAAAAATGACACCTGCTTGATAAAAAGCTGCGTGTCGTTTCTGATAAATACGATTTGCCGTTGTTTTTTTCAGCGTGAATATATTTGAAATAAATAAAAGGCTCCAAACGTCAATCCTTAAAATGATGAATTAAATGTTTCGTCTGCTGTTTATATTTTATTTTCCATATTTCACGTAAACAAACTTGTTTGGTCAGCACTTTCGAATCATTACCAATGGGAATGATTCTAAAGTTGTATTCATGTCCAATGAAATCATTCTGAAGTATGTGTTATTGATGGAAAATATATTCTAAAATGTTGTCAAACCGTTTTTATGAATAACGAAGATAACGTCTAAAACAACAGCAGGTGACACTTTTCGTTTCCCGCATTCTAAGTAATGGTTAACCCATTCAACACTACATACATATATAGTGGAGTTTGCGAACAGTGTATATCCAGACGAGCCGGCTCGTCACGAGCCGTCTCATCAGGATCTACACTTTTTGCAAATATTTTTTCATATTATTCTACAACAAAAACGCCCCCTTTTCATAAATGGACTGGTCTGAAAATAATTGTGTGACAATTGGATTGGTCGGAGAATTAACTTAACCCTTAGACCGCTACACACAACAATTGTCGTCTGCTGTTAATTTTATATCTTGCCTTATTTCCAAAAAAAAAAATGGTTTGACAGCACTTCAGAATCATTTTCCAATCAAATCATGTTGTAAATTATTCTAAAGTGCTGTCAAAGCATGTTTTTTATGATAAAAATGGAAAATAAACAGCAGACGACAATACATTAAGATAGAGGTGTAAGGGTTAATATCAAAATCCATTCCAGTTATTTAGGGGTGATAGGGTTAAAGAGTCACGATACACAATGTACCTGAAAGTAGGTCCTATATCCGTATTGGACAAACACCACACTCTAACTGTTTGCCATAATACAGATCCGACAGCAGTTAATCTTCGATTGGTCACGTGACGGAATAAGTAACCACGTGTCACTTTAGTGCAGTGGACAAAATACAAATCAACTTAGCATGTTATACGTAAACTGCAACATGTATTAGTGGGTGTTCCATATAATACGCAAATACATTGTAAACATATTAAATCGCAATTATTATCAAAACTTAAGATACTGTGACATTTTGTTATTTTAAATTACTTTTTAAATTTTAAAAGTCGCACTTTTTTCTCTCCGATTTGATGTTTTATTGGCCAACATACCACCGTGGAACATACATTAGTAGCTTTGTAGTTTTACATCCAACCTATTTTTAATATACAATACTAGTTACAGAGCTCCAGATAAGCTGCGTATTTGCGTAAATACCCAATTAAATTGCCATAAACACAATTGAAATCAGAAGTAGTGAGTATCAAAAAGCAATGAGAACAATTGTGGTACCTTTATCATGCTGCAAAAAATAATAAACAGACCACCAATATAGCATATTTTTCTTATTTTTCCATGAAAACACATCTTTGTATTTCATTAGAATTGTCTCCAAGGAGACAATTCTAATGAAATGCCAAGATATGTTTTCATTTCGAAACAAACTATTCAATAATTGCTGTCTGTTTATATGTAAACAGTAGTGTGATTTAAGCTTACTCAATTAAAATTTTGAAATACCCAATTGCTTCAGAAATAATGGAGTAACAATACTCAATTACTAATTACTTATCTGGAGCTCTGCTGGTACATGCCTGTGCTTGGAGATAACAATTACCTGTACATCCGTGCGGTCTGATCTGGTCCTGCACTGTTCGCCATTCAGTCAATAAAACGCAGGTAGGACTAACAAACAGGGTATGACCGAATCAGACGGAGGGAATGTGGCAGTACTGAGATGGAAAGTTAGTCTGGAAACGAATGTGATAAACCCCAATTCATTCAGCCAGTCATACAGTGAAACATCTCTAAGCCAGACCCCATGGAAGGTCCCCAGGGTGTCCGGCTTAGAGAGGTTTCACTGTAAATCGGACATTTGATCATTATGAGCCATGTAGTTGTGTGCTATGAGATCACGAACAGACATTATCACCCGAGATAAATGACCAACAAACTGATAAAATATAACTTCACATGTGTTTTCTTGGTGTCCGGTTTAGAGAGGTTCCACGGAATATTAGCATTCAATATTAGGTCGAGTTCCCGTTTGTTTGTTTGTTAGGGTTTAACGGCCTACATGGGGGGGGGGGGGGGGGGGGGGGGGGTGGGGGTGGGGGAATCTCAAAATCAGAACTGAATATTTACAATAACAAAACTATATATTCAGCCCTGAAATCAGAATAATCCTGATCTGATGCCAGGTCCTCGCCACACCAGAATCACTTGGCCCCTCCCAAAAGCAGTAAGATCAGTAATAATATTACTACTTTTATAATGGGCAATACTTGTTTAACTCCCAGGTAACAAAAGAGCCAAAGATAAAAACGTACCGGAGGGCCAAACCAGGCAAGGAGGAACCCCGTTAGGAGGAACCCCGTCGTTAATTTACGCCGTCTCAGTTCCCTTACATACACACGGACAATTACTGGCTGTAAGCTTAGTCAAGGTGTATGATCACGTGGTACTAACAACAACAACAACAAGTACCGATTCAAAGTACGTATTATTTTATAGTGTCCTTATTACGTAACGGATTTTGATGAAATATGGCGCATCAAACGCGTCTTGTTAAGCTGCATTTGGTGGTCTCTGTATTTTCGTCCAAACTTCTGTCGTTTTTGCGAAGAATCGATTTCCGTGTCTCCGACACGGAAATCGATTCTTTGCAAAAACTTCAGAAGTCTGTGCCGAACTCCCTGGACGACCAAATGCAGCTCATGAAGACGCGTTTGCTGCGCCATATTTCATCAAAATCCGTTACATATTAAGGAAAATATAAAATAATACTTACTTTCGAGTGTGCGACGTTGTTGTTGTTGTAACCACGTGATCATGCACCTTGTTAGTGGTATATTGAAATGACATCAGAGAACTTTCAACGTCATTTACGGAAAATATCGCACATCTCTCTTCTTATGTACAAAATCACATGGATTGTCTCATCTGGGTTGAAGTGGGATAAACTATAAATACCATGCTGGATTAAGCCACGATATTTAGTCCGGATTAAAACTTGTAGTTGTCTATATGTGGCTGTGACTGGAGAAATGGGGCTCATGGGATTTGTGACAAGTGTTGTTCCTAATCAAACAGTGCTTTATTTAGCTGATAACGATCCATATTGCTTGTTAGAAGCGTGACCGGTGTTTCATTGATGGAATGGCGACCAGTGCAGATCCTGAGCAGACTGTGCGGATGCACAGGCTGCTCCGGATCTACACTGGTTGCACAACCCATAAGCCGCATTTCTCCAGTCACAGCCACATATATAATAGTAATATCATAATGTGTATCGCTTGGTTTGACAATAACGTAATAATAACTTAGCGCAATTTATGTCATTGATCGCTCCAGCACTTTCTACAGGCAAGTCGCTAAAACTAATCCAAATCGGATGTCTACCTTATTAGCAGGTGAAATATACAAGGTACAATAGCAAGAATATAACCTCTAAGTAGGACTTTCACCTTTGAGATACGGACCTGGGTCTAGGGGGCGTCACGGCCTTCTCATCGTGGTGAACCTGTGCGCTAAGTTCATTTGAAATCCCTCTATACACGGGAGCCCCGACTAGACTTTCAGACGGGCGGACTGACGGACTGTCACAGGGTTATCAATATATGCCATTCCGATAGCTACATGACTACATTTTCTTTTATTTTCCAGTTGTATAAATAGTAAACACATGGTTAGTGCCGTCGAATATAAAATATATCCGGTTGAGCCTTAGACAGCTTTAAGCGAGCCCCTATAAAGTTGTCGGGGCGAAACCGAATATATTTTATATTCGACGGCACTAATCATGTATTTAATTTATACCGCATACTAAACTTAATTGTTGAACGTGCGTGACGTCATCCTTTGACGTCATTCCCTCGCCATACGGCACACATCTAATGACGTAATTCAAAGCAATCAGAGGCCACGGTCAGGGGTCAAAGGTGAACAAATAAAGGCAAAAACGGCACTTCATGTACATTAGGCTACTTCAGGTATATTAGGTTACTTCAGATATAAACAACATTTATTCACCCCCCCCCCCCACCCTTTAGTATGCTACATGGAGCAATGGTTGCGGTATAAACTATTTTATACCGCAACCATTGCTCCATGTAGCATAATAAAGGGGGTTGAATAAATGCTGTTTATATCTGAAGTAACCTAATATACCTGAAGTAGCCTAATATACATGAAGTGCCGTTTTTGCCTTTATTTGTTCACCTTTGACCCCTAATCGCGGCCTCTGATTGGTCAGTCTGAACAGCAAATTCAAGATTGCGGCGAATTTTAAAATCGAAATCGCTGTCTGCTCAGTATAATTTTGTCCATTTTTACAGTATATGCGACGTAACCAACGACATGGATATGTCCATTATGATTGCAATGCTTATTATGACAACTGTGTAGTCTAAAACCAGTCAATATTGAAGATCATCGTAAATAAATCGGAGATTTAATCAGATACAATACCCAATCTACCTAGCGTGGACGCCGCCATTTTACTTTGAATGACGTCGCTAGATTTGTGACGTATGGCGAGGGAATGACGTCAAAACATGACGTCACGCACGTTCAAACGATTAAGTTTGGTATATATTCGGTTTCGCCCCGACAACTTTATAGGGGCTCGCTAAAGCTCGCCCCAATAAAGCTGTCTAAGGCTCAACCGAATATAGTTTATATTCGACGGCACTAACCATGTATTTACTATTTATACCGCAACCATTGCTCCATGTAGAATAATAAAGGGGGTTGAATAAATGTTGTTTATATCTGAAGTAACCTAATACACCTGAAATAGCCTAATATACATGAAGTTCCGTTTTTGCCTTTATTTTTTCACCTTTGACCCCTAATCGTGGCCTCTGATTGGTGAGTCTCAACAGCAAATTCAAGATGGCAGCGAATTTTAAAATCAAAATCGCTGTCGGTTCAGCTGAAATTTTGTCCATTTTTACAGTGTATGCGACGTAACCAACGACATGGATATGCCAATTTTGATTGCAATGCTTATTATGACAACTGTGTAGTCTAAAACCAGCCAATATTGAAGCGCATTGCAAATAAATCGGAGATTTAATCGGATACAATACCGAATCTACATAGCGTGGACGCCGCAATTTTGCTTTGAATGACGTCGCTAGAATTGTGACGTATGGCGAGGGAATGACGTCAAAACATCAAGTCACGCACGTTCAAACAATTAAGTTTAGTATGCGGTATAAATACATGATTAGTGCCGTCGAATATAAAATATATTCGGTTTTGCCCCGACAACTCTATAGGGGCTCGCTTATAAAGCTGTCCGAATATATTTTATATTCGACGGCACTAACAATGTATTTACTATTTATTATACCATCACATCACTAAACCGACCGCCTGTGGTTGAAAGGGTTATCATGGACAATGGGACGCCATTACTGCTATATCAATAGTGAAATGTGGCTGTGACTGGAGAAATGGGGCTTATGAGATTTGTGACCAGTGTAGCTCCTGATCAAATAACACACTCATGTAGCGTGATAACGATCTACAGTGCTTGTTAGAAGTGTGACAAGTGCGTCGTTGATGGAATGGCGAACAGTGCAGATCATGATCAGACTGTGCGGATGCATAGGCTGATCTGGATATACACTGGTCGCAAAACCCATAAGCCCCATTTCTCCAGTCACAGCCACAAATAACCGCATTCAGCTTCAGTGACAGGGTTTACACTCACAAACACCCGCCAGACAATAGCATCAGTCAGACAATAGAATAGATCAGTTGTACTACAAAGGGGAACTAACCCTTACTACGCTGAATTAAAATGTGTCGTCTGCTGGAAATATTTTATTTTCAATATTTTTGATAAAACCTGTTTTGACAGCGCATGAGAATCGTCTCCACTGGAGACGATTCTCATGTGCTGCCAAAACATGTTTTTTTGTTAAGAATTAAGGCAAAAATGAAAAAACAGCAGACGACAATTTTCGTCTGTTAAGGACTACTAAATGTTCGGAATGTAAATGGGATAGTTAAAATCAAGAGGCACAATGGTATTGGTTGTACCCACAGGTTCCTGAAGAACGGTTCATATTTCCTTGTTTTATGGATTATTTCGGTATCTCTCGTGGTTTAGATGCATTGGTACCAACATACAATTAACGTCACCTCTCGCGAATTACATGTACATGTGTATTTAGAAGTACGATAATTGTTGCCAGTATAAAAGGGGTCAGAAAGTTCGTAACGGTGAATGTGTAGATAACTGACGATTTCTGTCGTGTGTAATGATTGACCATTAGCCGCATGTTAGTAGTTGCACAAAACTATGTAAATTACCCAAAACCAACGAAATCCACTAAAATACCCACATGGCACCAACATATTGACCAACATGTGGTCGTACCAGGGATGTGATAATTTGTGTGTACAGTACAAGTCTTATGTCCACTGGTACTGCACTCAGTGCCAGCGTAAAATGTTTCACGTCGAAGTAGGCGCCGGATTCGTGACAAATTCACATTCAGCTGCATGTAGATGATACTGCATAGATAGTTTAGTCTAGTAACCGGCGCAAGAAATTTACGCCGGTTAGGTTACTAGACGAAAATGCGTTTATGCGATAGCTCCAAGGAGAACCAAGTGGCATCTCGTCAGGAAACCGGTGCATGTTTTGACCTGCACAATTTTACGCCGGTCATGCATGTACTCTGTCCACTAGCATCACATTCTCCCAGGGTTCGTATTTTTCATCATACTCACAGAACAAGGATTCTAACCAGAATTGTATACTCGTAAATGACTGCAAAAAGTATTAATTCCAGAAATTCAAAAAGCATTTGAAATGTATATCGATTGCACAAAATATTCAGTGTAATAGATCTGTGTATTAAACTAATAATACACTAGTCAACTGTGATAAATATCTAATTTAAACAAGGTCATCGTCGGCGAGTGTCTCATCCACGAAGGTCAAGGTCAGCAAGGTCAATATCAAGGTCACATATGAGGAAGCTATCGAGGACGTTTGGAAATTATCTGACTAACATATATTCAACAGGAGAAC
This sequence comes from Conchocele bisecta, assembly GCA_029237695.1. Classification (NCBI taxonomy): domain Eukaryota; kingdom Metazoa; phylum Mollusca; class Bivalvia; order Lucinida; family Thyasiridae; genus Conchocele; species Conchocele bisecta. The sequence goes on from CM055274.1 coordinate 92,364,848, forward strand.
ATTCGTCGAACATTCTCGACACAAAGTTCAATGTCACCTGACATACACTGGTGATGTATAGCCTTCAATGGGAGTCCGTTATTGATCAAATTTGGTAATGATCCGACGAACAGATCAGGAGATATTCAACATTTGGACATACATCCAAAATTATTGACACAAAGCTTAGTCACCAAGGTGAAGGTCACCCAAACGACACTGGATGTATAGCTATTAAAGTGAAGAAGCTATTGATGAAGTTTGGACTAAGAGATATGCGAAATTGGACTACTTCCAAAATTGTTGACGACGACAACGCCGCCGCCGGAATTGTGACCACTACATTGTATGTCTCACTTTCCACTATGGTGGGCAAGACAAAAAGCTTGCGAGGGCCAAACCTGGGTGCCGTTTCACCAAATTTTGTACGATTAAAATGTTCAGAAGTGCAAAATTATGAGTCTGTAAAATTCACAATAACACTGTATAATTCCAGCACAAAATATTTACACAATTCCCTAACATTTGATTGGTCCGTAGCAAGTCTCTGTCCAAAATTTATATCTCAGTAAACTCCCATGCCAAACTACTTTTCCGTAACCGTCAGGCGCAGTTAACATAATTCTTAAGATGAATTTATTTCAAATGCTGGAATTATAAGGAATGAATGGCCTTTTTGTTGAATTTACCGGGGATATAAACTTGGAAAAGTCGCGGGAATACTGGACGAAGGCCTTCCGACCCAGAAAATGGCCCATTGAAAGTAATTACTCCATCTGCTTCTATACGATATTACACGATCAATAATTCCAGCACAAAAATATTTACACAATTCCCTAACATTTGATTGGCCCGTAGCAAGGCTATGTCCAAAATTTATATCCCAGTAAACTCCCATGCCGAACTACTTTCCGTAACCGTCAGGCGCAGTTAAAATAATTCTCAAGAAAACGGAAAATAAACACATTTTCTTGATGAAGTTATTTCAAATGCTGGAATTATAAGGAATGAGTGGCATTTTTTGGGAATTAATCGGGGATATAAACTTGGAAAAGTCACGGGAATACTGGACGAGGCCTTCCGGCCTTCGTCCAGTATTCCCGCGACTTTTCCAAGTTTATAACCGATAAATTCCACAAAAAGGCCATTCATTCCTATATTCAAACACACCAACTGCTTCCAACAACCCTGTGTGTATGATTCACATTGTAAGGGTCACTACACTACCTCAATGTGATTTAAAGGCACGCATATATGCAAAATAAAAACATATATCAGTGATTCTATATTTTATGTACATCTTGGTGCCGTTTGTTTAGTTTCGAGGTAGAACCAATCATTCATTAAACTGTGTTTATTTCATTGGAAGACAGTCCAGGTGTTACATTTATAATAGTATAGCCAATTGTTCTCGTCATTTTATATATATTATTTCCACTTCAGGGGACCAGGGGTCTCAGAAATATCATTTCCGTTACGTAAATTTACATGGTAAATATAGCTTTACATTTACAGTTTTTTCTTTTCAACGGCATAAAACATAAAACTGAAGGGGCATCTATTAAGAAAAGTGTCAAGAATATGGTAAGCTAATTGTGTTAGTTTGAAACAGAGCAATTTAGTAGCAAGTCGTGGACTTTCTCATTTATGGTAACCCAACAACATGTATTTAATACGAATCAGTAAAGTTAAACAATTCAAAATAGCTTGGCATGTGACAGAATGCCGTGTTCTACCACATGTACCAAACATCGTTATAAAGCTACATTTAATTAATAGCACAGCCCCCAAAAATGATTTATGTAACGGTAATGACAAAATGTAACGGTAATGACTCCATTTATTTAAAATACTAATGCAGCATATATACCAAACATATTCATACTTTGCATATGCTGTACAATATAACTTCAAGTTAATGTTTACTTTTAATGTGATTGCCAATAGAAACCCACACTCATCGAAGCTGTGTGTTTTTTGTTGTTCCAGAGCTTTTACTACCGGTAATTAAATCCCGATATATAAATGTTGTAGGTCTGAATAAATGTGCCATTACTGACCGACAACTGATGGGACCTGGTTTATATCTAATTGACGCATGAACTGACTGGTTAGTATGGTAATTTATCATTGCCGTTACACGATCGTCATTACTGTTACACAATTTTGTAACGGAAATGACCGTAACGGTAATGATTTTTCTTTAAAAATTCCCATTTTACACCCGTATGTATACAACGCATCATGAGGGTAGAATATGCAAATACAACGTTGTGTGTCTATCCACCCATTTTGGTTTCAGCCGACCTACATACATATGGACGTGTATAAACCCCGAACGGTAATGATGCATGTAATGTGTAACCTTAAAATTATGAATACAGACCGGCCTCGTTCTCCGCAATGACATAAGTGGAGTTACCACCGTGTTTATTTATAAATTGCGCGCCCATAAACAGTGTTCATTGCATTAATAACGGAGAGTAGGAAAGGGAGGTTACACTGATTTTACATTTTTTGCTCAGCGTAACGCTAATGATTCGATTTCTCGGGACAGATACATTAACATCAGTATTTTTCACAACAAAAGGCAAATTTATTGCAGAATAAGTTTAATGTAAATGTTAAAACTATTTTAATTCAAATGCAATGTATAGTAAATTACAAATGGACAAGATTTGAGAATTACGGGCTTGTAAACTGTGCTGATTGATGACCGGGACATGCTTATTTGGTGCACAGGTGGAAGACTCGGACCTATGACACCAAAAAAAATGCCTATTAAACAAATCCCATTACCCCACCCACTTGGTCTCGTACATTACCATCTTCAAGTGGGTGGGGTAATGGGATTTTTTTAATAGGCATTCTTTTGGTGTCATAGGTCCCGAGTCTTCCACCTGTGATTTGGTGCACCACACGTATGCCAACAACAGAAAATAATAACTAAACACACATAACAAGAAGTGTAAATACTGTTTTCTTAATGGATTGGTTTTATACAAAGTTTCTTACTGAAAAAAAAATATTGTTTACTTATAAATTGTGTGATTTGTCAGTAAATTACACCGGGACACCAGATGTACAGAAAATATAGAATCACTGATATGCGTTCCAATTATTTCTATTTGCAGTTATTTGGAATGGCACATCATACAAATCACCTCACTTCATGTGCATAATGATAAGCAAATGATTTAGAAGCCAAGTCTTTGGGTATTTTTTTTTACGCCCGTTTAAATTATGTATTCATGCTGTACAGGTGGGCGGACATAGCTTGTCCTTGTGATAACTACTTCACGGATCTTAATTAAATTTGGGTACATATTTATCATAGCAATAGGAAGCCAATTTTATCCCGTCAACACAGTGCGTATGTGCCGTGAAACACGATGCTGTGAAACATTTTTGATATCCTGTCAATATGACCTAATCACTGCGTATGAATATGTGCGGTGGCTGGGATTATTTTTTTGCATTTTAAAGCCATTAGTAGGTGTTGACGGGATAAATAGAATAGTAGGTTAGTGCCGTGAATGGGATAAAAATATCTGGCGCGGCACGGAAACGGGATGTGCTCAGCAGAGCCTCGCCCATCCCGTTTCCTGAGCCTTGCCAGATATCGGCAGTAACCTACTATTCTCTATATCTAGAAAGTTATATCCGCTTGTTCACTGGCTATCGCTCGACAGGTGTATTGTGACCTTCGGCACTCTTGTTTCAAACAATATCGACTTGTCATACTTTAATCAAACAATCAGATTTCAACCAATATATCCAACAATATTGTCCGTGAATAGGGCTGATCTGGAGAAATAGGGCTTATGTGTTTTGCGACCAGTGTAGATCCAGATCAGCCTCCCTCCGCACAGTCTGATCAGGATCTGCACTGTTCGCCGTAAATAGGGCTGATTTGTGACTACTACACTGGTCTCAAACCGTCATTGTCATGAGCCACGGAACAATAGTCAGCGCTCCAGATAAGTTTTGTATCTAAACAGTAGTAAACCCCAATATTTCAAATTCAATGCGTCTTTTACTTTTACGTATTATTGATTTTCTTCCTTTATATTAAATAGGCAACAAATGATAAAAAATAAAACAAATTTAAAAATTCATTTATTTGAGCTGCAAAGCTTTTTGCAGCTCAAATAAGTGAATTTTTATATTTTCAACTTTATTACAGTATTTTCACTAATCAATTTGAAACTCAATGCGTATTTTCACATTGCTGTACTCCCACTTTTGATAATCAATACTTATTCTGCTAAAATAAGTGCATAAAATATGCCAATAAGCACCTTATCTGGAGCTCTAAATATTTAAAGTGAAACGTAAAACTTCTTATACCAGTAATTTATTGTTCATATACTGCCGTTCACAGTAATGTAGCAAAACAATTATCTCTTTGCCTTCTGTCGCTTCAGTAATGAATTCCTCAAGGAAATCTGAAACAGATAAAATATATAGAGAATAATAGGTTAGTGTCTTTTGAAATCAAGTTTTTCAGTAGCCGATTTCACCAACATTGCAAAGTATACTTATCTAGCAAAGTATACTTTGAGGGAGTAATCATTTATTTTTCCCGAAATGCATTATTTCATATAGAACTAATGACTGCATATATGCGATGATTAAAAGTATGCAGAATTATTATACTGAATTTACTACATTATCACAGCCAAAATGGCTGTGATAATGTAATACATTCAGCATAATACAAATTCACAAATGTATCCTTAACTTGAAAATTTCTCCCTCAAAGTATACTTTGCTAGATAAGTATACTTTGCTAGATAAGTAAACTTTGCTAGATAAGTATACTTTGCTAGATAAGTATACTTTGCTAGATAAGTATACTTTGCTAGATAAGTATACTTGGCTAGATAAGTATACTTGGCAATGTTGGTGAAACAGGCTACTGGTAAGTCTAGGAAATGCCTACCATTTTCAATTGGATATCAACAGACACTTGGTTAGTATAATATTTATCAGGTATTGTTTTATGCTAGCCGATGGTCTAATATAAAATATATTCTGCTTAAAAGAACGCGGACCTGTTTATGTTGCGTCATTACACTGATATTCGATAATGTCATGCGATGCAGTTCGACCAATGAAACATCAGGTTTCAATTTGTTTTAACACAGATATTTGTATCAGGTGAATGTCTATGCCAATATGTTATCAGTCGGTATGTATTCTGCCAATACAAAGCTTGTTACCTTATAATTCCACCACAAAAATATTTAAACAATTTCCTAACATTTGATTGGCCCGTAGCAAGTCTGTCCAAAATTTATATCCCAGTAAACTCCCACGCCGAACTACTTTCTACAGGTCAGTGTTGTCAATGTAAACAAATGGCTGCCGACTGTCAAAATAAATACATTTTCTTGATGAATTTATTTCAAATGCTGGAATTATAAGGAATGAATGGCCTTTTTGTGGAATTTATCGGGGATACAAACTTGGAAAAGTCGCGGGAATACTTCCGGCCTTCGTCCAGTATTCCCGCGACTTTTCCAAGTTTATACCCCGATAAATTCCACAAAAAGGCCATTCATTCCTATAATAAATCTATAATATCAATGAAGGGCAGATACCGGAGGGAACATCGTGGCCAGCCACAACAAAATGGCATTACAGAGTTTGTGAGCAGTGTAGCTCCTAATCAAACTAGAAAATGTGGTCTGTTGACACATTTAGGGCCCTTATTTGAGAAAATGCTTCAAAAACTTTCAAATAAATAAACAAACAGACGTACGTACGATCAGTAGTGACGGTATTCTTTATTAATGCGGAAGGATGTATCGTTAATAAGTAATACAAAAGTGCAATATGAAGATATTAGCTGAAGGCAGACAGAAATTGTAGGTGATTTATGAAACTGTTATAAAAACTTTCAAATAAATAAACAGACAGACGGACGGAAGTACGATCAGCAGCGAAGGTAATTGTATTAAAGTTGAATGATGTATAGTTACTAAGTAATGCATGTGTGTAATATGAAGATATTAGCTGAAGGCAAACTCATAAGCCCCATTTCTTTTTCAGGGTATATAATAAAACCATGTGGTGTTGCATTTTCTGTGGTACACTAAACATTTCATCTGTTTAAACTCCATGCAAACTTTATTAAACAAATCAAATGTTTTACATACCACAGTAAACACAACAGTCAATGGTTTTTATTCCTTAAGTACATCAAGGCTCAGATCATCCTGTAAATGAGACATCTGGTGGTATATGGTCCACTGTAGAAAATTTGGCGGTATACGGTCTACGATCCACTGTAGGATCGTCTAGAAATTTCAATTGATGGATTGTTTACAACAATTGTTTACAAGAAAACAGTGTTGATGTGCAATTTACAGACTATCATAATTTTGCACTTACGAACATTTTAGTCGTACGAGTTTAGTGAAACGGCCCCCAGGACCTCGGACAAGTGCTATTTTCAGGCTCTGATACAATGTTACCTGTTTATCCCTGAATGAGCGTTTCGACTTCTTGTTCATGAGCTTATGCTTCACCATGACGAAGGCCTTCTTGCGGGCCTTCTCCTTGTTACTGGTGCTGGCGTTCGGGTTCATCTTGCTCGGCCCGTGGGAAAACTTCTCACGCCCCTCCCGCCCCGCCTGTAGGTGTAGATTGACAGAGCTTCAGATAAAGTGCATATTGAGTGTTTTACATGTACGCAATTATTTTAGCTGAATACACATTGATTATCAAACGTGGGAGTAATGTGAAAATATGCATTGATTTTCAAATTGAGTAATGAAAATTCTGTCATAAAGTTTAAAATTCACTTAGTTGAGCTGCAAAAAGCAAACAGTGTTTGCTTTTTGCAGCTCAAATAAGTGAATGTTTAAATTGTTTATATTTTTTTTATCCTTTGTACCCTAATTAGTACAAATGAAAAAAATCAATAAATCCATTTGTAAAAGCAAAATACGCAATGATTTTGAAATCAGGGGGTACGATACACTTTAGACACAAAGCTTATCTAGAGATCTGGATTGATCGATTTAAAAAAAAAAAATTGTTTATCATACTTTTGTTATTTCTCAGCAGACAAACACCAACGATGATGAACATTTCTGAATGCAAAACTGTGACTTTTTTTCCTTTTTTAAAACTTTTTGAGTATTACGTAAACTGCTTTGATCTTCAGTAGAGACTTGGGTTTATATTGGGACCTACCCGTATATTATTATAAAAATAAGACAGAACTCGTCATACACATAGTATGTGGCTGTGAATGGAAAAAAATATAGCTTATGGGAATGTGGCCAGTGTAGCTCCTGCAGCCTATTTCACCAACATTGCAAAGTATACTTATCTAGCAAAGTATACTTTGAGGGAGAAATTTTCAATTTGAGGATAAATTTATTAATTTTTATTATACTGAATTTATTACATTATCACAGCCATTTTGGCTGTGATAATGTAATAAATTCAGTATAATAACTCTGCATACTTTTAATCATCAAATATATGCAGTCGTTAGTTCTATATGAAATAGTGCATTTTGGGAAAAATAAATGATTACTCCCTCAAAGTATACTTTGCTAGAAAAGTATACTTTGCAATTTTGATGAAATCGGCTACTGATCAAAAAGAGTGGCTGATTCCGTCAAACCACAAGGTGGCGACAAGTAGGTCCCGGTAACTACACAATCACTGAGACTTGCACCGGTGATGCAAGCTGTATGCTACCAGCTTATAGGCCGTGTACACTCACCATGATCGAGGCCACTCTGGAGGCCTTGTCGTGCGACCGCTTCTTGTGTACGTTCTCTATCACAGACAGCCGTACCAGCTCACCCCTGTAATAACAGTGCAGGATAATGCATGAGATTTTCTGCTATCCAACATTGACAAAAATCTGCGATATCTTTCTTAAATATTCTCTATCACAGACAGCCGCAACAGCTCACCGCTGTACAAATGATATGGGCAAGTGTCTGAGATTTTCTGCTATATAACATACGAACATATTTCAACGTTGACAAAACAAAAATCTGGGATATCTTCCTTAACTCTTTGCATGCTAGCGGTGAAAATATCCGCCAAACAAATTAGGAGTATATGTTTTATTTCTCTCTGTAAATATGTCTTGGAATTTCATTAGAATTGAGTCCTCAGGACTCAATTCTAATGAAATTCCAAGACATATTCATGATATTTACAAGGAGAAATAAAGTAAAATATGATGAAATTTTCTCCGCTAGTTTTGAACTATTTATAGCCCACAAGTTTCCCAGCATGCAAGAGTTAAATCATTTCCTAAGTTTACGAAAATTTTAAAGCACGCGCGGAATACAATTCCGCTCGTGCTGTGAGATTTTTGTCAAATTTTGTTGTGTCTTGTGTACGTTTTCTATCACAGACAGACGAACATCTCATCCTGTTATGAGACTTTTCGGACATACCACATAATTATGAGACTTCAAAATTGACAAACATCTGCCAATATCTTCCGTAAACATGGCTATGATTGGAGAAATGGGGATCATGGGAATTTGTGACCAGTGCACAAATATCACACTCATGTCGCCTGATAACAATCTATATTGCTTGTTAGAAACTTGACGGGCATTTCATTGATTGAATGGCGAACAATGCCACATTTACAATTCATTAAAGTTTGATAATTCCGATCTAATAGCAGACCTCCAGATAAGCTGCGTATTTGCGTAAATACCCAATTAAAATTGCCAAAAACCCAATTGAAATCAGAAGTAGTGATTATCAAAAAGCAACGAAAGATTTGTGGTATCTTTATCGTGCTACAGAAAAAAATAAACAGACCACAAATATAGCATATTTTCTTATTTTTCCATGAAAACACATCTTGGTATTTCATTAGAATTGTCCTTGGAGACAATTCTAATGAAATACCAAGATGTGTTTTCATTTAGAAGCAAACTATTCAATAAGTGCGGTCTGTTGATGTGTAAACAGTAGTGTGATTCTATTTTACCCAATTAACATTTTGAAATACCAAATTACTTCAGAAATGATGGAGTGACAATACTCAATTACTAATTACTTACCTGGAGCCCTGTTATAGTATCTTGTTATGGATGTAAATCAATTCTTGTGAAAATTGCATTCATTCTTGGCAACCAGTGTATAGATCCAGATCAGCCGGTACATCCGCACAATCTGATCAGGATCTACATACCATCAATGAAACACACGTCCTAACCACAGGTTGAAGTAACGGACCGAGGACTGTAAATACATTAAATATGCCTAAAAGCATCAATAAATGAAGAAAAAAAATAAGCTATTTTTTTTTTTTACTCCCTCCATATACTCCATCAATAGGCATATTTAATGTATTTATAGACCTCGGTCCGTTACTTCAACCTGTGGTTCTAACAAGCAATAAACAATGTAGATCATTATCAGGTTACAGGAGTGTCATATTTGAATACAAGCCACACTGCTGTCTGTTCCACAGTTTGATGCCGACAAACTTTTGGCCATTAAATCTCAAAATATTTAAATCTCATGAGCCCCATTTATCGAGTCACAGCCGTAAATCACCTCTCCTCCTCCGCCTCCTCCATGTCCCTCTTCCTCTTTTTCTTGCTCGACCCTCCGGCATTGGCTCCCTCCGACTCCTTACTGGCCTGTCGTTTCTGTATGAGCTTGAAGTCGTCCTGGGACAGGATGCGGGAGCTGGAGATCGCCTGGGCCTTCCTCGCCCGCTCCACTGCTGTCTCCGGGATGTTGGAGGTATCAGCCTACAATTATCAAATACCTGATGATTACGATGTCGTGCCAAAAGTGGGTAAACTTTTCAAACGAGAAATCCTTAACAAACGAGAAATCCTTAACAAACGAGAAATCCTTAACACGGATGGATGTATTCAAGAACTTTTCGGAGTGTTGCAGAATAAAAAAAAATCATATTTTTGCAAATGTATCTACTGTCACGTAGAATGTAGAAATCCGAACAATTTCAAACTTGCTGTTGTTGTTATTGTTACCGATATTTTTACTGTCGAACTTGGTCGAAATTGGCCGAAATTGGTAAATTTGATTAATAATGAAATATTTTAGCGACAATTCAAAACTTGCATGCGATTCAACCAAATTTAAGGAGTTTTTCCCAGGATTTAAGGACTTTTTAAGTACAAAAACCACCAGCACCAAATTCAATGAGTTTTCAAGGTCGGTGTGAACCCTGGACAGGCGGTGACTATATGTACCCCAACATTTTTTCGGCCATTGCGTAGCAGGTTGAATAGAATAGCCGGAATGTATGTAAGTCTGTCTACAGACTTACATTTCCAGCTATTCTATTCAACTTGCTACTTAATTGCCGCTAAAAATAAAGTTTTCAAACATCACCATTCCACTGACAATTGATTGATATAACATACACAAATGTTTACTTTATTACTCCATTAGGTTTCCAGGATACGACCATTTAAATTTGACGTCATACGTTTGATGTCACCTTATCAATGACGTTAACATTGGCATCAATCGAAAACGGGTTTTTAAAAAAATTGTACAATTTATAAATGCATATGTAAACAATAACACTAATCGTTTGTGAATAGGCTGTATGCGCATTAAACTATGCACGAGATATACGGTACAATAGGAACAATTGCACAACTCTTCCGGGCATGACGTAGTATGTTTAATATGAACAAGAGACTTTACGTAATACTGTAAAATAGTAATAATAGCAGCAGAGCTCCTGGTAAGTTTTGTATGTAAAGAGTATTATACACCCAGATTTCAAATTCAATGCGTTTTTTGCTTTTACAAATGTGTTATTGATTTTTTTCTTTATTAAACAGAGAACAAATGATAAAAAAGAAAAACAAATTTAAAAATTCACTTAAATTGAGCTGCAAAAAGCAAACACTGTTTGCTTTTTGCAGCTCAACTAAGTAAATTTTCAAGTGTATTACAGTATTTTCACTACTCAATCTGAACATCAATATTTTCACATTGCTGCGAGTATTTTGTACTCCAGTCCAGTATTCCCGCGACTTTTCCAAGTTTATACCCCGATAAATTCCACAAAAAGGCCATTCATTCCTATAATAACTAAAGTGTGGTATAATAAAACAATTGCTACCTCTTCATCTGACGAGTGGTGAACATCGATCCACTCTCCGTCACTGTCATCCTCGTCCTCACTGCACGACTCCCAGCCCACATTGCCCCTGTCCACATCCATGCCCTCTTCGTCATCGTTACCCGGGGAGCCGGCCTCGGGCAGGGCCTCTGTGCCCGCGATGAAGTCCCGTGCGTCTCGCTCACCGTACTGTAACAGTCTGTGTTCCTGCATCGCCTCCGTCGGCCGACCCTGTGGGGAGAGATTGATTGATTGGTTGGTTGGTTGATAGGTTGGATAATTGGTTGATGATTGGATAATTGGTTTCTGAAGTCCTGTGTGTCCCCACATCTGCTGGCTTACTCTGTAGTAACACATTGATTGGTTGATACATATGATAATTGGTCGATACATAGATTAATTGGTTGATGTATTGGATGATACATATGATAATTGGTTGATACGTAGGATAATTAGTTAATGGATTGAATAACTGGTTGATACATAGGATAATTGGTTGATACATAGGATAATTGGTTGATGGATTGAATAATTGGTTGATACATATGATAATTAGTTGATGGATTGAATAATTGGTTGATACATATGATATTTGGTTGATACATAGGATAATTAGTCGATGTATTAAATAATTGGTTGATACATATATTTGGTTGATACATATGCTAATTGGTTGATGTATTGGATAATTGGTTGATACATATGATAATTGGTTGATGGATTGAATAATTGGTTGATACATAGGATAATTGGTTGATGGATTGGATAATTGGTTGATACGTATGATAATTGGTTGATACATAGGATAATTAGTTGATGGATTGAATAATTGGTTGATACATATGATAATTGGTTGATACATATGATAATTAGTTGATGGATCGAATAATTGGTTGATGGATTGGATAATTGGTTGATACGTAGGATAATTAGTTGATGGATTGGATAATTGGTTGATACATAGGATAATTAGTTGATGGATTGTCATGCCAATTGGATTATGATGTCCAACATCCTTCTACCTACAAACCAACCAATGTGTTACGAATAGGTAGAGAGGTAGAATAATTGGTTCACTGTTTGGATATTTGATATGTAGTCTTGCATGTCCCTCCTCCGTCTGTTTACCCTGCGGCAACAGATTTTTGTATTGGTAGATAGAATAATTGTTTGATTGATCAGAAAATTGGATGACTGACTGAATAATTGATTGATTGAACGGATAATTGGATGACTGACGAGTAATTGATTTATGAAGTCCTGTTTGTGCACTGTTTGTTGATAGTTTCTGATGTTTACAAAATCACACGGTAATTAAGGAATAAAGCCATGGGCTGTTGCGTTTACTGGGAATAACAAAACATTTGGTCCGTTTAAAGAGTGTGGATCACGACTCCTGTAAGATCGTGTATACAATAATTCCAGCACAAAAATATTTACACAATTCCCTAACATTTGATTGGCCCGTAGCAAGTCTCTGTCAATAATTTATATCCCAGTAAACTCCCACACCGAACTACTTTCCGTAACCGCGAGGCGCAGTTAAAATAATTCTTAAGAAAACGGAAAATAAACACATTTTCTTGATGAATTTATTTCAAATGCTGGAATTATAAGGAATGAATGGCCTTTTTGTGGAATTTATCAGGGATATAAACTTGGAAAAGTCGCGGGAATACTGGACGAGGCCTTCCGGCCTTCGTCCAGTAATCCCGCGACTTTTCCAAGTTTATACCCCGATAAATTCCACAAAAAGGCCATTCATTCCTATAATACATACTTTGTCTCGCCGGTGTAGAAGGTCAGGGTTGAGTTTCCTGAACAGGTGTATGAGGGACCGGGCTGCCATCAGCACCGCTGAAACCAACACACAGCATGGTAACACATAGAAAAGATGATCAAAAGGTTTCCAGAAGTGTTGTATCTTGAGAAAAGAAAGTGAATGGGTTTATTTGTTTGTTTATTGGTGTTTAACGGCCTATCAACAGCGAAGGTCATGTAAGGCCGGGCAAACAGGTTCAATCCCGTTTTAACCTGCTGCATTGGGGGGAAAATCCCGAAATCAGAACAGAATATTTACATCGAGAAAAAATATATTCAGTCCTGAAATGAAATGGAAGTGAATGGATTTAACGTCCCAGCAACAGCTAAGGACATATAGAGACGGGACCACAGTTTAAAGTCTCATCCGACAGACCAGTGGGATGGAAATACTATGAAAGTATTTTGATGTCCAAGGCGAGCTTCGAACCCACAACCTCCGGATTGGAAGTCGGGTGTTATAACCACCAGACCACAACCCATCCCTGTTGTGTCTTTAAAATTCTTGAAAGAGTCTTTAGAGAATGAAAGAATATTTATGAATTTCACAAGATATTCTATCCATATTATGCCACATGTTTTCAAATTCATGGAAGAATATTTATGGATTCCACCCCCCCCCCCCAAGACATTTTATACCCATTATATACACTACATCATTATATACACATTAACCCTTATTCCGCTACTCACAACAATTGTCGTCTGCTGTTGCTTTTATAGCTTGCCTTATTTCTCAATACAAACATGGTTTGACAGCACATCAGAATCATTTCCAATGGAAATGATTCTGAAGTGCTGTCAAAGCATGTTGTAAATAATTCTAAAGTGCTGTCAAAGCATGTTTTTGATGATAAAAATGAAAAATAAACAGCAGACGACAAAAGAAATAAGATAGCGGTGTAAGGGTTAATACTGAATCAATTTAGCACTTCACTGTTTTCTGTTAACCTTCCATCCCCCAAGTAACTGCAATGGACACTCCAATGTAACACTCCAATGTAACACTCCAATGTAAGTTTATGTTTTATTCCATTCATCAGAAAGGGGAATTTTTTTAAAGAACCAGATGGCCGCGGCCCGCATGTGGAGCCCTCCGAGAAATTTGATGCTATTTTTAAAACCTTTTACGCAGATTTTGGACAGACGGATGGAAGCACGGATGCACACCCGGACATCATTGTGATCACTATGTCTCGCTTTCCGCAAGTGGGCTCGACAAAAATCTCATATACACCTACTTAAAAGACAATAATTGTAAAATATTGAAAAAAGTTTAAAATTTATGCATTTTACAACGATTACAAACAAGCGAGAGAGTATCCAAATACATTGTTACTGTGATAAACAAGTACAACCATACTAACTAAATATTGGGACATTCCTTACTAAACCATATATGAATGAGTGTTTCCCAGAATAAATTGTGTCAGAATATTATATAATTATCGCCTTGTTGTGAGGTCAATACGTGGTTTTATCCACCCGATAAACGTGATATCGATAGAGTACGCAGTCCGAGGTCGATAAAACCACATATTGACCGACTTGACAAGGACATAATTGTTTTATTATCAATTGCGAAATTCCCATATGTGTCCCATGAATTTTAATGACGTGAAAGAGACTTTAGCCAATCCACAACGTTGCTCCGTCTTCAGGTCAATATAACATTTTGAAACAACTTTCTCAGGTCAATATGCATTTATATCGAAGATCCCGTTACCAGCATCTGATCAATTGCAGACACGGATATTTTTTTATTGATAATAAGTAGCGTTATTATGGTATCACACTTGTACCACAAGATGCCGAGTGACATGGCAGCGGGGGTTACCTTTGTCCCTATGCCCCTTGTATTGGACGAGGTCCTGCAGGAGGTCCTGGGACATAGACAGGGGGCACCTGTAACACACTTCCCGCACGGCGTTCAACCTGCAATACGGCAACAAGTAGAGTAAATACCTGTATTACCCCTAGGTTTGTTTGTTGGGGTTTAACGGCCTATCAACAGCTATTAAAGGGAATTTAAGGTCGGGATTATCCCGGCCTTAAATGACCTTATCTAGGGGTCCCCTATGTATATGGAAAAGATTGATGGAGTGATAATGCCCCCTATGCGATAGAAAGGGGGGCATATTGCGTTGCTTTTGAGATTCCGACGTCCATCCGTCCGTTTGTGTACATCTACGTTGAAAAGTCGAAAAGTTTGTAAGAGTCTCTCCAGTTAGAATCCAGTATGCCACGGAGGTATATCCTTCTTTTACAAACATAATGTCTTTTGCTGTCATGTTTATCAAACCCGGATAAAAAAATAGTAGGATTTCCTCGAGCCATTGAATTTTGTGTGTGTATTGGTGTTAAATGGCCTATCAAGAGTTGAGGTTATTTAAGGCCAGGGCAAGCCATAGAATTCCTATGCGATGGCTGAGAGCAGTCTGATAAACTCAACCATTTCACACATATATATCTGATATTGATTGTTCCGTGCTAATTTTCAGATTATTCCATTTATCGAAAACAGGGCTATTTTTGTAACCATCAGAAAAAAAAGCATGTACAGTGCAGATCCAGATGACACAGCTCGTTATGAGCCGGCTCATCGCGAGTTACACCGCCACAGTTGGTTAAGTAAGTCACTATGGACTATGGTGAGGAAGTGTGTGTCTGGTTAGCTCACTCGGTAGAGCGATGGTACGGTAAACAAGATGTTCTGGGTTCGGATCCCGTGGTCAGGTGTGCATTTTTTCTCGGCCTGTAACACAAACATAGCGATTGCCATCTTTAGTAATGTTGAAAGGATTACTATCAAAATATTCATGCCTAGAGTTACACTGTGTGACTTACCCAATCCCCATGACCTCCCCGGAGTTTCTGTCTGTTATAAAGTTGTTGGCTATCGTCTTTAACACACTTTCAATTATCTGAAACACGCAGAATATCGATGACAACGTTAAACGAGGATGGCCGCGGCTCGCATGTCGAGCCCGCCGAGGCATTTGATGGTCTCAGAGTGTATTTATTTGAAGTTTGATGCCCAATAAGCATACAAAGTTTCAAGCAAATCTGACTTATGGTTACAGAGATAGTAGGTATGTGAAAAGTTTAACGGAAATTTTGACAGAAACTTTAACGCAAACTTCTAAGTCATTTGACCTTGACATAGGGGTACAGGGGCCGCATGAGTAGGACACAGAATGAATATATGGATGATGAATAATAAGTATATGAAGTTTCAAGTCAATGTGACTTAGGACTGCAGAGATATAAGGTATTTAAAAACTTTAACGCAGATTTCGGAACACAAACTTCTAAGTCATTTGACCTTGACCTTGGGCACAGGGGCCGCATGAGTGGGATACAGCATGAATAGATGGATCATGACTAATAAGCATATGAAGTTTCAAGTCAATGTGACTTAGGACTGCAGAGATAGAAGGTATTTAAAAACTTGAACGCAGATTTCGAACGGACGGACGGACGCACGGACACACGGACGTCATTGTGATCACTGTCTCGCTTTCTGCAAGCGGGCTCGATAAAAATGATGTATCTAGATTTTGACGAAATAAATTTGGCGTTACTTTGGAGTCTTTGAAGTTACCCGCCCTATCCATGAATAGAAGAGTATAAAAATAAGAGAATAAAACAAATAAAACAATTCACTTATTTGAGCTCCAAAAAGCTCAACTAAGTAAATTTTCAACTTTAATACAGTATTTTCACTACTCAATTTGAAAATCAATGCACATTTTCACTTTGCTGCGAGTATTTTGTACTCCCACTGTTGATAATCAAAGAGTATTCTGGTAAAATAAGTGCGTAAAATACGCCAATACGCACCTTATCTGTACTCCATGGAAAAATGTAAGATAGGGCTTTCACAAATTGGCAGTTACGGATTTTACAAATATGCCTATGGGATTTAGTTGTGCAGCTACGGTGTTATATAAGATCAATTTTCTGAAATTTCTTAATTTCACAAATGTGCTGTATTTTAGATTACTAACACTTGTATCGATAAAGTCTTACACAACGTATTAAAGTACAAATGCACAAACTATATATAAAACTTACTTCTGGCGGAACTAGCTCGTGACTGGCCTGGGCAGCAAACAGCAGTAGACGCGTCACTTCTGGAAATATCGATTTAATGGCGGTTAATCTTGAAAGTGAATGGGTTTAACGTCCCAGTAACAGCGAAAGTCCATTATAGGGATGGGACCTCGGTTTCAAGTCTCATCCGACAGACCAGTGGGATGGATATACTATGAAAGTATTTTTGATGCCTAAGGTGAGATTTGAACCCACTACCTCGGGATTGGAAGTCAGGGGACCGTTTCACTAAACTTCGCGTACGACTAAAATGTTCGAAGTGCAAATTTAGCATCGTCTGGAAATTTCAATTGATGGATTCACATTTATTGAGCATGGGCTGCATATGCAGCCTATGCACAATAAATGTAAATCCAATAATTGTTTACAAGAAAACATTGTTAATGCGACATTTACAGACCATCATAATTTTGCACTTACGAACATTTTAGTCGTAAGAAGTTTAGTGTTCTAACCCCTAGGCCGCAATCCATTCAAATGGGGGTTTAACATCCACTTAACAACAAGCTCATGCATACAGATTCTGAGACTGATCATCTTGGACCGTGGGTTATAAAACAATCGTGAGCACATACTCGGATCTCATTCACTTAAAATCATGCAGTTTGAATGATCGAGGCTGAGCTGTGCTCAGTCTCGATCAATCAAACTGCATGATTTTGGGAACAAATTTGGAGAGTTTGCTCAGGACGCTGTTCAGAGGACATATCCAAACCATTGTAACGGAGGACATTCTTACCACTTGATGGCATCCACGTAAAGTAGCTAATATTCCACATAATAATCCAGGCGTTCACCCCTAAATAAGTGACATTGACAGGTGCATGTTAAACATTTGGACTAGTTCATTATTCATATGAGGAATATTTTTTAAAAATCTTAAACATATTGTACATATTGACGAGCTGTGCTCAGACAAACTGTGTGATTTAAATACAAATTTCATGATCGTTCTTTATAGAAATTTAAGATGCACAGTAGCCAATTTCACCAAGTTTGCAAAGTGCACTATTAAATGTAGCTAATTGCAATTTTCAGTTTATGCATAAATTAACTAATACTTTTATACAAAAAAATAAAATATTTTAAATATTTTTCAGTGGTGGCTTAATTGGCAGCAGTTTTTGTCATGGCGAGACAGATATTAGTAACTTTAATAGTAACTTACCCCGTTGGTGTGGCTGTAGAAAACGCTGAATGTAGGGGTAAAAGTTGAACAGGAACAACTGAAAATACAAAGAACAGACATGATAAGATTTGTTTAAGTCCAGAAATGCTTCATCAGCATTTTTGACATAATAAATTGTAATGTTGTTTGAGCACTTTCAACAATCCCGTGATTATAACATTCTCTAGCATGTACTTCATTCTCATGATCAAGACACGGCCAATCAAACTGCATGACTTTCAGTACAAGTTTGGAGAAAGTGCCCCCCAAAAGTCTTAAAAGCTTAATTAACCGGACAAATCAATTTCACTCGAAGATTAAAAAGTTGGGCGACTTACAATGACCAGTCTCTTTAACCTCCGAATAACGCTATAGCAGTACATATACAATCATGTCAAGGTTTTTATTCTGCAATCTTTTTATTTATTACAATGGAACACCCCTCGCATTTAATTCCTTAAAAATCCAATAACTTCTACAAATATTTCCAGATTTTTATTCTGTCTATTTCTGAATTAGTATCAAACGTATATTTGACATTTCATTTGCCAAGACTAGTGTTGTGCCGTGTAACCATGGGAACCGTACCTGGTGAATCCCAATGAGCCGTGAGACGAGGTCAATCATCATCAACTTCACCTCAAACCTCTCGGTTGTCGCTTCCAACTGGCGGAATAACTTCTCGCAGAAACCTGAAATTTTAGTATAAATAATAAATACAAAATTCCATATACAGTCCGCACTCGTTTACTCAAAGTCTAAGGGACTGAGGAAAATATTTTCAGCTGACACAAATTTGAGTTAACAAGGTCTGTATTATATAGGAAAACATGTACAGTGGGGTCAGCGTGTAAGTGCACACACGAACGAACACAACAGGTTGGAACCAACCTGTCGTGTTCGTTCGTGTGTGCACTTACATGCTGACCCCACTGTACTTGGGATTCGACATTTTGAGTTATCAGTAGTTAGACTGAAGAGAGTTTGAGGTAACGAGTTTGGACTGTAGTCAAATATTTAAACTATTTGATTGAATGGAGTCTTATATCCATTCAGCAAAACAAATTCTCACAAAACCTGGGGCCAGTTTCACGAAACTTAGTACGACTACAATGTTCGTAAGTGCAAATGTAGGATCGTCTGGAAATCTCAATTGATGTATTTACTTTTATTGAGCATAGGCTGCATATGCAGCCTATGCTCAATAAATGTAAATCCAATAATTGTTTACAAGAAGACATTGTTAATGTGAAATTTACAGACTATCGTAATGTGCGCTTACAAACATTTTAGTCGTACAAAGTTCCCTGGAAGGCTAAAACAAACAATTACAAATTACCATTACCAATCTCCAGGCTGGGTGTTCCACCAATAGTGTTGTATTTCTATTTCGCGAAAAAGTAACTAAAACTCTTTGTTTTGATTACATGGAGTCTTATACCCATTCAACAGATCAAACTTCTCGCAAAAACCTGTAACGTTATAACAAATATCGCAGATTCTAATAAGACGCACAAGCATCTATTAGAATCACCACTGGCTCCGAAGTCCTGGGTGGGCGTTTAATAGAGGCAAGTGTTAATCAGCAAAGGGAAAATGATAAAAAATATATGATTTTCTTCTATCTGAACAAAAACATAACAAAGGGACGTTACTCTCAAACGTCTGACGGACTTGATTGTACTGTCCGTCATTTTATGGACATTTTGGACCAAGACGTTTCGGCCCACTTTGGTCATTATGGTACACTAGGTAACAATGTTTAAATACTGTTAATGTATATATCAAGCCAGTGTCAATCATTAATGTTGATCAGATTTACGCCTATGGACGTTTCGGACAGTCACCGTTTCGGCCCACGGCCACGTCCAGAACAAGACATATTTATTTTTGCTCATCTCCTAGGAAATATCGGCCTACATGATGTCAATTTCACCCATATTATGGGTTTGAGATGCTTTGAAAATGGCGTCTCCGTAACCGTGTAAATTCTGATCGCCCTGTGTCCGTGCAAATAGCTACTGCCGATGAGGAATTTACTGTGACACCGGAAATGGTTGAATTTCACTTCCGCTTTTGAAAGTGAAAGTAGCAATTATGTTTTTTTCTCCCAATTTTCAAGGAAGTTGCCTTGAAATACTAGAAAGAAAAGAAATCAAGTTGGACAATTATCTTCGATTTCGTTTCAAGTTAGTACTGGGCGTTTATTAGAGGCACTAATTTCGTGAAAATCAGCAAATAAAGTTGTAATTTTCAACGTAAAATGTGGGGGGTGGGCGTCTATTAGAGCATGGGCGTCTATTAGAATCTTTACGGTAATTACACATAATAGATCTCCGAAATAATTAATTACTTATTTGATTGAATAGAGGTTTACTTCTGTTCAACAGCAATGTTGACAATGTTGACAAACATGCACATGCCTGTTCAAATGAGGCACACATAGTTAACTAAAATATCAATTTAGCATTGAAAATTCAATATCATAATCTAGTGCCAGATGTCCTTACCACTTAGTCCTTGTATGTGGTTTGAAAAAAATCACATGCAATGTGCTCATGCTTTATACACACAGTACAAGGAAAAGAGCCATAATTATAAGAAAATGCAAACCAAAAGTTGAAAGGGTCAGTGGAAGAAGGGGGCCAGTTGGCCCTCTTCTTCCCCCGAACCCTTCTCACAGAGTTAGCCCACTTCATCCACCGACTGCTTCAGTTGCAGCAATACTTACTCTGTGGGTCATGAACGAGGTGAAGGGCAGAAAAATTAAAAACTTCAGATTTTTTCTTCTTCTTTTTGTTTTTCTGAAAAAGAGACAAATATTACAAATTTATATGCATGGAGGGTGGAAACTTCACAATAAAGAATGTGGCCTGGCAGACGGGAGAAACTCAGACAAACTTCTTTATCTTAACCAGAGCCACGGACACACACACAGACGGACACAGTTAAAATACTACATACCTGCCTGCTCCATCGAGACTGGGGGCACATTTTACTGGCATGTGTATAGCAACTAGAAAATGTGTTCATAGAACACGGATGCCCCACATATCGCTTTGATAATAAATGAGGACAAATTCCAAGCCAAATCTTTTGTTTACCTGAGCGTTAAAGTTTTTGAAGCACCAAGTATGTGACCTTGACCCTGGGTTTGGCACAGGGCAGTAGAGGACCATTAGAGCAATGCGTATATGAAGTATGAAGCTGATCCGTGAAAGGGAACAAAAATTATAAGATATTTACCCGAGCGTTAAAGTTTTTGAAGCACCCCAAGTATGTGACCTTGATCCTGGGGTTAGCGGGGGCAGGACGAACGTGGATTTGGCACAGGGCGGTAGCGGACCATTAGAGCAATGTGTATATGAAATATGAAGCAGATCGGTCGAAGGATGAAGAAATTATGAGACATTTACCTGAGCGTTAAAGTTTTGTGACGGACGGACGGAGACGGGACGGACAAGGGTAACAGTAAATATGCATTACCAAACTTATCTCCTGTTTATGAGAGCTCTGATAGTATACACTTGAATATAACACAAACGTTTCAAATTTGATCAAATGAAATGGTGTGATTTGCTGTTATAGCTCATTTGCTGTGCCTGCAGCAACACACATCATCTAACACACCGCCTTTAAAGGTAGGAACATTTTAACCCTTAGATTCGCGTGAAATGAAAATTGTCGTCTGCTGTTGATTAATATTTTAGCTTTTTTCTCTCCGTAAAAACATGGTTTGGTAGCAGTTTAGAACCATTTCCATTGGAAATGATTCTAAACTGCTGCCAAACCATGTTTTTGATGAGAAAAATAGAAAATAAAAAAGAAACAGCAGACGACAAAATTTAATTCTGACAGCATTGTAAGGTTAATGAAGCATATAAAATACAGGTACAGTAAACAATACCCTTATAATTTGTAGTGCCCGATCAAGTTTTTTCTGTCGTTTTTTCGTTTTCTTGGCGACCCTGTGGCCCAGCAGCAATTCTCTCGGGTTCTTTTCATCCTGCATGTAGTTATTGTATAAGTGATAGATCGTTTATTATGTCTGTTCAACAGATGAAATTTATTACAGGATTACACAACATTTGTTTTAGAGAACTAGACATTATGTTTGTAAAACATGGATATGCCCCTGTGGCATACTGGACTATAGAAACTCTTACAAAATTTTCGACTTTTCAACGTAAATGTAAACGGACGTACGGACAGACGTACAAAACCTGAAGCTAACACAATATGGCCCCCTTGCTGTCGCATAGGGGGCATAATAAACGTTTAATATTCTAAAAATACTGGACGAAGTCCGGACTGACAGATTCCACCAATTCCAACGTCACGGATGACCCAGAAATTGAACAAAAGGAAAGTCACATGTGATTTTCTGTTAAACTTGTTTATAAGAGTAGCATATATGGCGGCGTTATACCTCCTTATCGCTGTCACTGTCCTCCGCGTCTCCAAGTACCGACTCATCGGTCCCCAGGAAAAACTTGATAGCTGCTACCAGTATCTGTGGACACGCAGTGATATTCATAACCAGTACAAGTCTTTAGAACAAATATATCTCACCAGGGCTCCAGATAAGGAATTAGTAATTGAGTAATTTCACTCCATCATGTCTGAAGCAATTGGGCATTTCAATATTTTAATTGGGTAAAATAAAATCACACTACTGTTTACACATCAACAGACAGCAATTATTGAATAGTTTGCTTCGAAATGAAAACATGTCTTGGCATTTCATTAGAATTGTCTCCTTGGAGACAATTCTAATGAAATACCAAGATGTGTTTTCATGGAAAATAAGAAACATATGCTATATTTGTGGTCTGTTTATTGTTTTCTGCAGCATGATAAAGGTACCACAAATTTGTTATTGCTTTTTGATACTCACTACTTCCGATTTCAATTGGGTTTTTGGCAATTTTAATTGGGTATTTACGCAAATACGAAGCTTATCTGGAGCCCTGTCTCTGTCTGAATGTAGAAATATGGGGAAGGATGCTCCGGCACCAATTTCTATACTCAATACACAAATCTCACTCCCCAAGGCAATAACGTGGCTACACCACTGTAACATCACTACATGTGAAAGGGTTTAACATCACAGCAACAGCTAAGGTCATGGAATGGGACGGGGCCTCGGTTTCAAGTTTTATCAACAGACACCTCTCTTTTATAACAGCCAGTTATGTGTGTTCCCATGCATGTCTGTTGTATATATTTTAAAACTGACAAGCACATACCGGGTATGGAAGGTGTTCGAGCCAATTCCCACCCTTAAATATAAGCTGAATAGAAAAATAGAATATAACATACAAGTTTTTAATCATCAATTTATTATCGTCGACTTCTAAAGGCAAAATTAATGTAGCTGCTTAAAAATAGCATCGTAAAGAGTGTGTTTACCTTTGTGACTTTGGAGAAACAGGCTGTTGTGATGACGTTGACCGTCTTGGCGTCGTTCCAAACGTTTCTCTTGTACAGTTCTATCATAACATCCTGAAAGTTGTACAGCATGTATAACACCATAGAAAATACTAGTTTAATTATATGGAAAATATCTACATGTATATGTAGCTGTATAATATAATATTTTGTTCCATTATCAGCAAATTGAGGTTGTGGCACATCAATAACATTCCAGTACCTACAAGTATATAAAGTTTTCAATTTAAGGCAATTCCAGACTTAATTGTATGGGGGACGTGGAAGACACTTTTTTTTAACAAGATCACCGCAAAAACAATGCAAACACTCGGATGAAATTTTATCACTGAAATAATCAGCAATAATTCCAGCACAAACATATTTACTTTCCGTAACCGTGAGGCGCAGTTAAAATAATTCTTAAGAAAACGGAAAATAAACACATTTTCTTGATGAATTTATTTCAAATGCTGGAATTATAAGGAATGAATGGCCTTTTATCGGGGATATAAACTTGGAAAAGTCGCGGGAATACTGGACGAGGCCTTCCGGCCTTCGTCCAGTATTCCCGCGACTTTTCCAAGTTTATACCCCGATAGATTCCACAAAAAGACCATTCATTCCTATAATATATACGGTGCTCCAGATAAGCTGCGTATTTGCTTAAACACCCCATTAACATTGCCGAAAACCCAATTCAGAAGTAGCGAGTATCAAAAATCAATACAAATTTTGTGGTACCTTTATCATGCTGCAGAAAACAATAAACAGACCACAAATATAGCATATTTTTCTTATTTTCCATGAAAACAAGTCTTGGTATTTCATTAGAATTGTCTCCAAAGAGACAATTGTAATGAAATGCCAAGACATGTTTTCATTTTGAAGCAAACTATTCAATAATTGCTGTCTGTTGAAGTGTAAACAGTAGTGTGATTTTATTTTACCCAATTAAAATTTTGAAATACCCAATTGCTTCAGAAATGATGGAGTGACAATACTCAATTACTAATTCCTTATCTGGAGCCCTGTATATAAGTTCCCGTGTACATACTCATAGGCCAAGGGCAGGGATTCCGCTGGGGAAAATTAAAAAAATCGCCACTTCAAAAAAAAATCAATTGTTTTTTTGGCTCGAAAATTGTAATTTTTTATCGCCAATTGTTTATTTTTATCGCCAATTGTGAAAGTGGCGATCGCCAGCGGAATCCCTGCAAGGGTTGTTGAGAAGATGACTACATGTAAAGGTTAACCATGCTCAGAAATTGCTAAGCAATTCAAGCGGAAACATTTATAGGTTAACCCTTACTACGCTGAATTAAATGTTGTCGTCTGCTGGAAATGTTTTATTTTCAATATTTCTCGACAAAAACCTGGGTTTGACAGCACATGAGAATCGTCTACAGTGGAGATGATTCTCATGTGCTGTCAAAACCAGTTTTTTGCTAAGAATTAAAGCAAAAATGAAAAACAGCAGACGGCAATTTCCGTCAACAGCGTAGGAAGGGTTAAACAAATTCAGTTTTCAAAGCCACATTAAGGATTTATTTACAAGACTTACCAGGGACATTTTGGCAGCTGTCGGGTTGTTATCTTTCAACATTGTGTACATGAAGTTCTGCAGTGTCTGAAAATACACAACATACGTGGCTGTGACTGTGAGAAATGGGGCTTATGGGATGTGTGACCAGTGTCGCTCCTGTTCAAACAGCACACTCCTGTAGCCTGATAGAAATATATATATATTGCTCGTTAGAAGCAGGACGGGTATTTCAATTATGGAATGTTGAACAATGCAGACCCTGATCAGACTGTGCAGAGGCTGATCTGTGGCTACACCGGTCACATAGACAATAAGCCTCAACCACATATATATGGCAATATCCAAGTACAAACACAGTCTACATTTAGTGTTTCCCCTAGCAAGGTTTAGGAGGGCGCTGCGCCCTGCCCTGTTTACAGCCGGCAAAACCCCGCCCTGCTGCCCTAAAATCCAAATCTACCCGCCCCGCTATGCCCAAATTACAAAACCTGTGACCTAGTTTTGTCTGTATAAACTTACACGTAATCGCCAACAAATCCCAGAATATGAAAGTCAATTCCCACCTCACATGGCTCGCGCCCCGCGATAAAACGAGATGGCACCTGGGCCCAGTATAGCGTGTATGATTTATATGAAACTGAATCAATACTGGTTTAGAGCGGCATGTCCCAGTTTTCTCTGCGCAATTAGCGAATGAAAAGCGGTAACCAAGTGTATGTTACTAGGCGCACTTGATGCTAAATTTTGTATCGGCCGAATGACCGATCATCGTGATCGACCCGTCAGCCGCTGTTTTTCGTGTTGTTTTTTTTTAATTCTCTAAATTGGGGTAATTTATATCTGAGACTTAGACATTTAATTGATCAAGATTTGTTTTGTCCAGCGTCGATTAGTGAACCTGAACTTGTTGGAGGCTATGATTACGATGGCACGTGCCTGGCATGTCCACCGACAAATAAGTAAGCGCCTGAAAAGCGGACATGAAACAACAACAACAACAAATTTGATATATTTGTTTATTATTATGATTATTATCACTAGATCTATGTCAGTATATGCTCTGACATTTGACAAAGGTGAGTGCTAGTTGCAATAGGAACAATGCAGAAATAAATGCAATTCAAAATTTCCGGGGGAGCATGCCCCCGGACCCATCTAGCGTGCCACCCACCCAATAATTGTATAGCTGTTGGTTATTTCATTAAAATATAGGACAAAATGAGAGTCATAGTATGTGCTCAGACTTTGCTGAGCATGCAGGAAATGGCGTTTCAGACCACTTTGATTTCAAAATTTTCCGGGGGGGGGGGCATGCTCCCGGACCCCCCTAGCAAACTCCGGCCCTTCGGGCCCTCAAAACTTCGCCCCCCCCCCAATAATTATCGTCTTCCGCCGCGCTTGAAGTGCCCTTTTTTCGGCTAGCACCCTGCCCCTTTTTCATCCTGGGGGAAACACTAACATTTGTTTGCCCAAATTTCAACGGACCAGGACAAAACATTTGAATAAAGTGAAGTTCAATGAAACCGAACCTGAGCAGACCGCAAATTATTTCATAGTATTATGTTCAAGTCAAAAATGTAACTCCCATATTGTCCATCAGCACACAACAATTTTTGTTTCACCCCTAAATAACTGAAATGGATGTTGATACGTTAATTTTCCAACTAATTCAATCGTCACAAAATGATCTTCATACTAGTTCATTTATGAAAAGGGGTGTTTTTGCTCTCAAAAATATGAAAATTACTTGCAAAAAGTGCAGATCCTGATGAGACGGCTCATCTGGATATACACTGTTTGCCAATACCACTATACAGACCTGTGGTGTTGAAAGGGTTAACACGTATCATGCGCTAAGAATTATGGAAACAACAATCACTCATAAACTACAACTTACGGTATTCAGCTTCGCATTTTTGTGTTTCTGATTCACAGTTTTGATGTCGTTCACGATGTAGGTGTACAACATTTTCCGCAGCAGCTTGTCTTGACATCGGAACAGCTCGAAGAAAAGCTCCAACACACTGGTGGCCGAGACCAGACCCTTGTTTCTCAGCAATATCAACGACTTGCACAGTGTCTGCAAACATGAAATATATAAATAAAACATATTATCCCGTCAACACAGTGCGTATGTGCCGTGAAACACGGTGCCGTGAAACATTTTTGATATCCAGTCAATACAATTTTTGCATTGTACAGCCATTTGAAGGTGTTGACGGGATAAATAGAATAGTAGGTTAGTGCCGTGAATGGGAAAAAATATCTGGCGCGGCACGGAAACGGGATGTGCTCGGCAGAGCCTCGCCCATCCCGTTTCCCGAGCCTTGCCAGATATTTTTTCCCATTCACGGCACTAACCTACTATTCTCTATTTACACCACAGAGTGGGAGACTGTGTTGAAAATTTAACCCAAGGTATTTGGCATGCAGCTTTCTTATGGCATGCAAAGTGTTTCTGTTTTTCATTCAACGACCGGGTCAATCTCTCGCCTTGTTACACCCACTTTTTTTTAATTTAAAGTACCGGTATATTGTTTTCATCACGGATGTCCGTTCGCCTGTCTGTCCATATGTCCGGGCACAAGTTCAGGGTCTTAGGTGGTGGGTGTGGTCTAAGACAAAAGAAAACAACTTCTGTAACTGCCTCATCCTCTTGTGTCTTGGGTGGCCAGTCCGTTGTTTGAAAACATTGTTACGTCCGTCTGTCCGTCTATTATTCAATATTATACTGACCATTCTGATAGTCCTCTCTAAATTAGCTGCGTGTGTCTGTAGAACATCTTTCAGCTCCTGAGGATAGCCGGACATCTCATCGGGAAAACAGTGGGACACCTGCGAAAATTCAGCACTAAATTAGAAAAACTTTCAGTCCAGATCCGATGACAGGCACCCTTACTGCACCAGTAGCCTGTTTCACCAACAAAGCAAAGTATACTTATCTAGCAAAGTATACTTATCTAGCAAAGTATACTATCTAGCAAAGTATACTTATCTAGCAAACTATACTTTGACGGAGAAATTTTCAATTTAAGGATAAATTTATTAATTTTTATTATACTGAATTTATTACATTATCACAGCCATTTTGGCTGTGATAATGAAATAAATTCAGTATAATAATTCTGCATACTTTTAATCATCAAACATATGCAGTCGTTAGTTCTATATGACATAATGCATTTCGGGAAAAGTAAATGATTACTCCCTCAAAGTATACTTTGCTAGATAAGTATAGGTTACTGATTACTTGGCCCAGTAAGATTGACCACTAAGGTATGAATCCTAAGTGATGGATTCAACGTTGAGATAAGTATACCCTCACATCTTCATAGTGAGAAGAGAAAGTTAATAGACAACCGAGTAAAAGTTGATTGTTCCCAAACTGAAGAGTG
Organism: Conchocele bisecta; assembly: GCA_029237695.1. Lineage (NCBI taxonomy): Eukaryota > Metazoa > Mollusca > Bivalvia > Lucinida > Thyasiridae > Conchocele > Conchocele bisecta. The sequence goes on from CM055274.1 coordinate 92,393,419, forward strand.
CCAAAAGATTAGTGTCAGCCCCTGGGGATACACGTACATGCCAATGAAACCTATCAAATATATACATAGGAGGTTTTCTGTGTGTCTGGTATAGAGGTTGCACTGTATCAACACTTACTTGTGCCAAACTTGGTGGATTAGTGTTGTACGTCAATTCCAGGTCAACTAAAGCAAGAATGCAATGGTGCTTAACGGCCCATCGACACAAAAGAGTATCATTTAGAGGCAAGCATGGTAGATGCTATAATACAATAGCCGATTTCATCAAAATTGCAAAGTATACTTTGAGGGAGAAATTTTCAATTTTAGGATAAATTTATTATTTTTTATTATACTGAATTTATTACATTATCACAGCCATTATGGCTGTGATAATGTAATAAATTCAGTATAATAATTCTGCATACTTTTAATCATCAAATATATGCAGTGTTTAGTTCTATATGAAATAATGCATTTCGGGAAAAATAAATGATTACTCCCTCAAAGTATACTTTCAGCACAGTGTCCTGCTCAAGTGCCAGGTATGCATCCTTAAGATATTAATCCTTAATACTGGATTCATCATTAACCCATAACCAGAGCTCCAGATAAGCTGCGTACTTGCGTAAATACCCAATTAAAATTGCCAAAAACCCAATTGAAATCAGAAGTAGTGAGTATCAAAAAGCAAAGAGAACAATTGTGGTACCTTTATCATGTTGCAGAAAACAAGAAACAGACCACAATATAGCATATTTTTCTTATTTTTCCATGAAAACACATCTTGGTATTTCATTAGAATTGTCGCCTTTTTCATTTAGAAGCAACCTATTCAATGAGTGCGGTCTGGTCTGCTGATGTGTAAACAGTTGTGTGATTCTATTTTACACAATTAAAATTTTCAAATACCCAATTGCTTCAGAAATGATGGAGTAACAATACTCAATTATTAATTCCTTATCTGGAGCCATGCCCATAACATTGAGAATACACGGATACATCTTTACGGTATGAAATTTTTTAAATAATATATTTTCATTCTTTCTGAACAAAAGTATATGTTGTGACCACTCATTTGAACCGTCTCGATGAGACGGTTCAAATGGTGGTCACAACATATACTTCTCAGCACATTTTAAGAAACTATATAGGATTTTTCATAAACAAAAGGGCGTATCCTCAGCAAGAAATGGGCTATGATATGAACATCCTCTCATCCCCCTACCTGTGCTAAGAAGATCACAAGTTCATCCAATGTCTTCGAGTACTGATCTGGTTGTAACTGGAAGATCTGTAAGTTGGACTGGTAGTGGCGGTATTGCTGTAGGAACTGAAAATATTTATTGAGTGATTGTATACAATTTAATCTTTTCAACCAATTTCGTTGGTTTGTTTATTGGTGTTTAACGGCCTATCAACAGCTAAGGTCATGTAAGGCCGGTCAAACGGGTTTGATCCGGTTTTAACCTGCTGCATTGGGGGGGAAAATCCCAAATTCAGAACGGAGTATTCACATAAGAGAAAAAAATATATTCAGCCCTAAAATTAGAATAACCCGACCTGGTGCCAGGTCCATACCACAGGTGGAAGACTCGGACCTATGACACCAAAAAAATGCCTATTAAAAAAAATCCCATTACCCCACCCACTTGGTCTCGTACAGTACATAACGTTAATTCAAGGTGAGCATAAATAGCGCTTTTAGAGAAAGAGCCCTCTTTTTTCCGGCTCGCACAAACACAATAAACATCGATTAAATGTATGAAATATGTCTCTGGCAATCGATAAAGGTATTAGGTGTGTGAATATACTCACTTCAAATCGCTGTTTCAAGTATTTATTTAGTTATTCGCGTTTTGATTACCCCATCCAAAGCGAAAGTTGCGTGTACGAAAGAATCTCACACAGAATCGGAGGCCGTCCGGCTGGATTATCGGTCATATTTGGCCGATAGCTGATCGCCAGCTCAAACTAAAGTCGTGCACAATGATCATATACATTAGAGACTCCAACCATACAAAGTTCGTCCAATTGTGATCGTTCGCCGATCTAAAAAACACTTTTTTCTATAATTTCGTTCATTATCTGGAACTGGGTCAATGCACTATCTTCCATAATACAACCACCGAAGCGTCTATGTAAGAACATCTCTGATTGGTTAAACCTAAAAATAGACGCGAGGACTTTCCCTTTTCAGGGTTTCCGGAAGACATAATCTGATAGTACGCGAATCATGAAAGAAAGTCAATAAAATTAGAAAAAAGTGTTTTTTAGATCGGCGAACGATCACAATTGGACGAACTTTGTATGGTTGGAGTCTCTAATGTATATGATCATGGTGCACGACTTTAGCTAAGGTCATGTAAGGCCGGTCAAACGGGTTTGATCCGGTTTTAACCTGCTGCATTGGGGGGGAAAATCCCAAATTCAGAACGGAGTATTCACATAAGAGAAAAAAATATATTCAGCCCTAAAATTAGAATAACCCGACCTGGTGCCAGGTCCATACCACACCAGTCACTTGGCCCCTTTCCCTCAAATAGGATTACAAATAATCGCCCAAGTCTCTAGAGATAGTGGTGGTTGGAACTTAGAAGTTAGAGACCAAGTCTCTGAGTGTCGAGTTTTGTGGTGGCCAAACTGCGTTAGAGAGATGTTAACGTGATGTATAGTGCTTAAATTCTTAATTGGATTTACGATGTTGATATTCTTAATTGGATTACAGAGTTTAAATTCTTAATTGGATTACGGTGTTGATATTCTTAATTGGATTTATCGTGCTGAAGACAAGCTGTGATAGTTTTAAGTCTTATATTTGAGATGATGTACCAAGCGCATCAGAAAGACTGAATGTGCCAGATAAGCAACAGTGCCAAATGTGTTTTAAGGACAAAGTCAGTTTTGAAGGCGTTACCTCAGGAACACAGTACATATAGTACCTCGGTTGGCAATATGGAACTTCGGACCAAGTCCCGAACGTGCTTAATGAGGCTCAGCCAATCAGTGATTTCCAAATCAACTGTATGATAATTTCTGGAGTGAACTCCGACCCCGGAGAGTGACAGCTTCAAAATAAAACCGGATGGAGTGTAATGTTCACCAGAAATAGTGCGCTCAGGCCTGCAATTTGGTGGTTTCTGACCAGAGGCGTCTACGGCTAATGATGAGCAACCTACGGCAATGGCCGTGGATTATAGGAGGACGATCGCCGCATACGAAAACAGCCGAGGACTATCGTGTGAACGGTGAGGGCCGACACTTCGATTACTGCTTCGGACGAGACAACATCGAAACTGCAAGTTACCTAAAGAACCGAGGTATAATTCGATATTTTAAGTAACTATTTTACTAATTTATTTATTACAATTATGCTAATGTTCCGCTAGCTTTGGTCACAGCTATGTCTTCAGCAGAAATGCCAGAATTACGCAACAAAGCGTGAAAACCCATTACAGAAAACAACGTGTTGGTTACCTCATCTTTATATGAGCCCGGGTCACGCTTGATTAAATTTTGTAACTGTGGAAGATTATTTGGAAGTTTATTCCGGTTTCTGTCTGTCATAATTAAAGAAGGTTGCAGAGAAAATAGAAGATTTAACTTGACAATGTGTCACGGAACTTGCTGCTGTTGTTGTTGTCGTCGTTGTATGTCGTCAATTTCAGCCGCTGACTTTTTGGCTCACCGTCTCCACAGCTTCAAAGACTGTGGGCGATATGGTTATTGCATAGATTATCGAAATGGCAGGTTTCTTATATTTTGTTGTGTTTCATAAGATTGTGAATTGTCTATACTGAACTGTATCTGCCTTGATTTACTCTGGCGCCGCTAGTGAATTAACGACCATTTCCACAGAATACGTTAATTTAGGTGATTTATTGAACTATATATACATTGTATATATATATAGCACTGTCACTTTCTAAGTTATATTGGTTGAACAGATTAGAGAGAGAGAGAGAGAGAGAGAGAGAGAGAGAGAGAGAGAGAGAGAGAGAGAGAGAGAGAGAGAGAGAGAGAGAGAGAGTCGACAACGTATTGATATACACGGAACATCGATGTAATTAAGAAACTTTTTGTTTGCAATGGGTACCAATACGATTCATTTCTCGCCTTAAGCAAGCAATTTGGTCTGTGGAAGATGCTGTCGTCATATCCACTTTTGAAGGATAAAACGATGTTCTAAATAATATAGGGTATTCCAATTATCACAAAGAAAAAAACATTTTTTTATAACCTGTTAGCTCACACACAGACACATACACAAACTATAATATACATTAACCCGAAATCATTGGCTCACGTGAAACCTGAATGAGCTGATATTCAAATGTAACAGGTAACAAGAAACAATATCCGATCTCTCTTTTAACCCGTTACGTTATTACAATATTCTTATTAATAATATATTATTAATTAGAATATGTGGCTGTGACTGGATAAGTGGTGCTTATGTGCTTTGCGACCAGTGTAGATCCAGACCAGTAGCATTAAAAGTCGGACCAGGATGCAACACCCGGTATGCTTCTAACAAGCAATATATGTATAGTTGTCAGGCGACAGGAGTGTGCTATTTAATAAGGATTACACTGGTCACAAATCCAATTTCTCCAGTCACAACCACATATAAGAAGGAAATGGGATACACAGCGGTCACATGGCTTCACTGTTGATTTGATATTGATGTACATTGAACAACTGTTTACCCTATTTTGTGCTGGTGCCCTCATACTCATAATATGTTCAGTTGTAGCTGTGACAGAGGGTGTGGGGCGAGGTTGTGTTATTGAGCAATTGCCAGTGTGAGCAGCTTAAACTTAGTGCAACACTTATGTGTGGCATCTATGTTTTCTGAAGTCTCATTGTCATTCAGTTATTCAGTGGACATTGATATAAACAACTGATACAATTTGTCTTCGGGGTAATCATAATATCCTAGCAAATGTAACAACATTCTTGTTGCGTATGTTGACAAACATGGCAATTGTTAATACTATTTCCGTCTGTAAATATTGTTTAATTGTTTCGTATATTTTAAAATAAAAGTATGTTTTCTGTTAAATGTCCTTGCACAATTACTATAATAATGTTAGTGTTTAACTTGATTTAGACTGGACTAGCGCAAACGTTCTGTCTCGAATGTTCCTGTTTGGGAAAATACAAATAAATGGAATAAGAGGTATTTCACATGCAGCGTCTTAAGTTATTGTTTCTAGTTTGTAAATACAAGTATAGTATGTGAAGAGATATTATATAGATTGGTTGAATCCTGTTTATCTCGTTTTATAATTAGTTTTGGCTAAGCTTTCTAGAGAATATGCATAATATTTATAACGTAAATACCGAGTAAAAAATAAACGCATTAGCAATGTTATTATGAATATAGAGGAAATGGGAGACATAACATACATTCACTGTTGATTGGATATACATTTACATTGAAATAAATTTCTACTTAATTCCGTCACTAAAGCATCAAATACGTAATAATACATGAAACAGTGATATATTTATGTTCATATATATGCAGTGATGCGTTTTGGACTCGGTGAGAATATATAGCTGGGTAAGCAAGTACGCCGATGCTCGTCATTGAACAATTACCAAACGACGCTCATCTAACGTAAACTTGACTTCATGAAGGGGACGTTTGGATTACTTCTCTGGGTGGTATGCTGTATGAAAATTGCCGGTAAGCAAATATTAGCATTCAAAAATCACAGTCCCATGTTGGTAGAAAACACATTTGTTGTATTAAGAAACGGTGATGGTGTCTTTACCAGTGATCAACCCGTCGGCGCTTCGTGGATTTTAACGGAATCAATCTGACGGTTAGGTCCCAGTAACAACACCATTACCCTAGCGAATCGTTATATAGAATACGAGTCGTCTTTCGTCAGTACTTGGAATATTTAGCTGTATCACAATGCCTACACTGTAAGTATACATATATACTATTTGGTTATATATACTGTATATGTATGTGGATAGTTCTGGCACTATTCCGCACCGCTACTACATATTATGTATATTGGGCGATTGCAGTAGAGACATTTCAATATGCGATGAAACATGCGAAATTAGTCATTCATTCCACGTATACAATTTATATCAAATTACATTTTATATTTCATAACAGTTTTGCGTATGCGCCTCTGAAAAGATTCAAATTATAATGACCGTTTCGAAGAACTATTTAATTCACAAGGGCTCGGCCTAAATACATTTCAAAGCGATACTTATGGAAAGATGTCGCGATAGGATGCATAGTTTTTAATCGTATATGAAAATAAAGTTATTTATTTTATGACTAACGGTGAATTACCGAGATTTATTAGTGAAATACTTCTCTATCATAACTCAAATGTAATTCAATGTAATGTAATGGAATTAGAGTTATGTACTCAGAACAACAATAAACGTAGACCATTTAATCTCCATTGGATTCGCCGCTGTACGAACGTTACTATGGAACCCCACTAAACCGGATACCGGATACCTATCAAATGAAACTGTTAAGCTTTGGACAAGATTTCGTGATATAAGATATCTCAGTTTGATCATTTAGTAAGTCGTCTTGATGCGATAATTGAGGTTAAGACGACTTATTACGTGTATAAGACGATTTAACTATATGTGGATGGTAGAAAAAGGCCACCATACAGTACTATATAATTAGGGTATTAGGCCATGTCATTGTTTTTCTTTGTTAAGCGTCCACCCGGATGGCTAAAACATACCTACGTTTCCGGTAAGAACAAACAAGGTCTTGAAAAAAAACGAATGTAAAATTATTATTTTTCTCGGCTAAATATATTATTATGAAAGCGAATGTTTTTGTGGTACAATCGATCAATGGAGTATTTTCAGAAATGAACATTTCCCGTAATGTTGAGCGTGACGCTTTCCATCAGCGTCAATGCACGATACATCATTTTGGTATGTGCATTTGGTCAATGCGCAACTTGGTACCTGATAACATCAGTTGCAGGCACACCTATTATGGTAATATCGTACAACTGGAGTCCGTGACTCGCATTATTTATTTCCTGCATAGTTTTTGTCTGACGAGCTGGAAAGATAAAGAGAATATGTTTACTACAGGTATATGTTTAATTCATGTTTAGCCATATTCAGAACAAATTCGGCGAGTTTGTTCGGAATATAGCTACGTTCAGTTTCAATGTGCAATCTGTGCTTGGCCCAATGCTGGGACGTTTGAAGAAATGTCTACACTGGTTTATTTACAACTATAAACTTACAGCGAAACTTTCCTTCTGTGCTTGATATGGTTACTAGTGACTGTTTTAACTAGAATATGGGTACTATTGTTTGCCTGAGGGATAAAGGTGAATAAACTGTCCCTGTGATTGTTTATGTAGCTATTATATGTATTAAGCAGGTCAAGAGAAACTGCCGCTCCGTCTATGCTTTGAATAAAGTGTTGATTTTCATAAAAATAATTAATGGGTGGAATTTAAGTTTGAAATTCAAATGGAAACTAAGACAACACTAAAAATGAATACGTGTATTATCATCGTCTTCCTATAAACCGGTCTAAGGCATATCAAATTATCATTATCATCATTCATGTAAGATCTTCCCTCTCTCTCTATAATAATAATAATAATAATAATAATAATAATAATAATAATAATAATAATAAATAATAATAATAATAATCGTCCAGAACTATGGATGTGGCGTGGATGATAATTTAAGGGATCGGTGGGAAAAGAAAAGAGGGGCTAAGTCCATAAGGGACTTAGCTCCTCTTTTGCCACTGACTCCTTCAGGTTCTTAGCCTTTTCCCCACTGACCCCTTCGGGTTTTTCCACTGTATTCCCAGCCCCGGCATGCGAAGAAGGACCTACCGGCTACCAGTTTGGTCAGAGCTGTGCCTTCAAGTGTCGCTGCCTTCTTGAAGAGCAATGCCACCAAACGTCGGGGGAATGTATTTCCGGGTGTGAGCCAGGGTGGATGGGACCCGGTTGTCAATACGGTATGGTATGCAGCTGTATGGTGACAAGCTAATGTGTTCTTGGTCTATGGATGCGTCAAGTGTGGTGTGCTGTGTCGTATGTGCTTGTCACCTTCCGCTGTCAACCAACACCGCTGGCATGCCTGAAGTGAAACGGAATCCGAAAGCGTAAGGCTTCCCTGCCAGTACACAGCATCTATGTAGACACTCTCTATACAGTGCCTTCACGTTGGCGACACATGGTAATTGAGTACCTTGCGGCCAGAATCTGAAATGCAAGTGACATGTAAGATTATGTGCATTCAAATTCTATATGTTCACACCCATGCCTTTCCAAAGATGGAATACGCGGACGTAGGAACCAGTAAATGGCACATTCGAAAAAGAGTGACCCCGCCCATCCATTTCGGTTAGGCTACAAAGCGTTTTGAAAATGTTATACAGTCTACATAAATGAATGGGTGGGGAAACTTTTTTTTCCGGGTCTTGGGTCTAAGTCTTCCACATGAATGCCTATCTTTATTCTAGCAAACATCGCCTTTAACAAAACGGCAACACAGAGGTCCACGCTCATAACGAATACAGTCAGCTTTACCGCGGGATTAGCGGTGGACAGTGATGTCACGACATGCGGACAGACGACAATCATCAGGGACACGTGGTGGAGGGTTGACCTTGGCGCGGTCCATTATATTGTGGGGATGTTGATCGTCCTTTCAGACAACGGTATGTAGTCCAGATATCATAGAGTTTGCTTTTGATATGAAACCATTATGCCCCCGTCTGTGCCAACGAAAGCATTTGCCTGAATGATCTCGCAATCGTTTGCAATGGTTGTAAACACAGGGGTCCGAAGTTGTGATGGGAAAAGTGTACTGAGTCCGAATCGGTGGGCGTCTTAGTCGGTGCATGGCGTCTTGTACTTGTGCAAGACGCCCACCGACTAAGACGCCCACCGGTGCATGGCGTCTTGTACAAGACGCCCACCGACTAAGACGCCCAGTCCGAATCGGTGGGCGAGTCCGAATCGGTGGGCGTCTTAGTCGGTGCATGGCGTCTTGTACTTGTACATTGTACAAGACGCCCACCGACTAAGACGCCCACCGATTTGGACTCAGTACACTTTTCCCAGCACAACTTCGGACCCCTGTGGTTGTAAACTAAATAAAGTTTAAATTAAATTAAACTTATCAGAATGATTATTATGTTGTTTCGTGTGTTTTGTCCGACTATGTATAATGGTATGGATCCCAATGCCTGGCACAGTGTTTCAGCATATGTTATTCACCAAAGACATACAACTTATTCCTCCCTTTGAAGCCGAGTTGTGTTCCTGTTCCACAAACGAACGATTGCCTATATCGTTGACACAATCATGTTGACACGCGCTTTCGTTTATATACATGTAATTAGAAAACCATGTTTTTCTTAGTTTAAACGTGTCACGTTTAAACCAACGAAAATATCGTTTTTTTTATCTAAAAACAACGAAAACGATGTGAAAACGATGCATTGAAAGGAACGACATGATTCCAAATATATGAAAGCCGGGTGTTTAAATGTAAATATTGTTTTCGCGTACAAAAACAGCAACAAAACGATAAGCGTTTCTTTGTATAATGTTGTACACAACGATCGTCTTTGGGAACCTTCAAGTAAGCTTCGCTGTCAAAGTGTACCATTGCATACATATAGATGCGCGGCCGTTAACAGAGTTCCATGTACGAGTGAGCAATTCCAGCGGCGTCGGGACGAACTATGCACTGTGCTATCAATCCCCGACGGGAGACAACCTTGCACAGACGACCGCCGAGATACTATGCTACCAGCCCGTGAGGGGGCGGTACGTGGACATCTACATCCCGGGACGGCTCTGGTTCCTGCATCTTTGTGAAGTGCAGATTTACGGAGGTACGTTGTGTTACCTTGGCGCCATGGAATGCATGGTATTGTGGCCGCGAAATGAGAAAAGATTTGAGAGAATAAGAGACCAGTGTAGGCTCTGATCATAAGTGTGATCATAAGTGTACACTTACCGTCGAGAGTATGGTAGAAAACTGTTAATCATGAACATAAACAATAAAAGATTGACTGAATGCAGACCGTGGGCATTGTGCCCACGGTGTGCATTCAGTCAATATTTTATTGACCCAACTGCGCGGATTTACTTGGGAGAATGATCATGTTTTTGAGTAGTAGCTTGATAGACACAATTGCCAGATTTGGACAACTTTTGTGATTTTTATGCGCAAAAATGGCATAAGGTCTATTAAGGTACTGAGATCATAAGGTTTAGGATTATTCCGATAAGTATTTATATACTACGTGCTGTAAATGTATTCTTCTGTCAAACGTTGCAATGGTTACGTCATTTATAGTATACATATCCGCTTGCACAGTCACATAGTCGGGCTCTGAGTTAAACCAGTAATATGAGTTCAGTAACTGAACGTCGTTTGTCCCCAATCAGGATGTGCATATGCACATGCTGATCTGGCGCTACGATGGTCACATATGCCGTACTGTCCATTTTTTGAGCCGTCTCCACATCTGCATGTATATTCTATAGACCATGCTGTCTGCTATCGTTGCTAGTTGTAAGTGTTCAAACTGTATATATTGGATTGCTTCATGGACCATATGAATTAATGTGTTTTTAATAAAGACAAACATGTATACTTGCTTGACTTCGACTATAAAATCACCAGGCCGTGAGCTTGCGTACCAGAGACGTAACACACAGTCCACCACTGCGAGGGAAAATTCGGCGTCGTCCTTTGCCTTTGATGGGTCCACAGCAGACGACACGACGTTTACGTGCAGCCAGACACAGCGGGTGGTACGTGCGCCATTTCTGTTAGTGGACCTCGGCCAGATGTTCCATATCAGCCGACTCGTCTTGTACAACCGGCTTAATGTAAATGCAAGAGGTAATATTAATAAAACTTGAACAAATGTTTTCAATATGTCTGCACATCTACATGTATTTGTGAGTCTTTCATTGTTACAGTATTCGTTTTATGTTTATTTAGTTCAATTACTGTTGCATTCCCTTTGGGACCGCTGGACGTGGGGAACATGATAGTGCCACGTTGAAGGCTCATCGACTACCACACAACGCATGTCATGTGTTTATCACGATGTATTGCGTTAGTTTCTTCTTTACGACGGATCATGGGTCGATTTCATGGAGTCTTGTTCTGTAGTTGTCAATGTTCGCCTCCATGTATTGTTTGGACGATGGGACTGCGTTTCGGTGGAACTGGAGGGCTGATCCCAAAGCATTATCAGACTGGTAGATTCGATCAAGCAAAACAACAATGTTTCATTGTTTTCTCCATTCTTCTTTCAGCTCAACTTGAAAACTTCGAAATAGACATTAACTCAAATTTATCGTTTGTCGAAGACAATCGTGTGTACGCCCATTCTGGCTCCACAGACGAGCGCAGGTTGGAGGTCATTCTACCTCGTGTGGCCATTGGTCGATACGTGAGGGTCCACATTCCCATCACACAGCGCATTCTGATGTTATGCGAACTTCAGATATTTGGAGGTGAGATGAGTGCTACTTTAAGGTATAAGCTTTCAGGCTGGAACGTTGTCGTGGATAACGTGTTTTGGAAATAACTATTTAATATGATGAACTGGTGTGTCGTGCGCAATACACAGGTCTGTAGCTCAAATGTCAAGTGCAACTTTGTCATGGATGGAGGGATTTCGAAATAACTTTGCACACATGTTCACCATGATGATATTTCCACAAAAATACTTCATATACTAAGACAATATGTCACGCACCATACCCAGCTCCCTGATCTGAAGGTCAAGTAAGTAAGTGAATGGGTTTAACGTCCCAGCAACAGTTAAGGTCGTTTAAGGGCAGTTCCTCAGTTATTTATTATACCTACGGCGAGGTTTGAGCCTACAACCTCTGGTATTGAAGTCCAGTGCTCTAACCTCTCGGCAACAATCCATCCTTGATAAGCGGGGGCATTTTGTGCAGATAGACCACATTTCTAGTCTACCTTCTGATAAGCTATTGACCAACAGGCATATCTGTGAAAATGTGCGATGAACCCCAGTGCACATTGACCGTTGGACTCAATGCAACCAAATTCTGTACGTGCATATGAGAGGATGCAATGCAACACGATCAAGCCAAATAAAACAATCAATTGGTGAGGCGACGTCGAACTTGCTTATGTTTAATTCACAATAAATTGGATATGAGACTGCGTATGCCGTTGATTCATGTACACCTCGGTTGTGGCTATGCCAGGCCATTGTGGGATTATGGCCATTGTTACACCCATTTAGTTGCGACCAGTAACACACGGGAGCTTTACAGAGTTACTGTCCACAACTAACACCCATCATGCTTATCAGGCTTCTTGAGTGTATTAACGGATACATATAAGAAGCCAGATTTGTCGCATATGCATAGATAGAGCATACCGTGGTCAAGGGGTAACACCGTCGGACAACCACGCTGGCGACCCGGGTTCAACTCAGTGTTCAGTTCCAGGGTGGGTATCAGTATTTCTGAGATACTTTGTATTTCCTGCTCTACTATTCCTTTCGGATGAGGACTTTAAAAGGCGGTCCCGTGTATCAGATTTGAAGGAGAGTCTGTGCACGTTAACGAACCAGAGGGGAGTATTCCAATAAGAGATAGGCCACTTGGGGCCGGTTTCCTCTGTATCCACCTCCTTCCTTTCTCCCCTTTTTGAGAGACGACATGCAAGGTCATCGAGCCAGATCCGTCGTTAAATTCAAGCGTTTACATTTGCATGTGCATATGCGTAGTCCAATGATGGCATGCACAATTCATGCACATGCGTCATTCAATTGCCGAAATAGCCTTTAATAGTCATTTACGTGAATGTTCACTAGAATCAGTAGATACAATTGCTACAAATGCAAAGTCCCTACTTTGTCCGTTTTGTCAAACCCATCGCGAGGTGTATGCTGTATGGAATAAATATCTCGTTTGTTATCTTTTTCGCTAGATTTCACAGCTAGTGTCTACGATTTGGCATATACGTATAATTGTTATAGTTGATTGATACACTGTGTAACCAATTTTATGTACTAAGTCCGAACTCTTGTTGGAACGCAGTACTCGGCCTTGGACAAAACGCCACATACAACAACAATATCTAGGTACTGTCGTTCCAGTTGACGTTTTGTCCTTGGCCTTGGACAAAACGCCAACTACAACAACAATATTGTTGTAAAAATATTGTTGTAGATGGCGTTTTGTCCCAGGCCGAGTGATTCGTCCTAGCAAGAGTTCGGACCCATATGAAAAAGTATCACACACACCATCCCATGTTATTTTTCCTTTTCGTCAGATTGTCCACCAGGTGTCTGCGGGTTGGCGTGTAGCGAGAAGTGTTGGTGCAACAGCACGACTACGGGAGTCGCCAAAATAGAAGGCGTCTGTCCGTACGGCTGTGCGAACAGGACGATGGGACGTGAGGGTCGCTGCGATACAAGTAAGGTCATAGGTGGTTGTGACATGAGAAAGGGGATGTCTATGACATGTGTGGTCAGGTTCTGATATATTCATAAGACTTAGCCAGCTTCCTCCACCGACCCCTTTATATATGTGTTAGCAACACAATACATAGTTTGCACATACCTATTTCTGAATAAGCTAGTACTAATAAGACAGTACGCATGGCATGCGCAAGATGATTTGGGGCTACACTGGACGGAAAGTTCATAAACCTACTTTCTGCCTGCCAAATATTTAATTATGTAACCCCCATGTGATGTCACCCATGGTAACAGAGGGTATTAATACGCTGTTTGGCTACATTAGCTTTTGATTACAATTCAAGACTATACATGTTCCAGAATGCGCCGACAGCAACTGGGGCCCAGATTGTGCCCACTTGTGTGGTAAATGTTGGAACAGCTTTCCATGTGACGTCACGACTGGCTGGTGTACAAAGGCCTGTGAAGACGGCTTTCAGTCAATGCCGTTTTGTCTCTCAGGTATACCATGCCACGCAACATAATTATGAGACGAGCCATGTCATTTTGTTACAAGAAGATGTGCGATATTTCATGAAAAATATTTACAAGATTTATGATATCTTGGGGAAAATATCACAGTTTCTGAAAATATTTTTCATGAAAAATCGCACATCGTCTTAGGCCCCATGTTCTTTTGTGTAGCGTTTGGTTCGCATTTGAAACATTCATAAATACATGATCCACAAATACTACTATTGAATGCCGCACACTCTGTAACTGGTACTGACTGGAGAAAGGGAGATTATAGGGTTTGTGACCAGTGTAGCTCCTGATCATATAGCAAACTCCAATAGCCTGATAACTACATATATCGCTTGTTCAAAGTATGACGGGTGTTACATTGATGTAATGGCAAACAGTGCAGATTCTGATCAGACTATGCGGATATGTTTTGACATCCTGTTCGAATATTAATACATGTTGGCATACATACTGGTGAATGCCTGTGCTATTTGAAGGATACATCTTGCTTATTGCTCGGAATTTGCGCCGGCTACTATACGAATCAAAGGACTGAAAGTCCTGAAATCCTTCGCAGTTGCGACAAAAAGTATTCTCTCAAAGAGTCGTCACAGACTGGAATGCACTCCCTAGTGATTGTGTCAATTCGAACACACTAAATAGTTTCAAAAGTTCACTCAACTCCGCCTGGAAGAAGAGACCCAGAAAATTCAAAACGTGAAAATATTGTACAGACATTTTAACCATGATTTAGTTGCGCTTTCCCCCCAGTTTCAAAGACAATTATCCAATTTGACGTCGCTAAAATAGGCCAGTACAAGCCTAGCTTACAAGAAACGGCCTTCAACCAAGGTTGAACCAAGGTAGGTAGAAAATAAAAAAAAGTACTTGCCCAGGTCAAAAAGTTACTCGCCCAGTTTTTCTTAAAAATAAATTGCTCTTTCCAGTTTTTGTAATGTTGCATCTTATTTATAAAAAAAAGCTTTTACATATGATCATTACCAAAACGTATGAGACATATTCACTAGTATTGTTATTTATATTTTAAGTATTAAATGAACATAAACAAACAAATAGCAGCGAATTTTCTCAGAGGCTTGCACACTTCTTATTTTCTATAAGCGTTGAGTGACATAGATTTAGTTTAATTTATAGTGGCTATGTTTGCATGCGCTGCGTGCTGCCTTAATTACTAAATTCAATGGTTTCGGACCCGGCGCCGACCGTTTCGTCCCAAGCCGTTATGTTCGGCGTCTGAAATGGGCGTTAACCCAACTGTATACGAGACGATATATGTGGCCGCGTATACACTAGTCTATACTCGCAGTCCTATTATTTGTTAGCCCGGCCGCGTAAAGCCGACAAATAATCCGTGAATTAAACTTGTCCGATATGGACCGTGTTCAAAATCGCTAGAGATTCTACCCGTAACCGTGTACATAGACACTGCTTGAATCTTACTTCCCACAAATTGACGTAAACTGTAAACAACAAATAGTCGCTGAATTAATACCATTTGTTGGCTGTTATCGATGGAATTAATTGGCAATTTCTTCCAAAAAAAATAATCCTGACCTAATCTTTCACTCGCCAAACTGGGCGAGTGCCTGTAGAAAGTACTCGACCGCCACAAAAAGCACTCGCCATGGCGAGCTGGGCGAGTGAAATTTCAACCTCTGATTATTGTATGGATTCAGGTGCGCGAAATGACCTTGTCAATTTGCATAAACTGAAGCCATCACAGGCGCTCGGATTGTTCAACAAAAATAAGAGAGTCGCATTTCATCACACTATCGGATTATTTAATGATTAGGAGGCATGTTTTGTTGAACGGGTATATAATAAATAGGTTTTTGGATTTGTACGGAAATATATTTCGGCGTACTCGTTCGTTCGGCGGAACCTAAAATAATTCAAACTCTAAGACAATGTTTCCTTTGTGAAGTGTATCGTACTGCATTTTCTGTGTAACGTCATTATAGATTAGTTGATGTTTTAAGTAAAATGGACACTGATTAATAATATCGATGGCTCAAGATGATTATTTAAAGCATGCGGTATGTAACTGTCAAAAAACAATGTTCCTGTTTTAAATCATCATCATTTCGCTGTCCAATGTTGGATTTTATCGAGCCATTGACCTATGACTATGTAGACGATTCTGTAATTTGTCGGCATAAAATGGCGGAAACTACTTTTCATGAGACACGAGGTTAATTGTATCAGTGCGCGTGAAAAAATAATATACTCAAATTAATACATGTCAGTTTATATTATATTAAATCAGATAAACATTTTGTAATATAAATGTCGTACAGAAAAATTAACAACACATGTATTACACTACACAATATAATGTTAGCTCACTATCAGAACTATTTTTCATGGCGTATAACTACGTATAAATTACATGTGGAGCGGTCGATCATTGCGCTAAAAATATAACCTTCCTAACAAAATATTTATTATGAAACACGACAGTTAATATTTTATAAAATCACAAACTGTTTTTACATAGGGTACATGTGTATCCGTATGTATTGCGATCGAGCGGGATCATTTGGCTCCGCCCACGACCCCCCGCGGTGCGGACGCCTGTGATTGACAGCTGAGAATATCTGCATATAAAACAGCCAATGGAATCGCGTTGGAGTCGTGCGGTCATCGCTAAATTTAGTAACAGAGTTAACTCCCCTCCGAATACTCTCCGAAACAAGCGACGCGTTTAACACACAAACTACATCAAGTTTGACATTCCGACAGCCTATTTTTAAACTCACCCGACACCTGTGCGAAACAAAACTCGCACGCGTAGGTCTAACTGATGTTTAATCCTCATTCTCTCTCTCTATCGATGGATTTACAGTGGATTTTAGTGACATTCCTGAATATGGCCCGATTGACATTTGTCTATGGTGGCCAATACACGCCAACATGAGTGTCAATTCTACGTTCAGGGAAGGGGGTCAATAAGTCAGTATTTAAGGTGATAACTTACAGTCAGGGAACACATTAATGACAGTATAACAACAACACATATTAATACCCATATTAATGCAAGTACTGAAATACGACAAAAAAAATCTAACAAGTTTCTAAACGTTACAAGTGCCCGCTATACAGTGTACAGATATAATCATTTAGTAATATTTATTTTACTGATAGTGGCGGTGGTATCAGGCTATTTTCTATGCAAATGAGGCATGACATTTTTTAATTATTTATACTAAAGAAATGCGTCACCTGAAAAAATAATATTTTCGACAGATTTTAAAGTATGATCATTGCACATCATAAATTAATACAGAGATTAAATAGTAGTGTCAGTTAACATTTTAAGCAAACACGGTTATCGCCCCTGATATCAGTGTGTACATTTACGTCTGAATATAACATGTATAATAATGCCAATCAGTACGTGGGATAATGGCGCATGAATGTTTATTTTGCCAGGAAATGTCTCAGATGATGTCTCTGATGTAAAGAACATTTTGTACCTACTGAGTGGGCATGTACCTTTAAGGGTTAATGAAAACTGCAACACCAACAATAAATCAATCAATCTAGTTTAATCTTGTAGTACCCTATGTTCAGTACTTTCAGTACTTTGATTAAAAATATAACTGTAGCTGATAAAATATAGCTGGCCAAAAATGTGAGTGACACGTTCATAATGCACCGCTCGCTTTGGAACTCTCTCACGTGGCGTAGCTAGAATCATGAAGCATGAAGTACGTTCGTTGGTCGACAATTACTCATTTGCATAAATCATGTGAGGTCTCAAAAACCGTATAAGGACTATATCCAAGCAAATATGCTTGGATAAAAATGCGTTTATGCGCACGTTGACATGTGACTGCAGGTTGTGAGGATGGGTTTCATGGCGTTAACTGCGACAAGACATGCGGCCGTTGCTATGGCAGCGAGGCTTGTAACAGGACAGATGGCACGTGCACGAACTGCGAGCCGGGCCGACTGCCTCCCAATTGTGAGAATGGTGAGTATTATGTAATTGAAGGGATCAGCGGGAGAAGTGAGATAACTGCATATGTCCTATACAGTGTAGTCAGCAAATTCATGATGGTAATTAACAACGCATATGACCACCCTGGTGGTGATTTAAAAAGTCGACGACTGGATGGAATAGAGATTACGTCACATGACAAACGTGTTCTGAATTGTTTTGAAAACCCCAAAAGTATTGAAAACGATATCAAATATACAGCAACATACGTGTGAATTAGATTAGTACAACAACTGACGACGTTCGGCAACCAAACTGTGCGTATCGCCTATATATATGTATCTGGATCATTTGTGTCGGCTTTTGACCAAATTGTATCTCTGCTTGATATAATCTGGGTTAACCTTTTAGGTTTACCAGACTGAGTCTGGTAAACCTAAAAGGTTAACCCAGATTATATCAAGCAGAGATACAATTTGGTCCTGATATGATATCAGGAATAAATGCAAAATAAGTCGTCGGCACAGGTGTTTGAACAGACGGTCAGAATGTTGGTTTCATATGGGTATTTGGGTGGATTTTGGGTATATTTCGGTGGATTTCGTTGGTCTTTGGTAATTTACATATTTGTGTGCAACTGCTATTGCACAATCATTACACACGACAGAAATCGTCAACTATATACACATTCACCGTTCCGAACTTTCGGGTCCCTTTCTTGCTGTAAATTCGCACTTATACGTGCAACTCGCGGGAGTGGACGTAAAATGTATGTTGGTAACAATGCACTCAAACCACCAGAGATACCGAAATAACCGATAAAACACCGAAATATGAACCGTTCTTCAAGAACCTGTGGTCGTCGGTAGAAATGACGAACTCTCTTGTAATTATTTCAGCGTGTTCGTTCGGCAATTACGGCATCAATTGTCGCGACACGTGCGGCCGATGTGTTGGGGGTGGGTGTAACGTCGTTTCCGGGGTGTGTGAGACGGGTTGTCAACAGGGCTGGGTCACCAACAGATGCGACTTAGGTAATATATGGATGTGATCCAGATCAGCCTATGCATCTACACTGTTCGCAAGTCTCGTTCTAGAGTCTCGTCTTTTCTCTAAACAGTATGAAACTAACTTGCAAAAAGTGCAGATTCATATGAGACGGCTCGTTACGAGCCGGCTCATCTGGGTCTACACTGTTTGCAAACACAACTAAAGAGGATTGTAGTGTTGAAAGGGTTAAAGCGGCTGTGTCTCGGATGATATCTCAAATGTACAATATGTGTTTTTTTCTGTACATGCACCGCACATTACCTATATCAATGCATCTCACCATTTTATTTGAAAATCCCGAAAACATGACTTATATTCAAGAATATACATTCAGAAACTGCGATAAGCAGGGGAGATAATTTGGCTTGGTATAATTTCGTATTTTCGCTAAGCTAAGGAGTTGAAACTTTATATTTCAAAGACATGGCAAGTTGGGAGTGCTCTAGAATCGTCTCAATGAGACGATTCTAATGGACTCCCAACTTGCCATTTTTCATATTATAAGAATGCAAACTGTATTAGGGTACATATTGTTTAAGATATGACATTTTGAATATTGACAGTGGCGGATTTAAGGATCCCAGATTATTTTGTTTGCAATTGAGAAGCTGTCCAATTCTGTAAAAAAAGTAATTTTGTCAAATAATGGTGATTTTATCAGATCAAGGTCCAACTATTATAAAGAGCCCATTCAGAAGATATTACCACAATGTGCCTTACCACATAAGCATTATATAATTGAGCCGCGCCATGCGAAAACCGGGCTTAATGACAAAATCTTTTAAAAGCCATATGCCGCCAACATTATCAATGTATCAAAGTATTTTTATGACGTGTGGTAAACACTTATATGACGTTTTAGATCAATGACGTTGAAATTACGACGTTTTCATCAACGGCGTATACAAGGGGTGTTGATAACATACCCGGACAAGTCCTATAGATTTGTCATCTTTTATCGTATGTCAACCAAATTTGGATATCCCGTAGCCTTTCCAAGTGTCTCCCATTAGACCAAGACAAAGTATGAAACTAATGTTTATTGCAGTTGATATTAATGTAACGTCATGTTTTGGATTGCAGCCCAAGCAACGTAATTCCGTATGAATAATTTTCAAATAAGGCAGAGTGTTGGCGTTTCCCTGTTGTTTGCTGCTGTCTGAAATAATTTTGGAGAAGAATAGCGACATTATTTAACATTTCGTATGCAACGACATATTTTAAAGTAGGCCTCTTATAACATTAACTTTGTAACAAAACACGACGTCGGGCAGATTAGGTAGCGTGACATCTTATAATTGTCGCCGTGTGTCTTTCTTGAGGATCGCATTACCATCGCCTGATTCAGACATACATTATTATGCAGTCAAGTGATAAGCTGATAATTTGATACTACAAATCGTGCGAAAAGCAAGTTTATGACCATTAAATTTCCAATTAATTTCAAGACTTTTCGAAAACTCCACCGACCTCACTGTGTGTTTTGTGCATTATGTATTGCTTATACACAAACAATAAAGGAGCTGCATTGAAATCACTGATTATGAATCTATTAGAGAGAGTTTGATGCAATTGTTTTGCCCAATTCAATACAAACCCTGGGTATATATGTAATTATATAGCTGCGTGTCTACCTCCGTATAGGATAAAATGAGTGGCATTAAATGGCATATCATTCGCTAAGTACTGGATAGAATTGTTCAAAAGTGTCTCAATTTACCAAGATCTTAGATGGTAATATCGTTGGCATACACTAGGTTGTTCATATTTAAGATTATTTAGGATTCTAGGATTCAAGGTGCAGTGTAAGCGAAGACTTCGCTGATATGTAGCCAGTTAAATTATGCGTTCACCATTTTGAATTCATAAGGATAACCGACGAAAAAGAGTGACAATGTCAAAGAACAACAGTTAGGCGACAATGCACAGCGCCTGAAGCATTTCTAAGTCATTGATGCTGCGAGGAACTCGTGCAAGTATCCTTGCTATAATATTGTGTCACGACACCATGGCCATAGCGTCAAACATGTATTCACGTTCAGTGACGTCACAAGTACGTGACATCAAGTCATGACGTCATAATATGTGTACTAAGGTACAAGGCATCGCGTCTCATATTAGTGAAAGTTTCAGTAAGTTATAATTTTCCGTTTTCTGTTCACACTTAATGTTAACTGACACCAGTAAACGTAAATGGGAGGGCAAAATGTGAACTTTTACAGCGACGCTGCAAACGTCGTTTTTCCGACGTCGTTTACCTCTTTTCATGACGTTGTCATTAAGCCCGGTTTTCGTATGGCGCGGCCCATATATACTGAAAATTAGTCATTCGAATTTCGACTCCTCCTCCCCCTTCGACGAAAATCCTGGAGCCGCCACTGATTAGGGCATTTTCTTCTTCACCCGATATATTAGACAAGCCATGTGATTTTGTACCTAAGAATATGTGCTATATCTCATGAAATATATTTACAACATTTACGACATGTTCCGTCAATGACGTCAAACGTTGACGAAATGTTCAGAACAAATGCGGAATAGAAGAATTCCGCATTTTATATGAACATTTCGTCAATATTCGATGTTATTTACATAACATATCACAGTTTCTGTATTTTTTCACATCTCCTTCGATACAAAATCACATGATGCGGCTCATATTTGTTGTGTTCTAGTATTAGACTTATTGACCGCATTGGTCCATATATTAATTGCTAGAGAAAGGTCATGCGGATCTGTCGTCGGCGGGTTACACGACGGAAACAGTGACGGCGATATCGCTCGGTGTCGTCGGCATCATCATCCTGCTGGTCGTCATAGCCGTCGGTGGTTTCTGTATCTGTCGGAAATGGTAATTTGAACGGGTTTTCTGCTTTACCGCCAGACTGGCAAAGAGTGACGCGCTATACTACATGTACATCTTCACCAAAGGCCTGTGATGAATTTTTCTAACGAATGTATATCAAGGTGTATGATCACGTGGTACTAACAACAACAGTAAGTATTGAAACTGCCAGAATCTATCCGATTCAAAGTACGTATTATTTTATATTGTCCTTATTACGTAACGGATTTTGATGAAATATGGCGCATCAAAATCGTTTTGTTAAGCTGCATTTGGTCTCGTTTGCGAAGAATCGATTTCGCAAAAACGACATAATTCTGTGCCGAACTCACTGGACGACCAAATGCAGCTCACGAAGACGCGTTTGCTGTGCCATATTTCATCAAAATCCGTTTCATATTAAGGAAAATAATACTTACTTTGGAGTGGGCAAGATTTCAACACTTTCAGCCACTGTTGTTGTTGTTATAACCACGTGATCATGCACCTTGGTACATGTGGAAAGTGGAATGATGCGGTATGTTTATCACTGTCATATGCAAATGATGTTATTAGAATCTGTAGTAATTATATGTTCCCAATTTCTGCACACGTTGCCTCTTTAGGTGCTTGTAAGTTCAATACCTCCAGTTAGTTATCTTCTATTTAAGGGTAGAAATGGTTCAAAGAACCGTCCATACACGGTTCAATACGTCCAACCGTGTTTTAATTTAACCAAGGTTACAAGAGTGTGTCATGATCTGTGGCACAATGATTCAGTCCATGGCTCAAAATCAGTCGTCATGGCATAGTGGATAAGACATACGTCTTGCCACTGGGAGGTGGAAGGTTCGAACCTCGAGTCGAACAATATTCAACCAGTATAGCTGGACTTTTAAACGTTTATACAATGATAAATTCAACAAAACATGTCATTTATTCATTCCTATATGTGGCTGTGACTGGAGAAATGGGGCTTATGGCCTTTGTGACCTTTGCGACCAGTGTAAATCCAGATCAGCCTGTGCATCCGCACAGGCTGATCTGGATCTGCACTGTTCGCGATTCCACCAATGACACACCCGGCATGCTTCTAACAAGCAACATTAACTTGTTGTCAAACTACAGGAATGTGTTATTTGATCTCCAGTCGCAGCCACATACTGTATCGTTGTCTGTTTCAGGTCCAAAAGAAAGCAAGAGCGACACTACCAGGGCAATCAGCCTGCGGGAAACAACAACGCAACTCCTGCTCAGCAGAATCCGGCAAATAACGTGGTTAACGGCGATCTTGATGCAACACGTGTCTAAAAAGCATTGTAACGAGTTGGAAAAGTCGCGGTAATACTGGATGAGACCTTCCGGCCTTCGTCCAGTATTCCCGCGACTTTTCCAACTCGTTACAATGTTTTTTTAGGTAAATGCCCACTCAGTAGGCACACCATTTTCTTTATAGGAATTGAATAAGTGTACAATTGTGTCACTATTCCATTAGTTCTGAAAATTACGACTGCCCGCTATACAGATACATGTATAATCATTTAGTAATATATGATAGTGACTCGCGGGGGTATCAGGCTATTGTCAATGCAAATGAGGCATGATATTTTTAATTAAATGAGTCACCTGAAAAAAAAATAATTCCAGAGATTATAAAGTATGATCATTGCACATCAAACAATACATACAGAGGATAAATATTAATGTCCGTTAACATTTTAAAGAAACACGGTTATCGCCCCTGATATCAGTGTGGACATTTACGTCTGATATAAAATGTATAAGTTTGCCAATAGGGTAATGGTGAATGAATGTTTATCATGCCAGAAAATGTCTCAGATATAAAGAACATGGTGTGCCTACTGAGTGGGCATGTACCTTTCAAATAAACTATGGAATTAACAAAGCTGGTATAGTTTCCAGTGAAGAGATCACCTCATTGTTTACATTGTTTTATTACACATATTTGTGGCTGTGACTGGAGAAATGGGGCTTATAGGTTTTGCGACCAGTGTAGCTCCAGATCAGCATGTGCATTTGCAGTCTGATCAGAATCAGATGCACAGACTGATCAGAATATGCATCGTTCGCCATTCCATCGCTAATAAAACACCCATCATGCTTGTAACAAGAGAAATTTAGACACTTATGAGGCTACCAACGTGGGTTATTTGACCAGGAGCTACACTGTTCACAAATCCGAAATGTCCAATTTCATATGTCACCCGCGTAAGTAGTGTATGAATGCAGTTCAGGGGCGGATCTAGAGGGATGGGGGGGGGGGGGGGGTCCGGGGTTGCAGCCACCCCCCCCCCCCCGTTCAGCCACGGAGTAACATAGATCACAGTTTACCACCAGTTTGATTCTGAATTTAAATTCCGTAAAATACAGGAAAGTGCATTTCGAAGAGCTCGAAAATAGGACAACCCCCTAGTTGCGAACGGTAACTCTTGCAATTACTCCCGTACCGTCCGTAGCTAGCTCTTGCAATTACTCCCGTACCGTCCGTATTTAACTACGGACGGTACGGGAGTAGATTACAAGAGTTACCTTCGCAACTAGACAAGACCCCCCCCCCGTTACCCAAATGCTGGATCCGCCCCTCCAGTTTGACCATGATCACAGGATAGGACAAAGTGTTGTTAGTCCGAGCGTGTTCTATTGTGAAAACAATATTACAGTTTACATGTAAATCTACAGGCATATATCTGTAAATATTGTCATATGATATCCATTCTAATATAATTCTTCTACAATTACATGTACACGTATCTATTTATGAGATCATTCGAAACTTGTAGCTCAATGTATACTTGACGGATCCTAGCAACATATTGTATGTGTATATGTTGTCTGTTTAAGCATGATGCATCGCTGAGGATACACCCAAGTCCTCACGCGCAAGGTCAATGTCACTGTGGAGGTATAGGCAAATTTTGGCAAATATAAATAATTGTGAGTTGTCGTGCACATTGTCACTTCACAATGACCAAGGTCAAGGGAACATGATGCCACCGAACTGACCATGCCTCAACGTGTATATTCTTATATAAGAATAATATTTGTAAATAAATGGTTATTGTATAATAAAAGTAAAAAAGATTCATTTTGTTCTTACAAAATAATAATAGTGACGTGTATTGCATGGCTTAGAAGGTAGGGCGAACTATAAATATCATTGGGGGTGGGGGGGGGGGGGTGGCGCCTGGTCATGGTATCGTATTTCGAATACTACTGGTCATACAGCTTGCTCCCCGAGAACATTTTGAAAATCAGAACGCTGAATGATGCATTTCACTGAACTTCGTACGACTAAAATGTCCATAAGTGCAAATGTAGGATCGTCTTAATATTTCAATTGATGGATTTACATGTATTGAGCATAGGCTGCATATGCAGCCTATGCTCAATACATGTAAATCCAATACTTTTTTACAAGGAAAACGTTGTTCATGCGAAATTTACAGTCTACCATAATTTTGCACTTACGAACATTTTAGTCGTACGAAGTTTAGTGAAACGCACCCCTGACGTATTGATTGATATCCAGTTTAGTCGACGACTAGGACTTGAGTACGAGCTCGCAACACTTCCAAGTGCTATTTTATTATCCTCTATAACATTCATCTCCTCATCTGGCGACTTATGGCTCTTGGTATCGTGTTACATATTGACAGATGAACTTGTGACCGCTGAATGTAAATACGATATCACCCAGCTGTTGTCAAACTGTATCGACAGTATTGAACGGTGGTCCGTTTAAGCCATCGTAGTATCGTACTATCGTCATCGTGGTATCGTACTATTGTCATCGTAGTACCGTACTATCGTTTATCGTAGCATCGTACTATCGTTATCGTTGTATCGTACTATCGTCATCGTAGTATCGTACTATCGTCATCGTAGTATCGTAATATCGTTATCGTAGCATCGTACTATCGTTATCGTAGTATCGTACTATCGTCATCGTAGTATCGTACAATCATCATCGTGGTATCGTACTATCGTCATGTACCGTACTATCGTTATCGTAGCATCGTACTCTCGTTATCGTAGTATCGTACTATCGTGATCGTAGTATCGTACTATCGTCATCGTAGTATCGTAATATCGTTATCGTAGCATCGTACTATCGTTATCGTAGTATCGTCATCGTAGTATCGTACAATAATCATCGTGGTATCGTACTATCGTCATCGTAGCATAGTACTATCATCATAGTAGCATCGTAATATCGCCTTCCGGATGGACATGACTATTGTAGGATGGCCTAAACGGAACACCGTAGTTTCGTATTTCCGGAAGGTTATAAAACATTCCAGAATGCACGTACATGAGTACATGTAAACAACATATACAATATTGTCGGTCGTGAACATTTGTTATATTTTATATGTGGAAGTTACTTGAATGTGATCAATATTTGTCGTTAATTAAATATATACATGTTGTCAAAGTATAACGAATGTCCCGCGTACATGTGGCTGTGACTTGATAAATGGGGCTTATGTGTTTTGCGACCAGTGTAGATCCAGATCAGCCTGTGCATCCGCACAGTCTGATCAGGATCATCACTGTTCTCCCTTCCATCAATGCACCACCCGTTATGCTTCTAACAAGCAATGTAGATCGTTATCAGATGACAGCAGTCTGTGACTTGATCGGGAGCGACACTGGTCACAAATCCCATAAGCCCCATTTCTCCAGTCACAGCCACAAACTACAACACAACGGAAATGTAATTAGATGGATGATTAGTATACACTCGATATGTGACGAATTTTGATTGGTTAATAGTGAGCAAATTGCTCATTATCAACCAATGAAAATTGTCATAGATCAGCATACTCTCTAATCTGATCACGGTCTGTACTATTAATCGTTATGTTGTCATAGGGTCAGATGTTAATAATAACTGATTATAGATCTGACTTCTGTGGCCAATTTCACGGAAATCGCGAAGTGTTTATATGCGCAGAAATGCATAATTCATTGCAAAAACCACACGTTTGCTTGTATTTGATGAACACAGTTATTTATCGAGAGCATTCATCACACGCTCACAACCACTATTATGAATTGTTTTTAGCCTCGTTTCATTAAATGAATATATATATGCTAATTAATTGATGCACATATTGGAACTTGCCAAAGTGCACGTAGCTAGGGGTATGGACTTGTGCACTTTGGCAGAATAATTTGCAATGTGTAACCGGCGGCTATATGTCTTGGATCGCGGTCGCCGATGGGTTTTCACTGATACAGCAAGTGTTGGTTTGTGAAGTCGTGCCACAAATGCATAATTACAAACCGGCATACAAAGTCTGTAAACTGCAAACGTGCCTTCATTTACGATTATGATATCGTTCTATCTAGGTCACGACCATACTGCATATATACCGTTGCGCGATAACGAGACAAAATGCCCGGGAAAATAGGTTATTGTTTATATTAACCGTTACAACGCCTGTCGTCTGCTGTTTATTTCTACATTTTTTTTCTCTCGATGAAATCCTGTTTTGGCAGCGCATGAGAATCGTCTCCATTGATGCTGCCAAAACAGGATTTTAGGTTAACACACAAGTTAAAACGAAAAAAAACAGCAGACGACAATATTCGTTACCTTGTAAGGGTTGTTTATTTCAAGAGCACGCATACACTGAATGATAGTCTAGTCTCAGTTGTGTGTCGGCCATCATCAATATGTCTATCGTCACGTTTACTGGGATCGGATGCATGTCAGGATCGTCTCTGGATGGACTTGATTTATGCTGTGTCGAGTTCAGCGGGGACGTGAACTGTAATGTATGGAGCTACAGGATTATTAAAGGGCAGACGTTGCTATATTCGGACGACTGGAGCGAGAGGTTAACCAACGCGGCTACGCTGTCGGGCAAAGACCTGATTAAACTTCATGTCGACTATGGACGATTTATCGGCGAATCCGTTGCCGAATTCATTGCGACACACGACCTGCGTTCTGTGCAGTTTGTTGCATCGCACGGACATTCCGTTTTTCACCAACCTGAGGACAAGTTTACCTTTCAACTCGGCGACGGTGAAACGACAGCCGTTCATTTGGATACCCTCTTTGTGTGCAACTTCCGGAACAGAGATGTCGCTCTTTCAGGCCAGGGGGCGCCACTAGTTCCATGTGGGGAGAAGTTCCTGTTCAGTCAGCATGATATATGTGTGAACCTTGGCGGGATAGCAAATATCGGCGTGAAGGGGACACAGGGTTATGACGTATGTCCATGCAATACAGTGCTCAACAGTTTGGCCTTACAGCACGTGGATAAAGCGCCTTATGACAAGGATGGTGACATAGCAAGAGCGGGAACGCTTGACGAGAGTCTACTTGACCGGTTGGAGAAATTATCTTTTTATAAAAGCCCACCACCAAAGTCCTTATGGAGGGAATGGATACATGACGAAGTGCTTCCATTACTAGATGTACGTATTTGATAATATACTTAGCAGGGAAAATATATGTCAAATAATGTTTCTCAGCACATAGTAAACCACAACCCAAACGTAATTAACCCTTAGACCGCTACTCACAACAATTGTCGTCTGCTGTGGCTTTTATATCTTGCCTTATTTCTCAATAAAAACATGGTTTGACAACACTTCAGAATCATTTCCAATGGAAATGATTCTGAAGTGCATGATTCTGAAGTGCTGTCAAATCATGTTGTAGATTATTCTAAAGTGCTGTCAAGCATGTTTTTGATGATAAAAATGGAAAATAGAAAATAAACAGCAGACGACTAAGTGTTAATGCCGAACAACTGATCCTAAAAATCCAATTCTGTCGGGAAAATTAACATATCTGAATGCATTACACAAACATTTTCCCAACCTGAAACTTGTTATTATAAAAAAATATGTGTATGTCACATGAAACTAATTATATTGTGAACAAAAACATTATCACACTTTGAAGATGTCTTTGACTGGATTTTTATACATAAATACAGGACACAGTTTGTGTCACGTGTGGTAAGAGTTAACGTCTACATGTAAGCTAACCATTGCGTGTATACAACCATTATTTTGAAATACAGGTACTGATATATTTCACGTTCTTTCCATAATTGAAGCGGTCAGTGGAAGAAGGGGGCTAACTCCTCATGGAGTTAGCCCCCTTCTTACACTGGCCCCTTCAATTGTATTTGCATAACATTCCCTGTTCAGTCGAGTATCCACCCTCAATGGAGTTAGCCCCCTTCTTCCAATGACGCTTTCAATTATATTTCCATTTAATAAATAATTTATTTCCAGTCGAGTACCAACGGTATCGAAGATCTGCTTCGGACCATGACGGAACACATCGCCCGCCGGGTGTCCGTAGCCTGTCTCATGGCGCAGAGAGCGATCGGCAAGTCAAGTGACGGGGGCGCTCAAACAAGCGTTTTACTGACCGGAGGAGGGGCGTTCAATAAGTTCCTTGTCCGCAGAATTGAGGACAATTTGGCGAGAAGAAATTTCGAGTTTGAAACAGCTGACGACGACACTGTTAACTTCAAAGAAGCGCTGATCTTCGCGTTCCTGGGCTTACGCTGTTTGCTTGGCCAGGAAAATATATTGTGTGAAGTAACGGGTGCGAGCGACGATACAATTTCTGGCAGTATTCATCGACCAAAAAACTACAAAGCCGGGAATCCTAAAAACTTCATCTAATGATACGTGTGGAAGGGCGGATCCAGTATTTGGGGAACGGGGGGGGGGTGTCCTATCCTATTTACGAGCTCCACGGATATACATTTGTGCTGCATGCACCCCCCCCCCCCCCCCCCCCCCCCCCCCCCCCCCCCCCCCCCCCCCCCCCCCCCCTCCTCCCCCCCCCCCCCATCCCCCCCCCCCACCCCCCCCCCACCCCCCCCCCCCCCCAGGACAACTTTTGAAATCTAGATGTCCAGAAATGCACTTTCCTGTGTTTTACGGCATTTAAATTCAGACTCCAACTGGTGGGAAACTGTGATCTATGTAAATTCCGTGGCTGAACGGGGGGGGGGGGGGGGGGGGGGTGCAACCCCGGAACACCCCCCCCCCTCCAGATCCGACACATGGTGTGGTAAACTAGTCGATGCAAATACATGTACCTCATTAGATATATACACTGGTGTTGTACTCCGCCCAGGCGTGAACTGTTTCACATCGAAATACGCACCGGTTTCATGCATGAAGCTCTACCATAAAAATATCTCGTCTAGAAACTATATATTAAATGTATGGATCTATGAACACACTTTACTTGGGCTTCGGGCTTCGGACCCAGAAAATGGCCCATTGAAAGTGGTTACTCCATCTGCTTATATACGATAGTACACGACGTGTAATATCGTATAGAAGCAGATTGGAGTAACCACTTTCAATGGGCCATTTTTTGACGATCATTATCTATAGGCGTGGGTGGGTGGGGTAACCCCTGGGTGGGTGGGGTAACCCCTTTCTTCTACCGACCTCTTCAATGTCTGACCACGCATTTACTGTATTTGAATTGTCTAGAACGAAATGATGTTGCAATAAATGTAGTTTTTGCCAATGCCACAGCAAGAGTGCCGAGCACCACACTATACACGCCCGCCGACGCTGGTAATAAACAATGGGAGATAATTGACTGGGATAAACACGAACATTGATAGAATGTTTCATCATGACACGACAAACATGTGCGAATTTGAAAATGTGGTTGTGACTGGAGAAATGGGGCTTATGGGCTTTTGGTCCAGTGTAGATCTAGATCAACATGTGCATCCGCACAGTCTGATCAGGATCTTTACTGTTCACAATTCCACCAATGCAACAATAGTTATGCATGTAAGAAGCAATATGTATCGATTTCAGGATACACGAGTGTGCTATGTGATCAGGAACGACACTGATCATAAATCCCATCACTCCCATGTATCCAGTCACAGCCACAAATTAGAAATAGCAATAAAGGGAGGTCACTCATCCAGAACGTTCGAAAATCAACATCATCTCCCTTTTGCCGTGATAAACATGAATACCGAATTTAATTAAGGACCCCTGATCATCATTTGATGCAAACATAATTGCTTCATAAATGCGATGGAATATATGTATAACGTATATCTGAACACTGCCTCGTTACTCTATCCTATACGGGACATGGAGTGGCCAAGTCGGTTTGTTGTGTTTGCCAGCCATCAGCCAGTTTCATATCTTCTGGCATTTGACAAAGAACTGGCAATGAGAAGTAAAACATATGATGCAATGTAGTTAATCATACAAAGGGCGAACTATACATTTAGTTAGTAAGTAGTGCGTCAAGACAACTTATCAAGACGAGAGTTTAATGTATTACGTCGTTTTAATTTGGAAACGAAATGTAGAAATTAAATAAAAAAATCAATGTCACTAGAGAGAGAATTTTATTCGCTTTCCCTTTGTTTTACTTTTGGACAACTTGTCTGGCAGGGGTCCCTAGCTATATCAGTCACGATAATGGTCACATGGTTTCCGAATGACATTTTCCGACTCCACGCCATTATACAGTACAGTGTAGAGTAGGGGGACCAGTGCTCGTGTAATCTGTAGATTTGCTTTTAAATCTCCCTAACACACAGACGGCTTTTGATGAAATATAGCACACCAGAGACAATGGCTTATGTTCAAAACATTTTAGCATTTGCTGCACTATTTTTCATATTATCCATCGTTCAGAAAGGTGTTGCAAAAAACGTAGCGCCGTAGCCACGTTGAGGCGCACCGAGGCAACTGGATATTTTTTGGACTTTTTATGTTTTGGTTTTAATTTGTTATGCTTTCATCATAAAAGCAGATCGTGACTTGACTCGTGACCATGTAATCGTATGCCTCGGTGTTCATTCCGGGGGACAAGCCCCCGGTAGCAAATATCATAAATATTTCTGCCATTCTCTATGATTTCAAAACGATTCCTATAAAAATAGCAAAATATAGTGTTGAACATAGTTATCTAAAATACGTCAGAACGCGGGAAATGAAATGTAGATTTCCAAATCAAAATCGTGTGGATGGGGGATGCCTAGGACCCCCATACCTCGTTCCGCTACGTCGACACGGGCCAATAAATAGTATTGCCTCGGTGTTTTAGAAGCTCTGGCTACGCCACTGAAACGTCACACTGTTCGGAAACCACATGATCCCACACCCTGTCAGCTGATCACTGACACTCTCTGGAGCTCCTGTGTATCCAGTCCTATCTACTTCGAGCAACCGGGTGTGTCGAAATAATGCTCTCACATTATATACGGATGCAGAGAGGTTCAGCCGAAAAGTCAGCGGCTGCAATTCACGAATTACCGGTACGACTAAAACAACAACAAATAGATGTCTGCAATAATAACAATGACATGATTGCATTATCATTTATGGTAATTGATTTGTGTACAACGTTGCTCACTACTTGTTCTGCAGATATGCTGGTACTATACTATATTTAAGCTTCAGTATTGCAATGATATGTTGCTTTCCAAATGGATTTGTTTCATATTATCGTTGGTTTTCGTGTCATGGTTTGAGTACAGTGTACTCAAATTTGTGACCATATATATATTGTTTTATTTGGCACGTTCAGCGGGTCGATCGAGCGATGGGGAACAAACATTAGTTTTATTATGGCCTTAGTATCCTAATGTTCTGTTAACATTTTTCTTCACAATGTTCTTGTATAATACTATATAATAATTCACAAGGGATTCTATTTCCCATAGTTCAGTGAGTTGTGAACGGTAACTCTTGCAATTTACTACCGTCCGTAGCCAGAGTTACGATTCCACTCATAGGATTCACCGGCAGAATATCGGTTCAAATCTGATTCACACTTTAGCAGTTAATTGTGAAAAATGTACTATGTTTTTTAACTGAAATGAATGTTAATATTATGAAAATAACAATATTCAAGTAATTATGACCTAAATCTACATATTAGATCATATTTATATGTAGATGACCTGTAGCCTATTTCATCAACTCCCCAAAGTATACTATATTCAACATGTAACATATATCTCAAATATGTCACAATTAACTGATATTGATAAAGTGCGAATCAGATCTGATCCGCTATTCTGCCGAGGAATCATATGAATGGAATCGTAACTCTGTCTACGGACGGTACGTGAGTAGATTACAAGAGTTACTGTTCGCAACTGTATTTCCCACTTATTACGAAATACTTGAAAAATAGTCCTATAAAATGCTGTATAGAATGCATCTTTTTTTTCATGCAAATGTGTGTATTTCCGTCATTGTATGTCTGATATAGATATATATAAAAAAATAAATAATTTTTTTTATCATATAACAATAAATTATATGCCATGTACCAGTTGTTCGACCAAAAAATATAGCCGGTTTTTTTTAAAGATTGCCATACTTCGTTTATAGAAAATGTTTAAAAAATAAATGGTCCATGCTAGCATGGATATCGTTTGGTGAATATGTAGCCAATTGGAAGTAAATATGAGCAACAATCTGACTGGTTGCGGGAAGTAACTCTGCAGAATACTCCCGTGTCGTCCGGTGGGAGTATGCGGACGACACGGGAGTATTCTGCAGAGTTATTTCCCGCAACTACAACGTGACGAAACCAGGCTTATTGCCTTTGCGAGCAGCATAGACCCCGACCAGAAAATCGCACATTTTCACCAAATGTTTTCAATCACATGTTTTCTAATTAACAAGTTACTACATACATACATAGAAGAAAGAGGTCAGAAATCCCTCCAGGGCTTCCATAGAAACATGTAAACATGCCAACGTGTGAAAATTAGCACTTACATTGCGCAATTAAATCATGTCGTCTCATGTTTATATGTTTTATTTTGTATTTTTTATCGACAAAGACTTTTTTTGAATCATAGAATAAAGTTTTACCAAACTTTTACAAATTTTCGTTTCCCGCATTCAGTATGACAATTCCGTACACTAATACGTGTTAGTCCCGACGCAGAATGAGTACTTTCAGGGAAGTGTTTGTAATAAGATCACGTCCCTCGCTTGCCTTCGCGATTTGATAATTTACGAAACTAAATGCTGTTCCCCGCGGTGTTTTGTCCCATGTGCTGTATATCCCGGCTCGGATTTGACAGCACTCACGTTCATACTGTCAAATGATGTATGGAACGCCAAATCTACAAAAAGTCAAATAATTAAATATTTATAGCTAGCTCCAAAATTATGTGAAGAGCTCTCTAAATCATTTGGAACTAGCTCTAAACATTTAATGTTATCTAATTATTTATAGCTAGCAATAATTATTTGAGTTTATGTAGATTCTACATTTATGTAGATTCTACATAAACTCAAATAATTAATGCTAGCGCTAAATATTTAATGCTAGCTCTAATTTAGATTTAGAGCTAGCACTAATTATTTGAGTTGATCACGCTCCAGATAAGCTGCGTATTTGCTTAAATTGCCAAAACCCCAGAAATAGCGAGTATCAAAAAGCAATAAAAAATTTGTGGTACCTTTATCATACTGCAGAAAACAGACCACAAATATAGCATATTTTTCTTATTTTCCATGAAAACACATCTTGGTATTTCATTAGAATTGTCTCCAAGGAGACAATTCTAATGAAATACCAACAAGACATGTTTTCATTTCGAAGCAAACTATTCAATAATTGCTGTCTGTTGATGTGTAAACAGTCGTGTGATTTTATTTTACCCAATTAAAATTTTGAAATACCCAATTGCTTCAGAAATGATGGAGTGGCAATACCCAATTACTAATTCCTTATCTGGAGCCCTGCTTGATGTAGATTTGTCGTTTCATACACATGGCATGTTATTTTACGTACGCCAGCAGATTTACATAACATGGATATTTGCGGACACCTACTTATTTACAGTACTGAAACATTGTGTAGTTTTGCGATCCGGTGCTAGTTTTTCTGCAGTCGATGATTACTAATTTAATTCATTTATATATGAGACACGCCATGTGATTTTGTACCTTCGGACATCTGCGTAATTTCATGATATACGTTTACAAAATTTACATTATTTTCCGTAAATGGCGTCAAAAATTTACAAGATTTTCATTGTACATGCCGAATTATATTCTGAAAATTTTGTCAACTTTTTACTTTATTTATATTTCACATACATGTACATGTACTCTAAAAAAAATTGTCAACTTTTGGCTTTATTTATGAAAAATATTGTACATTTTGTAAACGTATTTAATGAAATTACGCATATGTTCGAAGATACAAAATCACATGGCGTGTCTCCATTATTATTATCAGATCGAATTAACAGGTTGTCTAATATACCGGAAAAAAACACTCAAAATCCATGTAATTTGATCATCTAAACAAAACAACTAACATGCATGGAATGTCGGCTTCAACAGATGGTCCAATTGTTATGCATATAAATGTGTGACTTCTGCTTAACATAACATATGTGGCTGTGACTGGAGAAATGGGGCTGGTGGGTTTTGCGATCAGTGTAGATCAGATCAGACTGTGCATCAACACAGTCTGATCAGGATCTGCACTGTTCGCCATTCCATCAACGAAACTCTCACGTTGCTTCTAACGAAGAATACAAATCGTTATCAAGCTACATGAATGTGTGAACTGCTCAAGAGCCACACTGGTCACACATCCCATAAGCCCCATTTCTCCAGTCACAGCCACTTATGTACACCGTAGCTGGAGGCTATTTATGTCTGTATTCGTTGTCGTAATTGTGTAAGTTGCTGTCAGCGGAGAAAATGGGCTTTATGGGTTAGACATATGTGGCCAGTGCAGAACCTGATCATCATAGGCGCACAGGACAGTATATATACTCTCGGGCGGTATGTCTGCCGAAATTGATTTTTTTGTTTTGATCACCTAGCACGTTTTATGCAGTCGTTTCATTTGTATGCTCGTATTTATTACACTCGGTCTAGTGTATCGTGATTTTAATTCACTGTGTTTATACAAGGTCAAAAACAATGTTTCAGCTACGCGATATGGCCACGATATACACTAGTCTCGAATCTCGAATGGCGCTTCGTAGACGGTGGCAAAGTGCGTATGGTATATGAGCCCGTTTTCAGGAATTACCTCCCTTTTTGAATCACCGTATTTCGAAGATTCTGATTTCGAAAAACAGTTATATTCACCTTAATTGCCGTTTAAAATTAAATTGTATTCCGCATGAGCTCTGTAGCCGATTTCATCAAAATTGCAAAGTATACTTTTCTAGCAAAGTATACTTTGAGGGAGAAATTTTCAATTTTAGGATAAATTTATTAATTTTTATTATACTGAATTTATTACATTATCACAGCCATTATGGCTGTGATAATGTAATAAATTCAGTATAATAATTCTGCATACTTTTAATCATCAAATATATGCAGTTGTCAGTTCTATATGACATAATGCATTTCGGGAAAAATAAATGATTACTCCGTCAAAGTATACTTTGGTAGATAAGTATACTTTGCAATGTTGGTGAAATCGGCTACTGATTTTTTTGTCAATTTTTTTTCGAAGTTATTTATGGAAGATATTTCATTTCTTCGATGATGCAAGAAGGTTGGTAATACCTGGGTCCGGCCTATTATGCGTTCGTTGTTACAATGAATGCATAGAGCGGTGTCAGATGGGGGTTGCTGGAAACTTTTCTCCTGAATGCCCCAGTCAGTGTTACGCCGAGATGGCTTAGTAATGACAAATGTAATACACTGTAATCAGATATTCATCAATTGTCATCAGGCGCCGCGGCGAGATCACCGACTATTGGTCAAGTGTTAGCTGTGTGTAGATCCCGATTCATTATGCGGCTTCGAATAATTGCAACGTGTAGCGTGTATGCTGTGGGAGTTCCTGCCTGCCTCACGAAATGTCGGCATATTCTATAAATACATCGTGAGCATCAGGCTGTGTAGAGTGTGTGTCAGCGATGGGCGATGTTAAAGGATGCGGATTATGCTGTAGCTGGTGTCACAGAATCTATGGACATTGCTTCTATATACTGTAGTTAACAAAGTCAGCATTCGTGAGGTGAGTACGCGTATGCATATTTATGTAGACTCTTGATTAAATGACACTTTCGTGAATTCTGACGTTGCGCAACGTCCCGCCAGGGCAGATGCTCTACACGTGAGCGGTGTCGTTTCAGTACACGGGGAGTATTGTTTTGTTTACGTCCATACTCCTTGTTTACTTTAGTATACCCCTGGCATACGAAGTATGTCGAGGGTATACAGTTTTCGACATTCCGTCCGTCTGTATGATTTGCGTTAAAGTGTTAATTTATCGGTACAGGCGGCGGCCTGGGGGTATCCGTGAGCCCTCTGCTCACTTGTTTGTAACTCGAGGTGCATGATCACGTATACTGAGCAAAACTAGAAACGTCCCTCCATGTTTAAGGAAAGATTCATCAAAAACCAAAAGGGTTACTTTCAAAAATCAAAATGGAAAAACAAGTTCATTCATTTCTGTATCAAAGCCAATAAATTGCATTTGGATATCTTGTTAAATATTCGAGAGATAACCGGCCAAGGGCGGTAGGGGTCAAAATCAAAAATCACAAAAACTCAGAAATGTGTTACTTAATGTTTAGAGATGGAATTTCAATAAGTAATGTGGCAAATTCAGTAAATCTCGTTAGTACCGAGTGTGGCCACCATTTGCATGAATGCATGCAATGATCCTACGCCGCATCGACGTGACGTAACGCAATACCAGTGCGTTGGGCAAATTCCTAAAATTCCCGTTGTAACGCCCGTGTAAGATCGCGAACATTGTCAATCTGATGGTTAGCTCGTGCTTTGCGGCCCAGCTCATCCCATATGTGCTCAATGGGATTGAGATCCGGGGAGACCGCGGGCGTTGACCGCGGACGTCGACGTTGTTTTGCTGTAAGTATTGAGTGGTGACCCTGGCTACGTGAGGGCGGGCATTGTCGTGCATCAATGTCACACCAGGACCATGCTGACGGATAAATGGTAAGGCATGTGCATTTAGCACATCTGCAACATAACGTTGTGCATTGATGTTACCCTGTACAACAACCAAATCTGTCTTCCGGTTTCCCATGATCCCACCCCAGACCATTACGCTCCCTCCCCCAAACCTGTTCTTCTCAACAATGCAACAAGCGGTGAATCTTTCATTTTTACGCCTGTATACCCGTAATCTTCCGTCAGCATGACTAACTGTGAACCGAGATTCATCGGTGAACAAAACTCGGTTCCAGTCAGCCCTTCTCCAGTGCAGATGACGTCGCGCCCATAACAGTCTGGCAGCACGGTGACGTTGGGTCATTATCTGACCAGTGTACGAGCGGCGTGCCCGGATTGGTTGGGCGTTACGACGTAACCGGTTGCGAATGGTCTGCCCTGAGACACCGTATCGCCTAGCAGTGACTGTGGCTGCCAATCGACGTTGACGTAAGTGCGTCAACGTAATGTAACGATCGGCTCTAGCCGTCGTTACACGAGGCCTACCAGGTCGCTGCCGGTCGTGAACAGCCCCAGTCTGCTGGTACCGGGCTGCAAGACGATCAATCGTCTTCCGACAGCAACCAAACCGAGGCGCGACCGCCC
The DNA here is from genome assembly GCA_029237695.1 of Conchocele bisecta. Taxonomy (NCBI): domain Eukaryota; kingdom Metazoa; phylum Mollusca; class Bivalvia; order Lucinida; family Thyasiridae; genus Conchocele; species Conchocele bisecta. The sequence goes on from CM055274.1 coordinate 92,431,798, forward strand.
TGGCGGCCATCCCACCCGCAAGCATCCCAATTGCCTGATTTCGCTCGTTTTCGGAAAGCCGTGGCATATCGAAAACAGTGAAAAATTAAAAAAGTGTTTTAATTTTCCGAATAGCCCCTGTCGCATGAATGGTACGACATGAACTGAATCACCTTATCGATGACAAGTATAGCGTGCACGTGCAAAAAGTGGAAATCAACGTTCCGGTCACTGGCCGCTATGTAAACCGTGTGTATCGGCTAAACTCTACACGATCGTATTCTGAACATCGCCACGGTTTAAAATACATGTACTTTGAACATGTGGTATATACATAGACAGAGCTACACCGGCTATAAAACAGGGACGTTTCTAGTTTTGTTGAGTATAATTATAACAACAACAACAGTGGCTGAAAGTATTGAAATCTTGCCCACTCCAAAGTAAGTATTATTTGATATTTTGATGAAATATGGCGCAGCAAACGCGTCTTTGTGAGCTGCATTTGGTCGTCCAGGTAGTTCGGCACAGACTTATGTCGTTTTTGCGAAGAATCGGAATCGATTTGATGCGCCATATTTCATTCAAAATCCGTTACGTAATAAGGACAATATAAAATAATACGTATTTTGAATAGGATGGATTCTGGATGTTTCAGTACTTGTTGTTGTTGTTAATACCACGTGATCATACACGGTCACTTTGCAACTGAGGTGATTCTAGCGTGTCTTGGATGGTCAATTATTATTTGTATATATACATGAAACACCTTTCTAAACAATGTACAAAACAATTCAAATGCACCCGGGTCTGAAGATTATGTAATTTTAATTTTTTATCTAAATTACATAATTTTCAGACCTGGGCGCATTTGAATTATGTGGTTTGTAACATACTATATTTAATATGTACTTGGTTTAAGTTGTTGGGTCTCAGATACATGCAAAATGTATATGAAACAGATTAGTAAACTTGACTTTAATTGTAGATTTGCATTAACATTCGAACACAACCAGCCATCTGAACACAAACAAGTAAAAATACGAAACAATAACTGTCTTAACGAACACTAGTTATTGTACAATTTAACTAGTTGCTAATATAAATGTATTTATATGGATGGTATTACCATAATTGCACACTTAAAATCGGTATGGTTCACAAATTGTGTTTCAATATACAGTAATGGCACAGCTATTTCACAAAATTATGTCCCTTGTTTATCACAGACTATGAAAGTATACAGTCAGAGCTCCAGTTAAGATGCGTAATTTGATCAACTATTCGAGGTATTTTTCTTAGTTCTTCACCAAAAACGGCAAGTTGGGAGTTCTTTAGAATCGTCTCAACGAGACGATTCTAAAGCACTCCCAACTAGCCATTTTTGGTGAAGAAATAACAAAATTCCCCAAAATGTTGACCAAATTACGCACCTTAGCTGGAGCTCTGTACAGTGGAATCGGGTGATCAAGGTGTATGATCATGTGGTACTAACAACAACAACAAGTACTGAAACTTCCAGAATCCATCCTATTGAAAGTACGTATTCTTTTATATTGTCTTTATTACCTAACGGATTTTGATGAAATATGGCTCATCAAACGCGTCTTGTTAAGCTGCATTTGGTGGTCTCTGTATTTTCGCCCAAACTTATGTCGTTTTTGCGAGGAATCGAGAGACATGGAAATCGATTCTTTGCAAAAACGACATAAGTCTGGGCCAAACTCCATGGACCACCAAATGCATCTCATGAAGACGCGTTTGCTGCGCCATATGTCATCAAAATCCGTTGCATATTAAGGAAACTATCAAATAATACTTACTTTGGAGTGGGCGACGTTGTTGTTGTTGAAACCACGTGATCATGTACCTTGGTGATAACGCCTGTTCCTACTCGCATGGCACACAATATAAGGCTCAGAATGATCAAATGCCTAATTTACAGTGAAACATCTCTAAACCGGACACCCTGTGGACCTCCCAGGGTGAATGGTTTAGAGATGTTTCACTGTATATTCGAATAAAACACACACCGCTTGAAGTTTTATCACACTACACAACTCGTGTGATTTATATCGGTCAGTTTAATACCATGTTTTACAATCAGTAAGGTGTAAAACCACATAAGTAATATTTTTTTCATGACGTATAATTTCCTCTAAAAACCATGTGCATGCGCATTTAAAAAAAACCCGCAAACTGGGTCTTCCTGTACCTCTGTACATGAACAGTGATACAAGATACGGCGTTTTCATCCGAAACGTTTCACCGTTTTTGACGCGCCCGCTTGCAGACAGCGCGATATAGTCGGCACATTGGCGTTTTCCGTGCGTCCGTGCGTCTGTGTTGAAGTTTTAGGTTAAAGTTTTTGGTTAAATTGTTTCGGTATACTATCAAAGCATCGGCGGGCGCGACATGCGGGCCGCGGCCATCTAGTGTAGACTTGAAGATAAAACTGGGAAACGCATACTATTTGCCAGAAAACCAGTGTTTGTGGTGTATATTATACACCACAAACACTGGTTTTCTGGCAAACGAAGCGCAAACTTGAGTCAAACCAAACGCCATATGTATTAATACAGTGCCGTCTGAGATTGTGTTCATGGCTGACCACAATCTCAGACGGCACTGTATTGCTCTGTATTGGTTTACCCTGGCGTTTTTACCCTGCCGTGTCAGTCCGGGTCCTATGACTATGTGTAGTTGTCTGGTTTCATGAAGAGGTCGATACACAATCTTGTCTATATTCTTGTAGCATATTGACATACTGCAGCCTCTGCGAGTATAGCGACAGTTCCGTTTGTTGACTCTTCGGTGGCATAGTATACTGTACATCGAATAGTAGCATTGATTTTTGGCGGGAGACATACTGTCTCCACGGTATTGTGATCGTGATTCTGGCCGTTTGCACGTGTCTACTTTCGGAAGTGGCTCTCTGTTCATCGGGGGACGTCTCAATAGGCTCAATTTGCGTTCGCAATTAACAACAGTCAGGTGAAATTTAAAGTCAGCGAGTGAACTGAAAGCAAGTTATTAATAGCAACGGCAATGCTCAACATTATGTGTAAAATAGTTGGCATGCCCAATTTTACTTTTGAAGAGAACAAATTGCTGTTATTGAGACGCCCCCCGTATCGTGTACCACGCAGTCGCAATGTGACGTCGAAGGCCATTTCTTTTTCATATTGTGGTTTACGGGCGATTTTCGAAAAATTACCCTCTGGGTGAGCGAAACAAAATTCATGAAAACATTTTGCCGTTCATGCAGCAGCATACACGTATGTAGGCCTACGCCCATTCATAATTTTGAAAAGATTTCACATAATACGTTTGCAATATACCTCGTAAAACGGTTTATTAGTCGGACATAAAGCACCTTTGCTTCATCAACCTATTTGTGTTTAGAGCAGGCTGTATTTTACAAACACCAGTAACTGATCAAGTTCTCAAAATTTTCAGATTGTACATCCAATAATCAACATCGAATATATTTCTAACAAGGAATTTCTGAGTAGCAAATTCACAAGTGTCTACTTGTCTGCCGCCAGTCAGTACTTTCAGTACTTTGATTTATTTAGGGGATTTAATAGATAGAAGCTACAATTATAAAATAAATCTGACCATGTGTTTGTTAATGTATACATGTACACACATGTACATGTATACTATATTGCAATCTGAGATATCACGTTTGGACACATGGTAGACAACACAATATATGACAGACAGACTTATAATATTTGTTTAAATTATTTATCTACTGAATCCTATCCGTTACACTTATCTGGTGTATACTAGTGCCGCCATGTCTCATGTCCAACTAGATGTTCTCATTTGTCATCTTATTTCTTCTAACTATTGATTTTATCATTGGTTGACTCATTTCTGACAATAATGTTTTTCACTTTTTGTCTCATTTCTGACTATTTCTCATTCGTTGTCTCATTTCTGACTATTACAGCACTTCTAATTCGTTGTCTCATTTCTGACTATAGCTCTTCTCATTCGTTGTCTCATTTCTGACTATAGCTCTTCTCATTCGTTGTCTCATTTCTGACTATAGCTCTTCTCATTTATTGTCTCATTTCTGACTATAGCTCTTCTCATTCGTTGTCTCATTTCTGACTATATCTCTTCTCATTTGTTGTCTCATTTCTGACTATAGCTCTTCTCATTCGTTTTCTCATTTCTGACTATAGCTCTTCTCATTCGTTGTCTCATTTCTGACTATAGCTCTTCTCAGCTCTTCTCATTTGTTGTCTCATTTCTGAAATATATTTTCTTATTTGTTCAAAGGAACATCCATATATATCAGTAAATTACTAACTGACTCAGAGTGAGGTGTTAAATACCACACACACACAGTTTACTGTGTATCTAAATTGAATGAAACAGAGAATGTTTTGTCTGCTTATACAAGGTGCATGATCACGTGGTTACAACAACAACAACGTCGCCCACTCCAAAGTAAGTATTATTTGATATTTCCTTAATATGCATCAATACGTACTTTCAATCGGATGGATTCTGGAAGTTTCAGTACTTGTTGTTGTTGTTAGTACCACGTGATCATACACCTTGTTATAGCTGCTATCATAAATGTGCTACTAGATATGGTAACGTTGTAATACATTTAATTCTATGCGAGAGGTGTTCAACTAAGTTTGAAACATTAATTTTGTAGTTAACATTTTATTATGAATAGTGTACATGCTGACATTTCGTAACTCTAAAAAAAAGGTTTTACCCGTTAAATGTTATAATAAAAAAAAGCGATACATGGTTTTGTATAAATTCCTTTTCGAAGGATTTAATAACTGTTCATTCCACAGCCATAATCATAGACAATATTGTTCCACGTTTCCACACTGATTCGTGTTTAAAGCGCATTCCAATGTAAATACTAATGTGCATTTTAGTATGATTATTTCTGCCTTTCATTGAGTTTTTTTTTTATCCATTTTACGTTTCAGCCTATAAATAGGAAACCACATGTGATTGAGATACAGTGGGGTCAGCGTGTAAGTGCACACACGAACGAACACGACAGGTTGGAACCAGCCTGTCGTGTTCGTTCGTGTGTGCACTTACACGCTGACCCCACTGTATACTCTGAATTGTTTTAAATTAAGTCGGCCGGGTAAGTTGAACACCTCTCGTAATATGGTGGGGTACTTATCCCGTCAACACAGTGCGTATGTGCCTTGAAACATTTTTGATATCCAGTCAATACTATGATTGCATTTTACAGCCATTTGTAGGTGTTGACGGGATAAATAGAATAGTATGTTAGTGCCGTGAATGGGAAAAATATCTGGCGCTGCACGAAAACGGGATGTGCTCGACAGAGCCTCGCCCATCCCGTTTCCTGAGCCTTGCCAGATATTTTTTCCCATTCACGGCACTAACCTACTATTCTCTTATCTATTTTCATTATTTCTGAACCAAAGTATATGTTGTGACCACTCATTTGAACCGTCTCGGCGAGACGGTTCAAATGAGTGGTCACAACATATACTTCTGATGAGAAATAAAGAAATTCTTGAGCCTTTCCAGATATTTTTCCCATTCACGGTACTAACCTACTATTCTCTATTTATAGCGCTGTTGTTGTTCACTTATATCTCTTTGTACATACCAAAGTACTCTACGCTAAGTAGTGTGCATGCACGGTTAAATTATGGGAATCGGATTTCTTCGGCATTCTTTGGTATTGCTTTTTAAAGTATCCAGGGTTTCCGAGAATCGGATACGACATCGTATAGTAACGAACTCGGCACTTACTGAAGTACACGGAACATACGCAAACATTGCATTAAACATGGGGTGTGTACAATACGAGGCCGTGTCCGACCTTAGACTGGAACCCTTGTACATTTTATATAGCAATACCATAGAAAGCCGAAATAAACAGAATCCCTGTGTAGCAACGCCGTTTGTTATCACTTTATCTCATAAAATTCACACTCTGTCTACTCACCGGTAATCTGTTATAGATGGACCATTAAACGTATGATGAATCACAGACACCCGACTGGACAATTGTTCGGAAGACCATTGTACGCGACCGTGAAGACGTTTTGGAGACGAACTATGTGTTGGAGGAGAGGCAGCAAGAAGCGCGCAGTGGTCGGCATTCTCGCCGTCATCCTTATCTACTACATGTACCAGTCGCTCACCATGCCCGTACGATTCCTGTTCGTCAACAGCAACACCAACAGCCAATGTATCATCCCCGACTTGAACCCGTTCGATGCGTCTATTATGAAGTACGTCTGGTCGCCCGATCCTATTCATTGTGACCCAACTCCAGCATTAGTTATTGTCGATGCTAACGGATATGTTGCGTTTAATCAAACCACGTTGAAAGCGTATTCTAACGAAATGTTGAAGTGCACGTATCGCATACTACATAGGAAACCAGGCGATGATTATACTGTTAACTTTGGACAGGACGTTTACTTTGAACCGCCATTTAAAGTTCCAAGTGACTTTTTCCGGGTAATATGTAAGAATTCTAAGTCACAGGTGATATACGACAATCTCCATGAGAGTGTTTACAGTGAAGGTGTCGTGAGAAATACTGACGTTGGTTCAGATGGTAATGACAGATATAATATCTTCATGTTTGGTATCGATTCTACATCGCGACTTTCCGCTATACGTAAACTACCGAAGACGTACGCATACCTCACAAAACACTTGGGTGCGCACGTATTTAAAGGTTACATGAAGGTCGGGGATAACACATTCCCTAACTTAATCCCGGTGTTAACTGGACAGCGCACCTGGACGAATGATCTACCAGACATCGACTACAAAAGCAGTACCATCGATTCATTCCCGTTTATATGGAAAAACTTTTCTGAAGCCAAATATGCGACAATGTTCGCCGAAGATTATCCAGATATTGCAACATTCAATACCGAATCGCGGGGTTTCCGGAATCCACCCACCGATCACTATATGAGACCATGGATGTTGGGTATGAAGAAAACTGAATTTCTGCAAATGGTACTTAATTCTGTCTTACTAAACTTCGAGTATAAAAGTTTGAACTTCAAGAAGACATCATCTTTATGCTTTGGAACTAAACCTATCCACCAACACTTAATCAGTTACTACAAGCGTTTCGTCTCGACGTATAAAGATAAACTACGGTTTGGGCTATCGTGGCTCAGCCAAATCTGCCACGAGTTTATAAACTTCCTCGAATTAGGCGACACGGATTTCTACGAGTTTTTCAAGTTTTTGAAAGATGAGGGTCATTTAGAAAAATCATTTCTTATTTTCTTTAGTGACCATGGTTCGCGTATTGACGATATTCGCAATACATTCGTTGGTCGCGTGGAGGAACGAATGCCCCTTCTTTCAATAGTTACACCAGCATCATTCCAAGCAAAATACCCCGAAATAGAAAATGTAATGAAGGACAATACAAACGTTCTCACGTCCAACTTTGACTTGCACCAAACACTGGCAGACATCCTACATAGTAATTTTAATAGTAAGCTTACATTCCGGAGTAATCGAAGCAAGGCAAGGGGAATAAGTTTATTTCAACGAATAGCTGAAGATAGATCATGTGCCGATGCATCAATTCCGGAAAATTACTGTGCATGCTACAATTCAAATCCAGTAGAACCGACTAATAGTTTAGTCACGACTGCTGCAGCATTCTCAATTACTCACTTAAACAAGATGCTCAAAAATTACAAACATATATGTGCAGAACTGCAGTTATACAAAATTCACGAGGCACAGACTATTTCCCTTGGCCTGTCTTCCCGGGGCGAGGAGGAAAACCGATGGACAATATACAAGTTTATCTCCTCTCCGGAAAGAGAGAAGAATAAACGAGTCCTTGTTGTCTTTGAAACTGTGCCAGGCCATGCAATGTTCGAAGCCACAGTAGCGTATAACGTGGATAGCGGTATGGAAGTGCTCGGGGATATAAGTCGGACGAATAAATATGGAAATACGTCAGTTTGTATGCCCGAAAAACCGCTGAGGTTATACTGTTATTGCAAGACATTGTTGAGATGATGATTAATCATCATTCTTTCTCGTTCGTTAACGTTCCATGTAAATACCATAAGTGACTGTTAGCTGTTTCATTCGCAAATATCTGGAATGCAGAGCTCCACATAGGCTGCGTATTTGCTTAATTAACCAATTAAAATTTCCAAAAACCTAATTGAAATCAGAAGTAGCGAGTATCAAAAAGCAATACAAAATTTGTGGTACCTTTACCATGCTGCAGAAAACAATAAACAGACCTCAAATATAGCATATATTTCTTATTTTCGATGAACACACATCTTGGTATTTCATTAGAATTGTCTCATTGGAGATAATTCTAATGAAATGCCAAGGCATGTGTTCATTTCGAAGCAAACTATTCAATAATTGCTGTCTGTTGATGTGTAAACAGTAGTGTGATTTTATTTTACCCATTACAATTTTGCAATACCCAATTGCTTCAGTAATGATGGAGTGACACTACTCAATTACTAATTCCTTATCTGGAGCCCTGGGAATGGACTATTTGCTGATATTTTTGTTCATTTTTCATATATCTGAACAGCAGCACAGGTAAAAGAGCAAAGTGGATATTTATATTGTTATTTACCTTCTGTCCATTGCTTACAATTTACAACACCATAATTTTGTTCAATCCATATGATTACATGGCAGTTATGTTTCATAATTCCAATGTTGCCAAATGCATTTTATGTATAGCTTACTTAATGTTTTGTTGTTGTTAATTTCCACTATCGACACATAATAATGAACATGTACAAGGCCTTGGTGTCTATCAATGCTGCGAGCAATGGGCCATTCATTCTATCGGTCTCTATCTGTTGTGAAACTGCTGGAAACCTATTAAGTATACAGGTATGACATTGATGCCTGTCAAAACGTGATCATTTAACTTACCTGGTGAAATTTATGTCTGTCAAAACGTGGTCATTTAACTTACCTGGGGCCCGTTTCACTAAACTTCGTACAATAAAAATGTTTGTAAGTGCAAAATTATTATAGTCTGTAAATTTTACATTAACAATATTTTCTTATAAACAATTGTTGGATTTACATGTATTGAGCATCGGCTGCATAATTTGCACTTTCGAACATTTTAGTCGTACGAAGTTCAGTGAAACGCCCCCTGGTGTATATTATACACGTAGGTATGCAGTCTTGATGATGACTTAACCCTTTCCACAATACGTATTTGCAAACAGAGTAGATCTGCACTTTTTGCAAGTCATTTTCATTTTCATATTTGTTAGAGAAAAAAGCACGTTAAATGTACTAGGCTAAGTCTGAAAATCATTTTGTGACGATTGGATTGATGGGAAAATTCAACTCCATTCCAGTTACTTAGGGGTGAAAGGGTTAAGGCGTCATCTGTTTGTTATCAGCCTTCATATTTCCATTATCTATCCCAGTGACGGCCATGCTACCTAAGGCTAAGATGAACTGATTTCAGGAGAATTAACACTGCTGTACATGTATGCTACTTCATATTTAAGGCACTGGGTCTCGGATATGAATAAATAGGAATAAAAAAAAAAAAAAAAAAAAAAAAAAAAAAAAATAGGAACAAATTTAATCGTAGATTTGTATCGTATTTCTGAACCAATTGTATCAACATGTCGCCTGAAAAAATCGGGGATTGGTAAAATATGATAATACTAAAAAATAACTAGAGTTTGCAAAACTAACTATTTTTCAGTATATGTTTTTAAATGTTTTGCAATGGATGGTTACTGATTTTATTTAAAGTATGTATACTAGCGTCTATAATGGAAACTTCTTTCTATAGTATGGCCATTTCACAACCATTTACCCCTTACTGATACATGAAAAGTGACAGTGTCGAATATGCAAAACCAAATTATCTCCCCTGTTTATCACAGTTTCGGACAGTATGAGTTTGTCCTTGACTATAATGCATGTGTTTGGAAATTTCATAAAATAAAATGGTAAAATAAAATGGTACGATGGATTGATCAGTAGAGGGTCTTACATGAGTGATGAATTAATATAAGAATGAATGGCCTTTTTGTGGAATTTATCGAGGTATAAACTTGGAAAAGTCGCGGGAATACTGGACGAAGCGAAAACAAATTACAATTTTCGAAAAAAAAAAAAAAAAGATATTTTTTTTTTTTTCGAAAATTGTAATTTTTTAACGCCTCGTCCAGTATTCCCGCGACTTTTCCAAGTTTATATCCCGATAAATTCCACAAAAATGCCATTCATTCCTTATAATTACAGCATTTGAAATAATTCATCAAGAAAATGTGTTTATTTTCCGTTTTCTTAAGAATTATTTTAACTGCGCTTCACGGTTACGGAAAGTAGTTCGGCGTGGGAGTTTGCTGGGATATAAATTTTGGACAGAGACTTGCTACGGGCCAATCAAATGTTAGGGAATTGTGTAAATATTTTTGTGCTGGAATTATTATGATTTATTAAACGAGTTTACCGATTTTATAAGAAATGAGGCGATGCCAAGTTAGACGAGTTTAATAAATATCATATTAAAATCAACACAAATGTTAGATTATATTTATTGCATAATGCATAAGTACATTTCATACATTGAAGCTGTACTGGTCACCCAACTTGATTTGTATATTTATTACATTTATTACACAGGTGTATTATGATTTTTATTACACTGTGTTAATACACTACGAGCTCCCATTTTTAGCTCGCCTTCTGAAGGAAGAAGTGCTTATGGCATACCCTCGGCGTCGTAGGCGTCCGTCCGTCTGTCCGTCCGTCTGTCTTCAACAATTATAATGGCCTATATTTTCTGTTTCCTTGCTTGGATTTGTTTCATATTTCACACACGCATTGCTCCAAGGGTCCTCTACTGCGTTGTGGCAAATCCACGTCCGTGCCGCCCCTTCTAAGCCCAGGGTCAAGGTCACATACTTTGTGCATCTCGAAGCCTTAACGCTCAGTAGCTTGGGTAAATAATGGCCTATATTTTCTGTTTCCTTGCTTGGATTTGCTTCATATTTCACACACGCATTGCTCCAAATCCACGTTCAAATGTGCCCTCGTTTCTTTGCTGCCACCGGGCGCGCTTCGTTGTCCTCTGACAACTCTTGTATGCAATAAATGTAATGTGATGTACATGAAGCGAAAACCCACATATGTATTGTATATCAGGTACCTGCCCACTCAGTAGGCACAAACTGTTCGTTATATCAGGTACCTGCCCACTCAGTAGGCACAAACTGTTCGTTATATCAGGTACCTGCCCACTCAGTAGGCACAAACTGTTCGTTATATCAGAGACACCATCTGAGACATTTTCTGGCAAAATAAACATTCATTCACCATAACCCCACGTATTGATTGGCATTATTATACATTTTATATGAGACGTACACTTTCACACGGATATCAGGGGCGATATCCTTAATATGTTAACGGACATTACTATTTATTCTCTGTATTTATTTTTTGATGTGCAATGATCATACATTATAATCTGTCAAAAGTAATAATTTTTTCAGGTGACACATTTAATTAGTATAAATAATTAAAAAAGATCGTGCCTCATTTGCATATGAAAATAGCCGACACCACTCAATGATTATATCTGTATAGCGGGCACTTGTAATTATTAGAACTGGTGGAATAGGGACACAATTATACACGTATTTAGAATAATAGAATGTTGAACAGTGTAGATCCTGATCAGACTGTGCGGATAGCCGGATACACAGGCTGATCTGGATCTACACTGATCGCAAAACCCATAAGCCCCATCCATTTCTCCAGTCACAGTCACATATATGTTTCTAGAAATTCACAAAACTACGCTGACTCATACTTAACATTTGCATGATCGACAAATAGGAAATGAATCGGGCGAACATTACCATATTTAGAAGTGGAGGGAAAACCACCAATGCGACATTTGACATTTATCAAGTTATCGGCTTCCATATGGTGTTTTTGCTGACAAACTGGGGAATCTATGGGGCGAGGTTTTACAAATTATTCAGTCTTTATTGATATACGAAAATAAATATAACTTTATCTCCGTAATTCCTTCCACTAGCGCCATTTTACTGCTATCTATTTGGTGGTTTTTGATGTCAATAATTCGATTATTTTTTTATAAATAATTAGTTGTTATACATGTATAACAATACTTCCAGGTGCACCATTTTAATATTTGTTTGGTATTTCTATAGACTTGAGTATAGTATAGTATAATTATATTTTTAATCAAGTATATCATTTGTGGATATTAATAAGTACTGAATAATAAAGTTTTAGTATCAATGAATCATTTGTTTCGTATCACTACCTAGATTTTTATATCAATAGTTTTACTATTCATTCGGTATCTTTGGTATTAACCCTTAGACCGCTACTCACAACAATTGTCGTCTGCTGTTGCTTTTATATCTTGCTTTATTTCTCAATAAAAACATGTTTTGACAGCACTTCAGAATCATTTCCAATGGAAATGATTCTGAAGTGCTGTCAAAGCATGTTGTAAATTATTTTAAAGTGCTTGATGATAAAAATGGAAAACAGAACATAAACAGTAGACGACAAAAAAAATAAGATAGTGGTCTAAGGGTTAATATTTCCGGATCTATTGATACCAATAAACACTGAATAAATGTTATTCTAGTAAATCCGCAGTTCACATCAAGAGTTGTTACATATGTACCCAGTGGGTGGCAGGTGGGAGCATGCGATGGGTAATTTAACGATCGGGGTTCATCCTTACCAGAACTGGAGTGTGGCCCGTTTCACTAAACTTTGTACGACTAAAATGTTCGTAAGTGCAAATTTAGGATCGTCTTGAAATTTCAATTGATTGATTTACATATGTTGAGCATAGATGCAGCTTATGCTCAACAAAAGTAAATCCAATAATTATTGTTCAAAAGAAAACATTGTTAATGTGAAATTTACCAACTATCATCATTTTGCATTTACGAACATTTTATTCGTACGAAGTTTAGTGAAACGGTCCACTGGTTTGGCCCTCATATACGTCTTTGGCATTTTGTATGTGACAGTTGAATCTGGTTATACCCCTTATGTGTATTGCGATTATTCGTAATCCTATTTTAGGGGAAGGGACCAAGTGACTTAAGTGTGGTATGGACCTGTCACCATGTCCGGTTATTCTAATTTCAGGGCTGAATATATTTTTTCTGGATGTAAATATTCTGTTCTGGTTTTGGGATTTTCCCCCCAATGCAGCAGATTAAAACAGGATCGAACCCGTTTGCCCGGCCTTACATGACTTAGCTGTTGATTGACCGTTAAACACCAATAAACAAACAAACGTGTGAATTGTGATTTGGGTTCAATGAGAACCCTTTCAACACTGCAGACCTGTATAGTGGTATTGGCAAATAGTGTAGATCCAGATCAGCCGGCTCGGGACGAGCCGTCTCATCAGGATCTGCACTCTTTGCAAGTAATTGTCATATTTTTTATCACAAAAATGCACTATTTTCATAAATGGACTTGTCTGAAAATCATGTTTGTGACGATTGGATTGGTTGGTTGGTAAATTACCATATCACAGTACATTCAATTTACCTAGGGTGGAAAGGGTTAAGGTGTTGGATATGCATATTCAGTGTCGCATGTATTACAAGCGACACACAAGGCGTTTTCTGTCCTACCCACAAGATCGGCACCAGTCCAATAGTCATATTGATAGAATCGAGCTGGCATATATGATTTGGACTGTGTGTGTGCGTCCACGTGTGTGTCCTGTCTCCAATCTGCCGCCGGAGGGGGGTTGGGTTGTGTGTTGTGTGCCGAAAGGCAACATTTTCTTGTGTATATATGTGTTTTCTTTTTTACGCCGCCCAAACCGCCACCTCACACACTACCTGCTACGTGCTATTCGTCTGGGGGGGTGGTGGGGTTGTGTGCCGAAAGGCAACATTTTCTTGTGTATATATGTGTTTTCATTTTTACGCCGCCCGCCAAACCTCACACACACCCAGCTACGTGCTATTCGTCTGTGAATAACAACAGCACAACATTGTTTAGTATTATCTTTATATGTACACGCCATGTGATTTTGTACCTTCGGACATTTCATGAGATTCGTTTACAAAATATACAATATTTTCCGTAAATGGTGTCAAAAGTTGACAAAATATTCAGAGTACATGCGGAATTATATTATCAACTTTTGACTTTATTTCTGAAAAATATTTTAAATGTTGTAAACGTATTTAATGAACTTACGCAGACCACAAAAGGTGCACACTCACATGGCGTGTCTCTTAAATGCATGAATATATGCAGTGGCAGACTTTTCGCCGGATCTGCATAAATCATACCACATAAATAGCAATATCATTATAGGGACTGCAATGAAAATTACCTGGCTTATTTGGAAATAATACATTATGCAGTATAACCATGATAACCTTTGCATAATGCATATTAGCTGCACGATTTCCGCTTTATATGCAACAGGTTGCACTATATCGCTACACCACGTTACACAGTAAAAATGTGCATAATAGTATTTACACTTCGCTGCACTAAAATATAGAAAAAAACCTGTTGACGCTATATTGTTATTCAGGGACAATTGTAAAATATGACAATATTGCACAAAACTATTATCATAAACTTACCTAATAAAGTGTGTATTAGCAAAATTCTTAGGTCAATCTCCACGAATTAGGAAGTAAACAAAGAATGCTTCAAACTTGGAAAGACTACTCCGTCACAACAGTACATGTAATGCAGTGTAGTGACATGTAATTAGCGTTATGTACTCAGAACTGAATGCATAGTAATACATAAATACCGTATGTGTACACCAAATGGAACGTCTGACCTACATTCTATGGTTTAAATGTACATAACCTTAACCCTTTCAACACCACATGCTTGTCTAATGGTATCGGCAAACAGTGTATATCCAGATGAGACGGCTCGTACGTCTCATCAGGCTCTGCACGTTTTGCAAGTAATTTTCATATTTTTGAGAACAAAAATACCCCTTTTTCTGAAAGGACTAATCTGAAAATTATTTTCTGACGATTGGGTTGGTTGAACAATTAACAACAAATTCCATTCCAGTTACTTAGGGGTGAAACGGTTAATACATAAATACTGTTTAAACTAAATCATAAAGTACACTTATACGTGTACAATGCAAGTGGGCCAATACACATATGAAGTATATTTCTATAGTTATATACCGAAACGTGAACAATCACCGTGACCTTGACCCTAAGCCACTACATTGACTTGCAATCGATTATAATTTTAAACTAATCGGAAATGGTCGGGCATCTTTGGGCCCTGCGGAATGGACGCTATAATTATGTAATTTTATCAAGTGCTTCCATAGTTACATGAATAGCAATATATCGGTATTTTTACCCAGATTTTGGCGGCCATTTTGAATGTTTGCCTTCAAGGGGTTGAATAAATAGTAACCGAATTTATTTATTTCATTTAACACCATATTCCACTCAAATGAATCCCTAATGAGCAATAAATCGCACACAACTACTTGTGTCCGACTACTAATGCGCAGTAACTCGTACAAAACAGGTAATCTGGATCTGCTCATTGGTTATCGTTCTTGGAATGGATACATGTCAGGAAAGTGAACGTACTATATTATGTACATGTAGTATCATATATTGTATGTTAGCTGCTTGAAAGGACAATCTGAGTATTTAATTTGAATTATTTTCACTGGAATGTCGCTCTAGTAACTTATAACGTGTGTTCGTGATTGCAAAGCAGTAAACTATGTCACAGACTGATCACAAACTTGATTTACAGTGCAATCTCTCTAAACCGGACACCCTGTGGAACTCCCAGGGTGTCCGGTTTAGATAGGTTCCACTGTATTTAGCAACATATTACGATTTATTTCATGCCCTAATTTGCAGACGACAAACTCCATATTTTCGAAATCCCGACGTTTCTGCTATGTGAAGTACATTCATATCTGCAACTACTGTCAGCAAATGTGCTACATAATTCCATGGCATTAACTTGTTATGTCGATAATTTCACAAGCCTTACAATTTAGCAATTATCGCGCCCGACTGTCGTTGTAGCAGCAACTGCAGACAGGACAGCATGTTGTACAACTTGGTGTGATTGCGTGGATACAAAAGACTGGGGCTACGCTGGTTGCAGACAGTATGATTCACCGTACCGGGATTGAAGCGCGATTAACATTAATGAGTCACACGCTAGACCACTTGTCTGTTTTTGCTGCAGTGCTCTGATCAATTTTAACACTGAATGGTGAAATTGACAAGTAACCAGAATAGACGCATGGAAAACCGTTCAAGAGTGTCCCAACGGTTTAGTTGTAGACAGCATAGCTTAGAGGCTAGATGTCCCGCATTACACGTTGGTAATTTATCCACAGTTTAATTCAGTACCCCAGAGTGACGGCTATATTGCTCTAAAGGAAAATGTGTTAACAGCACTTTGTCTCGGATGATATCTCAAGATATTCAATACAGTGGAACCTCTCTAAACCGGACACACAGTGTGTCCGGTTTAGAGAGGTTCCACTCTAAAACAGACGGATAATTACTTCAAGGCCCACGTTGTTGCTTTGCGGTTATGAACATAATTTTTGTTCAGGTTTGGAAACTATTTATTGTCCTTGTAATAGGTTTGTGGTGGGTCGGGGCCATCGGGCCATCCCCCACACACCGTACATGATTATACACGCAATAGTCGGGAACATATACTAAATATACAATTACAGATATACACCCGCTTTTACCCTTGCAGTACTGGGTAGAAATCACTGTCCTGTTATTTTGTTATGTTATTTTATCATTGAAGGTAAACAGCAATAATTCCAGCACAAAACTATTTACACAATTCCCTAACATTTGATTGGTCCGTTTCAAGTCTTCGTCCAAAATTTATATCCCAGTAAACTCCATGCCGAACTACTTTCCGTAACCGTGAGGCGCAGTTAAAATAATTCTTAAGAACACGGAAAATAAACACATTTTCTTGATGAATTTATTTCAAATGCTGGAATTATAAGGAATGAATGGCCTTTTTTGTGGAATTTATCGGGGATATAAACTTGGAAAAGTCGCAGGAATACTGGACGAGGCCTTAACAAATTACAATTTTCATTCCTATAATTATAATTTTCCATTCATTCCTATAATAACCAATAGGATAAAAATCGCCAATTGGCGATAATAAATGACAATTTTCGAAAAAAATCGCCAATTGCGAAAGTGGTTTTTCCAAGTTTATACCCCGATAAATTCCACAAAAAGGCCATTCATTCCTATAATGAAATCTATACAAATTAAGCACAACTAACCTTTCTCTGTGTCCGGTTTAGAGCGTTTCCACTGTATGTTGTTTTTGACTTCATGTACTCTAGGTTGTATGATCACGTGGTACTAACAACAACAACAAGTACTGAAACTTCCAGAATCCATCATATTCACAGTACGTTTTATTTTATATTGACCTTATTATGAAATATGGCCGCCATATTTTATTTTATTTTGTCCCGAAACGAATATTAGGATACATTTTTTGTCATCAGATTGTGTGTTTGCCATTCATTTATTACGTAGTTAAGATGACTGAATGTTTCTATGTACGAAACATACTATTGTCGAGGGTACTCCGGTTTCATCCTATATCAAACACACATAATGACGCTACCTAGTCGTTTTTGTTTGTTTGCATTACAGCACATTGTCAGCACAACGCGGTACTTCCAATACTTTTGATTTTAGGATGAGTCGTACATAGCAGAATTTCTTTCAGTCGTGCACATTACGTAATTGGGTGCCACTGTGACAAAGTCGGGATAATTTCATTCCTGACCAATACAGTTTCATAGTGGAAACGTCCCAGAAAGTTCCATTGGGACAAGTTCCAACTTAGCCATACACTAACACACAATTTATCTGTGTCTAATCAAGTTTTGCTGACCGATTGCAGAACAGTACAGACCCTGATCAGACTGTGCGTATGTACATACTGATCTGGGTCTATACTGATCGCAAATGCGATAAAGCTTGTATTATCAGATCGCGACACAGACTGATATTTGTCTATTCTGGTCGCAAATGCGATAGCAGGCTAATCTGGACCTACAGTGATCACAAGGGCGATATATCTTGGTTTATCAAGTCGTGGCATAGCCTGATCTGGGTCTACCCTGGTCGTGACTACGATAAAGCTTGTATTGTCGGATCGTAGCACATGCTGATCTGGGTCTACCCTGGTCGTGAATACGATAAAGCTTGTCTTATCAGATCGTGGCGCAGGCTGATCTGGGTCTACCCTGGTCTGAATCGAGTGTATACAGATCGATGGCGAGGCTGATGGGATACCCTGGTCGTGAATACGATAAAGCGTTTTATTATCAGATCGTGGCGCAGGCTGATCTGGGTCTGCTCTGATCGTCAAGACGATAAAGCTTGTATTATCAGATCGTGGCACAGGCTGATCTGGGTCTACCCTGGTCGTGAATACGATAAAGATTGTTATCAGATCGTGGCGCAGGTGATCTGGGTCTACCCTGGTCGTGAATACGATACAGATGATTATAGTTGTGGCGCCTGATCTGACCCTGGTCGTGAATCGATAAAGCTTGTATTATCAGTCGTGGCGCGGCTGATCTGGGTCTACCTGGTCGTGAATACGATAAAGATTGTATTATCAGATCGTGGCGCAGGCTGATGGGTCTACTGGTCGTGAATACGATACAGATTGTATACAGATTGTGCAGGGCTGGGTCCCTGTCGAATACGATGCATTGTATTAGATCGTGGCGCAGGCTGATCTGGGTCTACTCTGGTCGTGAATACGATAAAGCTTGTATTATCAGATCGTGGCGCAGGCTGATCTGGGTCTACCCTGGTCGTGAATACGATAACGATTGTATTATCAGATCGTGGCGCAGGCTGATCTGGGTCTACTCTGGTCGTGAATACGATAAAGCTTGTATTATCAGATCGTGGCGCAGGCTCATCTGGGTCTACCCTGGTCGTGAATACGATAACGATTGTATTATCAGATCGTGGCGCAGGCTGATCTGGGTCTACTCTGGTCGTGAATACGATAAAGCTTGTATTATCAGATCGTGGCACAGGCTGATCTGGGTCTACCCTGGTCGTGAATACGATAAAGATTGTATTATCAGATCGTGGCGCAGGCTGATCTGGGTCTACACTCACTGGTGTTGTATAACGCTCTGGCGTAAAAAGTTTCACGTCGAAAAAGCGCTGGATTCCTGACGAATTCCCATTCAGCTACATGCAGAAGATACCGCACGAACAGATTTTCGTCTAGTAACCGGCATAAGAAATTTGCGTAGGCTACTAGACGAAAAATGCGATTGCTCCAAGTAGAGCTGAGTGGCAGCTAGTCAGGAAACCGGTGCATTTTCCGACGTGAAACATTTTACGCCGGCGCTGGGTGCAGGCAGCACCAGTGACACTGGCAGCAAAGGCCATATAACTTATGTGTAGCTGTGATTGGAGAAATGGGGCTTATGGGATTTGTGACCAGTGTAGCTCCTGATCAAACAGCACACTCATGTAGCCTGATAACGATCTAGAAGCATGAGTGTTTCATTGGTGGAATAACGAACAGTGCAGATCCTGGTCAGACTGTGCGGATGCACAGTCTGATCTGGATCTACACTGGTCTACACTGATATACACTGGTCGCAAAACCCATAAGCCCCATTTCTTCAGTCACAGCCACATTTTATCAGATCGTTGCACTTCAGAGAGTATAGTTCGCCGACTAAAACCATGATTCATTGCGAACTGCGGGACAGGCTGTTCGGTCGTTTTATAACTGTGCGCCGTTGTAATACACTTGTTTCGCACATGGCGTCTCAATCTATTTTAGGCCGCATCCACTTCTCGTCAGTGCTCCAGGATATAGGATTATGCCGTGTGAGTAGTGTTTTCGAGGAGTATTTTCTCAGCCGAATATGAGGTTCGTGTTCATATTATCGCGGTTATATAACAGTTGTATTAGGATTATGGCATGCGAGTAGCGGTTTGGATGAGTATTTTATCAGTCGAATATGAGGTTTGTTGTCATATCATTGTGGTTATATAACAGTTATATTATCATGGTTATATAACAGTTATATTAGGATTATGACAAGCGAGTAGCGGTTTGGATGAGTATTTTATGAGCCTAATATGGGGTTTGTTTTCATGTCATCGCGGTTATATAAGTTATATTCGAATTATGGCGTTTGAGTAGTGTTTTCGAGAGTATTTTATCAGCCTGAGGTTTGTTTTCATATTATCGCGGTTATATAACAGTTATATTATAATCGTTATATAACAGTTATATTAGGATTATGGCGTGTGAGTAGTGTTTTCCAGAGTATTTTATCAGCCGAATATGAGGTGTGTTGTCATATCATTGTGGTTATATAACATCTATTAGGATTATGGCGTGTGAGTAGTGTTTTCCAGAGTATTTTATCAGCCGAATATGAGGTTTGTTGTCATATCATTGTGGTTATATAACATCTATTAGGATTATGGCGTGTGAGTAGCGTTTTCGGGGAGTATTTTATCAGCCGAATATGAGGTGTGTTGTCATATCATTGTGGTTATATAACATCTATTAGGATTATGGCGTGTGAGTAGTGTTTTCCAGAGTATTTTATCAGCCGAATATGAGGTTTGTTGTCATATCATTGTGGTTATATAACATCTATTAGGATTATGGCGTGTGAGTAGCGTTTTCGGGGAGTATTTTATCAGCCGAATATGAGGTTTGTTTTCATGTCATCGCCGGTTATATAACAGTTATATCAGCATTATCACGGGCGAGTAGCGTTTTGGAGGAGCATTTTATCCTCCGTATATGAGGTTTGTTTTTTCTATGATCGAGGTTATATAACAGTAAATTATAGCGTGCTGGAATGTAGTTATATGTATTGTAAGCGGTTCCATGCGGTGTCTGGGGCGCTCAATTCTCCGCAATTGCAAATGATATGACAAACAAAATCGCTGCTAACTCTTTACAGTGGAACACCTCTAAACCGAACACCCTAGGACCCCATTGTGTCTAATTTAGATGCAGTTCAATGTAATTTATATCATTTTCCTGTCTGTTCATAACAGAAAATGGCAACAATTGATCAGCGATTGCTTAATTACAGTGAAACCTTTATAAGCCGGACACCCTGGGGACCTCCCAGGGTGTCGGGTTCAGAGAGGTTTCACTGCAGTATATATGTATATATATAATATCGTATATATATATATGTGTATATATAATATATCATAGTACAAATGTACATTCAAATCATACACTAGTGTATTAAATATGCAACGGAGACAACTACATACTGCATGCTAGGTGATCAGTACAGCTTCAAGGATCTTCAAGGGATGATGATGTGCTTATGCGGTACAATGAATCTAAGGTCCGTGTTGATTTTATATGCTATTTCTTAAACACAACGACAAAGTTCATGAGTAACTCGACACAGCCTCGTTATAGCCTTGTCTCTCATGAAATCAATCAACGAGTTTAACACATATATTAAAATTAAAATGTAATACAGTATTTAGGATGTTTTTACTGATTCCATAAGAAACTCGACAGAGCGTCGTTTCTTGTGATATCAGTAAACTCGTTTCATAAATATGATATTAAATCATCACTCATGTAAGATCCTCTATTTATGACACGTCAACGTACATATGACCCGTCAACGTACATATGACCCGTCAACGTACATATGCAGAGCTCCAGTAGCCTATTTCATCAACATTGCAAAGTATACTTTAGTAGGAAAGTATACTTTGAGGGAGAAATTTTCAATTTTAGGATCAATTTATTAATTTTTATTATACTGAATTTATTACATTATCACAGCCAATTTGGCTGTGATAATGTAATAAATTCAGTATAATAATTCTGCATACTTTTAATCATGAAATATATGCAGTCGTTAGTTCTATATGAAATAATGCATTTCGAGAAAAATAAATGATTACTCCCTCAAAGTATACTTTGCTAGATAAGTATACTTTGCAATGTTGGTGAAATAGACTACAGGTCGGACACGAGTTCGTATCGTGATTTCACTAAAACTCTCAAGATTAAACTGCAACAGTATATTACACTATCCTATCAACATCAAGGTGCATGCTCACGTGGTTTACAACAACAACAACAGTGGCTTAAAGTTTTTGAAAGCGTGCCCACTCCAAAGTAAGTATTATTTGATATTTTCCTTAATAGGTTCAAGGATTTTGATACAATATGGCGCAGCAAACGCGTCTTCATAAGCCTTCATAATTTTGGCTGTGATAATGTAATAAATTCAGTATAATAATTCTGCATACTTTTAATCATGAAATATATGCATTTGTTAGTTCTATATGAAATAATGCATTTCGGGAAATATAAATGATTACTCCCTCAAAGTATACTTTGCTAGTAAAGTATACTTTGCAATGTTGGTGAAATATGCTACAGATAAGGTGTGTATTGGCGTCTTTTACGAAATTATTTTAGCTGAATACGCATTGATTATCAAAAGTGGGAGTACAAAATACTCACAGCAATGTGAAAATTGATTACTTCCTCAAAGTATACTTTGCTAGTAAAGTATACTTTGCAATGTTGGTGAAATAGGCTACAGATAAGGTGTGTATTGGCGTCTTTTACGAAATTATTTTAGCTGAATACGCATTGATTATCAAAAGTGGGAGTACAATATACTCACAGCAATGTGAAAATACGCATTGATTTTTAAACTGAGTAATGAAATACTTTCATAAAGTTGAAAATTCACTTAGATGAGCTGCAAAAAGCAAACTTGTTGCAGCTCAATTAAGTGAATGTTTATATTTGTTATATATTTTGAAATCAGGGGGTATAGTACGCTTTAGACACAAAGCTTATCTTGATCTCTGATGTATAAGCTGACACCTTGCATATACCTGTCCTAAGAGGTAATATTGCAGAAATTGACACATTTTGGCTAATTAGAATTTTATAAAATATTTGAAAAAGTACTATGTTTTTTACAAATATTGGAGCAAATGTATTTATTTTCCTTATCAGTTCATATTTGGCTATACTAACTTCAAAATGCTAGCGCCTACCCAGGTACTCACAACTGAAGGGGTCAGTGGATGTAATTAGCCCCCTTCTCCGACGCGTGTGATTAATGCCATACAAATGTACATTCAAATCATACACTAGTGTATTAAATATGCAATGGAGACAACTGCATACTGCATGCTAGGTGATCGGTACATATTAGGTTAGGTCAGTGGATGGAATTAGCCCCCTTCTCCGACTGAAACCCTTCCATTACTAGATTGCATATTCAATCATATCACATGCGTGTTATTAATGCCATACTCTGAACTGTACGCCGTTCTGTTTCATTGCAATATCCCGATGATAATATTCATATATGTCCACTATCGAATAATTAAAGCTGTTTGAGCACGGTTGTAACGCAACAATATACGTGCACGCTGGTCGAATAATTAAAGCTGTTTGAGCACGGTTGTAACGCAACAATATACGTGCACGCTGGTCGAATAATTACAGCTGTTTGAACACGGTTGTAACGAAACAATATACGAGCACGCTGGTCGAATAATTAAAGGTATTTGAGCACGATTGTAACGCAACAATATACGTGCACGCTGGTCGAATAATTAAAGCTGTTTGAGCACGGTTGTAACGCAACAATATACGTGCACGCTGGTCGAATAATTACAGCTGTTTGAGCACTGTTGTATCCCAACAATATACGTGCACGCTGGTCGATTAAGCTGTGGGCAACGGCTGTTAACGCAACAATATCGTGCACGTGGGGAATAATTACAGCTGTTTGAGCAGGTGTAACGCAACAATATACGTGACGCTGGTCGAATAATTATTTTAGCTGTTTGAGCACGGCTGTAACGCAACAATATAGTGCACGCTGGTCGAATAATTTAGCTGTTTGAGCACGCTGTAACGCAAACTACGTGCACGCTGGTCGAATAATTACAGCTGTTTTGAGCACGTTGTAACGCAAAATACTGCACGTGGTCGAATAATTAGCTGTTTGACGGCTGTAACGCAACAATATACGTGCACGCTGGTCGAATAATTAAAGCTGTTTTAGCACGGTTGTAACGCAACAATATACGTGCACGCTGGTCGAATAATTAAAGCTGTTTTAGCACGGTTGTAGCGCAACTATCTGCACGCTGGTCGAATAATTAAAGCTGTTTGAGCACGGTTGTAACGCAACAATATACGTGCACGCTGGTGGTGATATAATGTAATTCTCATTGCACTGCCTTGGTGGTGTCTTTTTCATTGTGCTTTTCTCTTGATTGGAGCTAATTGCTTTTGTGATATAGTTTACATCGTTCCGTGGCACGATTCGATTATTGTACAACTGTACAACACATCGCGGGAAAGGGCGCACACCAGAATTAAGTTAACCCTTAGACCGCTACTCACAACAATTGTCGCCTGCTGTTGCTTTTATATATTGCCTTATTTCTCAATAAAAACATGGTTTGACAGCACTTCAGAATTATTTCCAATGGAAATGATTCTGAAGTGCTGTCAAAGCATGTTGTAAATTATTCTAAAGTGCTGTCAAAGAATGTTTTTGACGATAAAATGGAAAATATAAAATAAACAGCAGACGACACAAATATTAAGATAGCGGGATAAGGGTTAAACGGTTCATGGAATACGACGCTTTTAAGTGACTGTGTCTCAGATGGTATTGTGAGAAATTGTGAAAACAATTTATTATTCGAGTTCTAGCGACTATGTCGGTAGCAGCACATATTTTGCGGGTTGAACTTCTTAAAAAACACGGGTCTTACGCCGTAATAAATAGTTCCAACAACTTAGCTTGATCGCCTTTTCAGTGTGATAAATGTTTTGTTTGCTTTTTTTTTGTGCTAAATTTATGTTATTGCATATGTTTCCGCAGTCTAAGGGTGCGACGATTAACCGCCGTACTCGATTATTCGCTCCACGGTTCGGTGCACGAATACAATATTCAGACTAGGTGTCAGAATAGAAATCTATTTTTCAGTTTGGTTTTTCCAAAAATATATTTTTAACTCGTTGTAGTTGTTGCTGCTGTGAAATTCCCGGGCTTATTTTTCGCGAAACGCTTTCCACTACACTAAATTAATTATTAGTCTATATGGCCTACACAAACACATGCTGCGAATGATTTCAGGACGTTCAGTCCTTTGATTTTGATTTTGTTGTGAAATTATAATACTATGCAAAACTTAGAAAAGACGTTCCCAATATAGACGCTAGTGTAATTGATTTAAATAAAATAATTTAGTAACCATCGATTTAAAAACATGTTTATAAGTATGGAAAATAGCTAGTTATTTTTCAGTATTAAATATATTCGCCCCAACAAGTGTATAGGGCCCCGCTAAAGCTCGCCCAAATAAATCTGTCTAAGGCTCAACCGAATATATTATACATTGTATACATTGTTCAATGTATACATTTTTCTTAACTCTTTGCATGCTAGCGGCGAAAATATCCGCCAAACGAATTAGGAGTATGTTTTATTTCTCTCTGTAAATGTGTCTTGAAATTTCATTAGAATTGTGTCCTCTAATGAAATTCCATGACATATTCATGACACGTATAAGGAAAAATAAAAGAAAATATAATGAATTGTCATTTGATATTTTTGAACTATTTATAGCCCACAAATTTCCCAGCATGCAAAGAGTTAATACATTTTCAGCAATTGTGATGCGAAAACTACAGATAGCCTTGAAAAGCATAGATATTGTCTTCACATAATTGAGACACGCCATGGGATTTTGTACCTTCGGAAATCTGCGTAATTTCATGAAATACGTTTACAAAATTTACAATATTTTCCGTAAATGGCGTCAAAAGTTGAGTATTCCGCATGTAATCTGAAAATGTTTTCAACTTTTGACTCTATGTATGAAAAATAATGCAAATTGTGAAAACGTATCCCTCCCGCACATTTGGTTTTGGATGGTATTTTCAAGCCTATCGGTATTTAACCCTTTGACCGCTATCTTAATGTTTCGGGCCTGTGTCAATCTTGTGGGTCGGTCGGAAACTAGTAACAATCCATCTTTTATCATGTTTAAGCCTTAGGATTGGCGCGATCGGTCGATGGCACTGTTTGCCCAACGGCTTACAGGGAGCTGATGAGGCGACGTCTCGATCGCCTATTGGGAATTACATGACAGCTATGTTTCACGCCGTTGTTCGACCACAAATGATACAAGCCGTGTGATTTGTGCACTTAAGAAAATCTCCATGGAAAATATTTACAGAAACGGTGATGTTTGCAGTAAATGACCTCGAATGTGACGAAATTTTCATAGCAAATGCGGAATCCGCATTTGCTGTGAACATTTCGTCAACTTTCGATGTCATTTACGGAATATATCGTAAATTTGGATAAAATGTATTCAATACACCTTCGTAGGTACAATATCACATGGCTTGTCACAAATGATTTGTGCCAGAAACCGCCTGAATGGGGAATATGCCGCTCTTGAACAATTTTGCTTCTGTGCATCTCGTACTCTCTGTGGGAGAATAGAAACTCATTTTATAATTCGCGGTACATTCTAAGCCAATCGCTGGCCAATATCGCGCTTCAGTTATTTCACATATTGCAAGATGAAACCCCAATAAGTTACATATTACCGGATTTAGTGACTACCCACTGGACAGGAAATATAAAATCAATACTCGGATGGGAGACTGTATTATAAACCTGGTTAATTATAAGTATGTTATTATATATTTGAAGTAGATGAGGGCGCTCCAAAACGTCGTATATAGAGTGGAGATAGAAAAGATGACTGGTTTTACGTCGACAATCGAAATTCTTTCTTCATGGTAACGACGGGTTTCAATAGAATATTCAGGTGGCTATGAGAGAGAGATATATAGAGGGAGAGGGGGGGACGGTGAGACGGTGATACAGAGACGGAGAGGATGTCAGAGAGGCAGTGGGTGGGTGGGGCTGGGGTGGGGCGGGGCGAGAGAGAGAGTTAGAGAGAGAGAGAGAGTGAGAATTATAGTTACCTATGTACCAGAGCACGCTGGTTTCAAAATGACCTCAATTCGTTCAAGATGGCCGCCACAATATGACGAAACGTGTATTGCGAATGGTATAAAAAGCAACAAATAAATAACTAATGCAACAGTACTTTGAATGTTGCAATTTCGATTGGTGGGTATTAATTCCTGCACTATGTAAGTAAGGCAAGATATAAAAGCAACAGCAGACGAAAATTGTTGTAAGTAGCGGTCTAAGGGTTAAATGGAACCTGATACTCGCTAATGATTGGCTTAGAAATTATGAAAATCTCATTTGGTTTTTGTGCATCACTGCTTGTTTTGTTCCGAACATGGCAGCCATAGCTGGGATCACTCGTCCTCTTAGTTTGACCTCACTGAGAGTCAGTGATATGGTAATTAGTTTTGTCTACGATAGGTGATTTGTATATCCATTTTGTGTCTGCGCTATCATAATTATTATATGGCTGTGACTGGAGAAATGGGACTTATATTAGTTTTACGACCAATGTAGGTCCAGATCAGACTGTGCATCCGCACAGTCTGTTCTGGATATGCACTGTTCGCCATTTAATCAATGAAACTGTCGTTTATGTGCTTCTAACACGTAGTATAGATCATTATCAGTCTAAAGGACTGTGCTGTTTGATAATACACTGGTAAAAAACACCATAAGCCACATTTTCTCCAGTCACAGTCACGTGAAAATAATGATAACTTGTTATTCCTAGGCTGAACCAGGATTAGATTACCTGGCAGGATGATGCCAATTATACCTGCTTGACTCGTACATCATGTTCATATTTCAGATTTATTAATTATCACTTGCCATAATAGTAATACTATAATGCTAATAGATCTAGATTAGAAGATCAGGCCATTTCCTTTGCGTATCAAGTTTACCACTGACAGGTACAAGGTGCATGATCACGTGGTTACAACAACAACAACAACGTCGCCCACTCCAAAGTAAGTATTATTTGATATTTTCCTTACTATGCAACGGATTTTGATGAAATATGGCGCAGCAAACGCGTCTTCATGAGCTGCATTTGGTGGTCTATGGAGTTTGGCACAGAGTTATGTCGTTTTTGCGAAGAATCGATTTCCGTGTCGGAGACACGGAAATCGATTCTTCGCAAAAACGACATAAGTTTGAGCGAAAATACAGAGACCACCAAATGCAGCTTAACAAGACGCGTTTGATGCGCCATATTTCATCAAAATCCGTTACGTAATAAGGACACTATAAAAGAATACGTACTTTGAATCGGTACTTGTTGTTGTTGTTAGTACCACGTGATCATACACCTTGAGGTAACTCTAGGTTAAAGAATACTAAATAGTGCAAAAGCACGCCAGGGGAATATGCAAAAGTAGTCCGGTCTAAAATAAATCCGAGTATTTTGAGGTCACAGACACAGTGTGCTTGCAAATTCTGATCCATTACTGTCCACTTCCACTCGGGAAATTTGTTATGGGGGGGGGGGGGGTATTAACCACAGTTTTCAGCATATTTGTAGAATGAAAAATAAAACACTGAACCTTTTGGTCACGTGATGTAAACACGGTTACAGTTGTTTTATAATGTAAACAATATTGGGGGACATGACGAGGTTAATTGTTTCTTTCTTAGAAGTAAGAGGAACTATTATTTTATTCATGCAGATCCACAGAAGACAGATTGAAGGTCGTGCAGAAGTAGGTCCCACAGAATGTATCTATTCGAATAGTGAAAGTAAGAGAGACTGACCTTATTGGATGGGATTCGGTTAAACTATTTACATATACACATTGTTTTACATTTTCAATATTTGAAAAATTAATAAAAAGAGTGACTTTAAAACAATGTGTATTAAATGTGCTTCCCTTCGGAGGTTATTGGAACTTACTATTTACATAATTATACAATGTACATTGTATTATATATGCATTGTTACTAGTAAAACCTTTTGGTGTGCTCTAACCTCTAGGGAACGGGTAGGAATTCCGAGGTTCGTGCGTATGAATTCCGAGGTTCGCTCGTAGGAATTCCAATAATTTCTTCTTTGAAATGTACATATATACGAGGGCTGTTCGTAAATTATTGAGACACTGCTTGTGGCGGATTTTGTTCAAATTTGGTACAATACTTACAAATAAATAAATAAAAATGAATAAGCGGTCGTATACTTATATTTATCCCGTCAACACAGTGCGTATATATGTGCCGTGAAACACGGTGCCGTGAAACATTTTTGATATCCAGTCAATACAATTTTTGCATTTTAAAGCCCGGCATTTGTAGGTGTTGACGGGATAAATAGAATAGTAGGTTAGTGCCGTGAATGGGGAAAAAATATCTGGCGCGGCACGGAAACGGGATGTGCTCGGCAGAGCCTCGCCCATCCCGTTTCCTGAGCCTTGCCAGATATTTTTTCCCATTCACGGCACTAACCTACTATTCTCTATCTATTTTCCTTATTTCTGAACCAAAGTATATGTTGTGACCACTCATTTGAACCGTCTCTCCGAGACGGTTCAAATGAGTGGTCACAACATATACTTCTGATGAGAAATAAAGAAATTATTGAGCCTTGCCGGATATTTTTTCCCATTCACGGCACTAACCTACTATTCTCTATCTGTTGTGGCACGCGCGGGTAGGGGTACATGGAGCACGCCGTAAACCTGCATCGTGACAGTTATAGGCCCTATGGATTATTATTATGAAAACAAGGAAATAGTGGGAGAACGTCGTTCTAATGCACGTCATCTATGCGTTACTATGCTGACGTCAATATGCGAACGTTTATTGACGTTTGCATGAATAATAAACAAGTACCATACGTTCAACGGAAGTTGGTCAGAAATAAAATGCGGCTTCATTATGAGTTAGGGAAAACGACGGAGCAGCGCACATTTATCAAATGTTGTGTATATTTACGGTAGGCCATTCACCGATGGAAACAAAGAAATTCCTGACATATGTGGTAGCGGCGTGTCCAGAGCCTTGGTCTATAGATGACACGGACGTTTTTCAGAAGATTCCTCGACTCCAGTAAGCTCTAAAATTTGACGTCGAACGTGTTGAATTCAATACGAGAGGACGCGTGCCAGACTGTGCGGGTCATTACCTTACAAAACGGCATTGCAGTATAAACTGCACATAGAATAGTAATATATGTATATGATAAGCGGGTTCAGCGTCATATGAGGTGCATTCGGTTGAATGCTGTGTACATTAAGAGGGAGTGACTGTGTGACAATTACGTTAAAACGTCATTGAGACCCGCTGACGTCGCATTTCCGACGTCGGAGTGCTCCGCCTACCCCAGGATGATGCTCTAACTATGGCCACTGTGATCCAGTAGCCGATTTCATCAAAATTGCAAAGTATACAGTTGTGTCCGGTGATTTCGCGCGTCCGGTGATTTCGCGCATCTGTTTAATTAGCCTTGTCAACCTCTCGCTACCTGTAGCCTATTTCACCAACATTGCAAAGTGTACTTTCTTAGCAAAGTATACTTTGAGGGAGAAATTTTCAATTTTAAGATAAATGTATTAATTTGTATTATACTGAATTTATTACATTATCACAGCCATTTTGGCTGTGATAATGTAATACATTCAGTATAATAATTCTGCATAGTTTTAATCATCAAACATATGCAATCATTAGTTCTATATGAAATAATGCATTTCGGAAAAATCAATGATTACTCCCTCAAAGTATACTTTGCTAGATAAGTATACTTTGCAATTTTGATGAAATCGGCTACTGGTGTCGTTATTTTAGACGTCAACCTTTTCATAAAATATACAACTTCTGACGATATTTGGCCAGTCTAAGTATATTTGGTGAGTACAAGTTTAATTTTTTGTGTCAGTTTTACTCTTCATATCCTATTAAATGCATACGTTTTTCCCCTCAAAAATATATCACATTTTGCAGAAGACATCGTCTGTCAACGCCATGTTTACTTCTGTTTTGTGAATGAAATAGTTGGTACCGGGTCGAGTATATTAAAACACACAAATGACGTCATTGGGGAAACCGCTGACAAAAATGTTCAATGTATGGAAGCCCAAACTTGTTAGAATTTATTTGTTTTGTCGTATTTTGAGTACTTGCATTAATCTGGGTATTAATCTACGCTGGATGAGCTATACTGTCATTAATTTGTTCCCTGACTGTAATTTATCACTTACTGACTTATTTACCCCATTCCCTGAACGTAGACTTGACACTCATATTGGCGTGTATTGGCCACCATACACAAATATAATTAACTGACGTCACTAAAATCGCACTGCGCAAGTACACCGGACATCCAGATTTTCGGGGAATACTCAAGGTGAGTTCACAAATGGCGGCCGTTTACATACGGCGGAATGGCGAGTTATTATGCATATAAAGTTGTACAGGGCCGGATTCAGGATTTGAATAAAGTGGAGGGGTGGGGGGGGGGGGGGGGGGCGTAGGTGAGGGGTTCTGGGGTTCCTCTCCCCAGAAAATTTAGAAAATTGAAGTGCCCCAGATGCATTTTCCTCGCATTTCAGAACAAAATACGCTAACATTTACCCAAGTGCATACCAGTGGTACCAGTGGTATGCACCGGTTACTGGATCATTCACCATATTAAATTGCAAGGGAAAAGAGGGATCTAAAGTAAATTTTATAAATTGCTTGATCGATTTATGGTCTGACAATCTAGAAATATTAAAGAATTGGAAAAGACATCGACAACTAATACTTACTTATTTTAGGTGAAAAGAAGGCAGTCAGAGGTGCCTGGTTTAAACGTTTTGATGCCATGTAACTTGTAATGTTGTTGTTGTTGTTGTTGTTGTTGGTTAGTTTCCCTCCGTTATACATCGCACCCCATGATAATCTGGGTAGTTTCTAAATTCTTAATTTATTTTAAAGGTACATGCCCACGCAGCAGGTTACACGGTACTACTACTTTTCATTTTCTGTCATGCCTTATATGAGCCATTTGTCTACCCACTAACGAGTTATTTTTAATTACGGCGCGTATGAATTGGTGTTAAATCGCGTTGTATATGCTGCGACCGGAAAGGGTATTGTCCGACCTCATGCTATTTTTACCAACACGCGTCACGTGACACGGTCAACCATATCACATCTTTGACATGCGCAGTGAAGTATCGGAAGTTGAGAAGAAAAATCTCTATTCGAGTCCAAATCTAAATCTCCACGTAACTCTTTCCATTTGGTGATCTGGTCGCCAATATTAACCACTCTCTCTCTCTGTACTGCCTGTCACTCAGACATTTCGCCTTTTTTTTGGCCGACGCCTTTTCATACAATTTCCGTCCTGGACGTTTCGACATGTTGATATTCTTGTTTACATATTGGGAAGCCTACTGGCGCGCGTAGTATATTGCGCATGCGCACCGCAAGCCGTGATGTGAAAGTCGTCGTACCCGCACATTATCAAAATAGACTGTTATCGCCGCGCGTCGCTAACAGTAAATTGATAATTAATAAATGATTATATTTGTATAGCGGGCACTCTTAATTTTTAGAACTGGTGGAATAGTGACATAATTATACACTTATTTAATTTCTATAAAGAACATTTTGTGCCTACTGCGTGGGCATGTACCTTTAAGTTGTAGATTTTTTTGTTGTGTATTATTTTAAAGTGGTGATGGACATACATGTATATAGTAGGATTTGTTACGTAGACTTTAACAATTATATATTTTAATTTACACTCACTGTACAGTTCATGTATGATGTAATCATAAATGTTACTGATAGCCTTTTCTAATCTGAGTAAAACAATCATTGCTTCGTCCCCCCTGGATCCGGGGTTAGCTACAATGTAGGTCTGAATATGCGATATTTATAGATCGGTTACGTTATTGTTTCCTTAGCTGCGCGAAATCACCGGACAGCACCGTACTTATATAGCAAAGTATACTTTGAGGGAGTAATCATTTATTTTTCCCGATATGCATTAGGCCCTACTATTTCATGTAGAACTAACGACGACATATATTTAATGATTAAAAATATGCAGAATTATTATACTGACTTTATTGCATTGCTAGCTAGCTACGGACGGTATGGGAGTAATTGCAAGAGTTACCGTTCGCAACGAGGGGGTTGTCATATTTTTGAGCTCTTCGAAATGCACTTTCCTGTGTTTTACGGCATTTAAATTCAGACTCCGACTGGTGGTGGGAGGGTGACTTTTTTGTTATTGATGAAAAAGTACTTACTTTTGAATATTATTTAGATTTAATGTGTTTAATAGCCAAAAGTTCGTCGGCAGCAAAACGTGGAACAGACAGTAGTGTAATAAATATGCAAATTAGCTTGTTACAGAAAACAGGCTTGGTGACCAGTACTGCTTCAATGTATAACGATGTGCTTATACAATAAACATAATATAACATCTGCGGTGATTTAATATGGCATTTATTGAACTTATTGACTAATTTCATAAGAAAATTGGCATATAATCGTTTCTTATGAAATCAGTAAACTCGTTTACTAAATATCATCATGTTGAAGATACATCAATCATTGATGAGTTCAGTCATTACACGTACACTGTCTATGTTGACAACCATCATATTATAGGAATGAATGGCCTTTTTGTGGAATTTATCGGGGTATAAACTTGGAAAAGTCGCGGGAATACTGGACCACAGGTGATGGGAACAACTAATCTGATAGTCTGTTGTATACTTGTATAATATCTATATATATACACCGTCATGTGATTTTTTTCCCGTCACCTGTGTACTGGACGAAGGCCGGAAGGCCTCGTCCAGTATTCCCGCGACTTTTCCAAGTTTATATCCCCGATAAATTCCACAAAAAGGCCATTCATTCCTTATAATTCCAGCATTTGAAATAAATTCATCAAGAAAATGTGTTTATTTTCCGTTTTCTTAAGAATTATTTTAACTGCGCCTCACGGTTACGGAAAGTAGTTCGGCGTGGGAGTTTACTGGGATATCAATTTTGGACAGAGACTTGCTACGGGCCAATCAAATGTTAGGAAATTGTGTAAATATTTTTGTGCTGGAATTATTAGCGGACATTGTGATATTTTTCAGCGATGTGATACAAATCTACAATTAAACTATTTTTCCTATACTATTGTATCACTTTCTCGGCATATCTGAAACCATTGAGGGATCGTAGCGAGTTATTTCTCTTTGCAAATCTATTTATAGAGATCAGATACTATGCTGTATTTCAACGTTTGTTTCTTACTGAATAGCACAACAATTGGGGTTTGCAAACAGAGTAGAGCCAGATCAGACTGCACATGTGTGCAGTCTGATCTGGGTCTATACTGTTTACAATACAATTAATACGTGTGTAAATATGAATCTGTCAAATAATGCAGTCCCTGATCAGATTGCACATACATGTACATGAATATGGATATTGATATATACAATGTACATGTGTCAACGCTAGTCGAAAACATTATACATAATGACTCCTTTTCACAACAATTCAAGCTAGATTCGCCCTTTCTACGAACAATAAGGCCAAAAACTACACAATTCGGACAGGATTTATATAAATAAATTCAACGGGAGATAACTAGCTACGATCCCCCATTGCCTGTTAAATCTACACGCCCACTCAGTAGGCACAAACTGTTCTTTATATCAGAGACATCATCTGACACATTTTCTGGCAAAGTAAACATTCATTCACCATTACCCCAAGTATTGATTGGCATTATTATACATTTTATATCAGACGTAAATGTCCACACTGATATCAGGGGCGATAATTGTGTTTCTTTAAAATGTTAACGGACATTATTATTTATTCTCTGTATTTATTTTTAATGTGCAGTGATCATACTTTATAATCTGTTTAAAATATATTTTTTTCAGGTGACGCATTTAATTAGTATACATATTTAAAAAAGATCTTGCCTCATTTGCATATGAAAATAGCCTGATACCACCACGAGTCACTATCTGTAAAATACTGATATCAGGGGCGATAATTGTGTGTTCTTTAAAATGTTAACGGACATTACTATTTATTCTCTGTATTTATTTTTAATGTGCAGTGATCATACTTTATAATCTGTTTAAAATATATTTTTTTCAGGTGACGCATTTAATTAGTATACATATTTAAAAAAAGATCTTGCCTCATTTGCATATGAAAATAGCCTGATACCACCGTGAGTCACTATCTGTAAAATAAATATTACTAAGTGATTATATCTGTAAAGC
Organism: Conchocele bisecta; assembly: GCA_029237695.1. Taxonomy (NCBI): domain Eukaryota; kingdom Metazoa; phylum Mollusca; class Bivalvia; order Lucinida; family Thyasiridae; genus Conchocele; species Conchocele bisecta. Next base: position 92,467,138 of record CM055274.1, read on the forward strand.
GGGCACTCGTATTTTTTAGAACTGATGGAATAGTGACACAATTATACACGTACTTATTTAATTCCTATAAAGAACATTAAATATTCTTTATGGGAATTAAATAGAATAGTGACACAATTATACACGAACTTATTTAATTCCTATAAAGAACATTACATTACATGTTCTTTATAGGAATTAAATAAGTACATGTACGTGTATAATTGTGTCATTATTCCATTCTAAAAGTGTTGTGCTTATTGAGTGGGCATGTACATTTAAGACAACGTCAAGAGTATGCACTACAACTACATGCTGACCTACAGTATTATTGTCCGTTGATCATGGCACTACCATAGCGATTAAGCAATTACGCCAGTCTCGCCCTTGTAACTGATAACAGCGTAATCTAAATGGTAAATCGTATACAGTAATGCAATTAGAGTCACTTCGCAAACAAACAAGAAAGCACAACACTTGTGATAATTACTCAGTTCGTGCAACTGGATCATACAAGTCAGTCAGATGGTGCTGGGCAAGCATTTTGATAATTGTATGCATGCTCCTCTTCAGGAACACATTTTCAGATATTTTAGAAATACCGCTGAGCAAATAATGATATAGTCCGGGCGTCAGTAAGAAAAGCGTGCATTAGGGTCCGCACGAAGTTTTATTGCATTTTCGTGATTACCAACCAATACTATTAAATATTTTCATGATTACCAACCAATACTATTAAATATTCCGCCGGGTGTCACTCCAGCACCCTTGAGCATTTTTAATAATCTGCATAAATCCATGATGGCCGCCAGTTTAATATTTATTTTTATTTATTTATTATTTAAGTACTATTTGTCGGAGATAATACATTGGTATAATCAGGTTTTCGGACCCGTGGATTTGTTTAGGAACATTTTCGACTCTTTTCAACATTGTCTCAGCTATATATTGTCAAGATGGCCGTCAAAAATCAATAGTGTCTAACAAAAAAATAAAAGTATGTCGCCTATCATTGACATACATAATTATATAATTGTATGCGTTTTACTTCACGGTGTGTGGCACACACCAACGTGTGAAACAATGTATGCAGCACACATGTTTATTGCCGTACATACATAAATCCAAGATGGCCGCCAAAAGTTTTCAACATTTGCTAATCTGTTTCTCATATTTCTACAGCTAACACATCTGAGACGTAAACCATCATATCATAGTGAATTGCAAATCCTTACTTTTATACCAAAGGATGTACTGTTGTTGGATACTTTTCTCAGTTAGATACATACAGGATGCATGCGAAATGTGCCAAATATGCAGTAGTCACAATATAGCACATACTTGCATGATACTTCAACATGAGTCTCGTGAAATCACACATTTCTACACTCTTCACAATGTCAATGTACATATGTCACGTAGTCATACACGCATACTGTTTGGAACATCATGGTTACTAGTCAGCATTGCAAAACGAGGTATTTTCAATGATATATGCCAAACCAACTGAATTTAGGTATGTATGTATGTAGTGCTTCTGATCTCACTCAGTATCATGATCAGAATCATCATCTTCAGCATAGGCAGCAGCTGTTTTTGTACGATCGTTTTGGCAAACAATTTCTCCCCGGCTCCCCGGCATGTGCAGAACATGGTGAACGATAATTTGGCAGCTGTACAGCGGCATAGCGCAGTATAACATGGTCTCTGCGAGGAACATCCACATCGAATCATCTCCAGGACCTCAGGAGGGGCGAGAGGGACATTTGGCGAGAGGGACATTTGGTGGCAGCATAATGGGAATAAGTGATTTCGATACTTCATCACGTGTCCATCCACACTGGGTTGGATCCAAGGATGATGGTGTTGAATTGGCTGCATACTTCCATATTGCTGTCTGGATATGTGCACGCCGTACATTTTGCTCAAATGACTCTGTGGTGGGTGGCAGAGCTTTCAGATCAGGTGTTTTCGTGAGCTTTGGTTTCGCCATCTTTGCCGAACATCAGACATGCGAGTCGTCTTGTTGCTGACATAGCATGCGACGATAAATTCAGTTGCTTCGTTAATCACGTCAGTAATGGCGGCATTCTCTTCACCAAGTGAGTGCAGAACTCGGCCCGCAACCAGTGTCTTTTTAACAGTTCCCTTCCCCCTACCCCACAACTGTGCCACTGTGTCGCAGCCAGTAAGGGAATGTACAGCTGGTAAATATTTCACGATGTCTTTGTGTTTTTCTACTGTAGAGCCAATATCAACCAATGCACGTCCTGCACTGGTTGCCTCCATGGTTAATCGACCATGCATGTTGAGTTCCGAAAAGTGGTACATAAGGAGAACAAATACATCCGTGTCGTCAGAGATAACGTTAATACACTGGGATCCAGCTTCAGCAACCTGAGCAACTTGGTGTATCATAATGACGTCGGCCTCTTCCTGTGTGTTGAGAAGGTCCCTGCGTGGCAGTTGAATTCCGTGGTGTATTTCTACTGGTGTAGGATCGGAACCTGTAATGACAAGTCTGTGTTTGCTCTTACTTCCTCGTCCAGCCTCTGTCAACTGTTGGCATATCAGGTCAATAAGTTGCACTTTATTTTCCGTCACAGTTAAGACCACATTCTGCGGCGGCAGTGGAGTGTTCATGGATAGCATATGACGTCTGCTTGCATGCTTTCCAGCTCTAGCAAACCGTGTCCCACTATTGATGCTGAAGTCATGGTACCTTTCAAACACCACATATATATCAGATGTCTTGTTCTTCGCCAAGATGTAACCTGTGAAATTATCGAAAAAAGCAGGTACAGTTCCCCTATTGGGCCAATGCAGTATCCAGAGAATTGCGGACCTATCAATGACAGTAACATCCGGTTGGATACCCAGTCTGCAGGAGACTTCCACTTGTCAATCGACTGCAGATATGCATGCTGTATGCCCATTTCTTCAGTGTTGACGGCTGTAACGTAATTCCAATGATACCATGTAATCCATGTCCGTAGCGCATGAAGGTGAACTCTATACACATATCAGACCATATGCCGTTCCATAATCCTTTCTTGTGCCGCATCACGTGTTCTCCCATCATGAACTGGTGAAGGATATTTCCATGGAGCCTCTCCATCGATCGAAGGTAGTAGAGGTATAATTAGAATAGAAGTAAGGTATAATTTCTGACATAGCCACAAGATGCAAAGGCCAGTCTCCTTCATGCTCAGCCCTGACAAATACCATCATAATGAAGACTGGTTTCACGAGGTTCTGGACCCATAACTTCGTGATTGGGCGTTTACGTGACTGTGATTCCAGGGTGTCGATTAGCTGGCAGTGTGTCTCCACTTGCTGCAGGATTGGACGAAGCACCTCCTCAGTCGAAGGGCCCTCATATTTTGTGGGAACTTTTTTCCACTGAGCATATGAGCGACACCCCCGAACGCAGACTTCATTACAGCACAACAGACCACTGTCCGCCATCAGGTGTCCAACGCATCCCACAAAACTCATCAATGTGTGCATCCCACCCAACCGTGGTATGAACTGCGAGAACTTCTGCGGATACACACAGGTAACATCAACTACAACTCTGTAAAGTTGCTGATCGTTGGTGAAAACTGTGATTGATTGCCCACAATCCTTTGTCAGGCGCTGTCCCTCCACCATAGCAGTCAGCATTGTGTCGTGGTCGGCAGGATCCATATCGATTAGTGTTGTATATATGAGCCGCGTCGTGAGAAAACATGTCTTCGGGAAATGTTTGGTCAAATTGACATTTTGTTACTATGACAATGGTATATGCCTTATGAATTGAATGCTTTTTATTTGATCATGATATCTGCAATATTCATTAAGATATTACATTTGATAAAACACCACTATTCAGGTCGTTTGAGCAAATGTGACGTCACGTAAAAGCGACGTCAAAACGACGTTACAGTAACTACGTATCTCCCGGTACACATGGAATATACGCCAACATTTACAACAGTTTGCAAGTTGACAAACTAGAAGCATGTTGGCATTGAATAATGAATGTATAGACGGATGAGCTTGAGTCCTTTAGTAATACATGAAAATGAAAAGCGACAAAGACAAACCGGCAAGTTCATGTACCAGCAGGTATAAACGTGCGCGGGTACGGCGGATTCGGTATGCTGATTTCTTGTTTTTGACGTCCTGTTTACTGATCGTTTTAATAGTTTTTCTAATGCACTCTATAAATATCACGCAATCTGATCGGCTGATAATCATACATTACAGGTATATCATTGTTGATGAACGGTCGCAAATTATTTCAATATGTATTCTTACGCCAATACTAAGTTTGAGGTCGGTCAATTTACTCTGCCACATAATGACCGACCAAAACATGGGGTAACTCACATAAAATGTCCCAAGTGGTATTCTGGTATTATTGTGAAAGACACAGCTGGCTTGCATATGAAACGTCTTGGTCCGAAACGTCCTGGTGACGGCGAAAAATAAATACAAATATCTCACCGTTGATCACGTTTTATATGTGTTGGCAGTAATAAATCGTTCACACAAAGATAAAGTATGTATCCTGTGTAATCTTGCATCTCAAATGGTAGTATATCATGAATGATTAGACGAGTTATCACAATATGTATCAACATCAGGGAAGTTTGACAGGTGGCCGCCATTGAAATATTGTTGCACTGGAGTGATATTAAATGCACAAAGTAGTAAATAAGGCAATTATAATTCTAACGACGAATTTATTGCTTTTATTATTGAAAAATAATGAAATCAGCAACATAAACGTATATACTAATATCTTGTAATTGTGTTGAAACTATTTTTTTCGTAGAAAATATTATTTGTGTGATCCTGCTTGCAATCAAGTACGATTTTCCAACGAGACTCGATAAAGTTTGCAAAACAGTAAAGGAGTGCATTAGAAATAGGTTAACCACATTGTAATTTTCAAATTTGCGGCGTATATCAGAAAATGATAGGTCGGAAAACATTTTTAAAGAGATTTTCCGACCTATCATTTTCTGATATACGCCGCAAATTTCAAAATTACAATACTAAAAGTATTCTATAATAATTGTAGAAAACCACCTTCATTTGAATGCGACAAGCCTTAGCTTACATTATCGGTATTCTGCATTCATGTATGTATACAACAATGTGTTACGTACATTCATGTATACAACAATGTGTTACATCATAGTTATGCAAGTCTTGGTTTGCAAGTGTTGTTCTATGGAAAACGATTTAATTTGTATTGGCAATACTATCTGCACTGTTTGTCGCAAATGTAAAACTCACGAGGAAATGAACTTTCGACACATGCGCAATATAATATATAAACTTAGGTTTAAACGTGTTTACTGATGGGGGGCTGGTTAGTACCGACGGCCGGTCAGACATTTGTTACCGAAATATCAGCTTGGTACACCGCCTTGTGTTTGTTTTGGGAGTGTTACGGTGGCATTTTGTCTTTTGGAGAGTCAACTCGCCTTGCAGTGAGCGAGTATCGTAGCCTATTGTTCTGAAGCAAGCAACTGAACTTCGAAGTCAGAGTCAGCGGAAATTACGTCAACTAAGTTCACAACGTCATATCTTGTGACGTCGTCAGACTCCCGAAGACAGGTTTTCTCGCGACGCGGCTCATATGGCCTTCGTTGCTGGTTGAACAGCCTGTCCACTTTCTCTGCAGAGCTTCGTATTGAAACCAGCGAACTCTGGTACATTCTGGTCAGATGAGCATGCGATTGCCTTCAGGAACGAGAAATCCAAATCGCGAGTTCTTGCAAGCTGTACCGACTGGTGGGCCAATATGCGGATAGGTAATACGCTGCGCTTTGCTTCACTGGTTGGCATCGCGGGCTTCTTAGGGCCTATGTATCGTTCAACCGGAACATTTTCAGCTACAGGTATTTTCATCTCGTCACGGGTCACTCGCCTGATGGTATATTCTTCATGGCGTGTAGATTGTGTCGTGTCATCCTTAGCGGTTAGAAGCACTGCAAGGGAATGGGTAGATACAAGTCCGTTCTGAGAAGAAATGTTGGCATCAAAATTATCCTCAACAACTTGAACAAGGCCACTGCTTGCATTTGCAACCGCACTTGTTCGCGAATCAATAGCTGCTGCCTTTGCCGCTGATGTCTTGAACCTGTTTACTTCATCGTAAGAACAAGTCACACCATAGTCATACATATGCTTTATGAAACTTTTACGGCTGACTAGTACGCACAGTGCTACTTGAAGTGGGGTTGGTCGTTTGGTGATAGCATTAGTTAACATGTTTCCTATAAGAGCTCCCGGAAGTGAATGGGTTAGTTTCTCAGAAATTTTGGACAGTAATGAGTGTAGAGTGGGACTCACAGACTCGAGCGCAATATCAATGTTCATTCTAGTTTGGTAAGTGTTACATTCGGATGATAACTGTTTATATTCTTCAGAAATCGTCTTGGCGAGTCGTTGTAGTGACACGTCTGAGGTGTCGTCTTCATCTGAGGCTATTAAATTGATCACCGTAGATGCTTTATTGCGAAACAGTATCAAACTTGCGAAGCCAGCTCCAGACAGAATCAAAATATCGGAACCAAGTATATCGGATAACTTGGACAATAATGTTCGACGAGAACAGAGCTCGCCACCATGCTCTTTGTATAACTTATGCACTTCTACTGATTCCAGATGTGTAACATGTCACGTTTCATAGACGTAATTGTAGACATTATTGCGGGTTCAACTTCATTAATATGCTCCGCAGATTGCGCTGCGGTTGAGACAGATCGGGCCATGACAGATTTTCTACAATCGTCATGATATCTCGCGTCTGCAACATGCAAATCACTAATTGCACCGAGTACGCGTTCCTTAACCTGAAGCCCGTGTTCATCTTGGCGGGATTCGCATTTATCGAGAATCCCGTCCTTGAATGTGTGTTGTTCACCACGGTCAGTCGTTCGACACAACACAGTCCGTCTCCATCGAGTAGGATTCTTTCTGTCATAGTCCATTAAACAGTTTTCGCCACAAAATAAACATTGTAGTTTAAAGTAAAAATGTTTTGTTTCGAAGCTGCGCAATCGCTTGCTTGACGGCGCGTTTTCATAATTATCCCCATCATGTTCGCACATAGACAGATATTTGAAACGTTTCAGTGCTAGAATCAGCACTGAAACGTTTCAAATATCTGTCTATGTGCGAACGTGATGTGTACGACGAAACACAGTTCTTATGGTATTTCAGTTCACCTGCATTTGATCTTCTTTCAAACGCTTCGTGTTTGCCATCTTTGCTCGCCTCGATTATGCTTCGTACCCGATCCAGGCCTGCGGTAATCAACGGTTTCCCAGCCTGCGTATCATCACAATCGAAGATACAGTCATCCATAATGGAACATCAATCTGAAAGGCAAATATACATGTGTTCAGAACACGTTGCAACTTTTTGAGCACACACTGTATATTTTAAATTGAAATAATTAGTGATGACGTAAAGGTACCCCAATTGGATCACCGGATGTCGCCGCACATTCGGGAAGGTATGTTTGCTTTGTACGCACTGATCGTGGTTGGTGTTTTAAACTATTGGTTACGTTATAATATTGACACCTCCGAAAGGGGAGGTGGGCTATATATTGATTTTTATGTTTTTTCCAGGATATTTGTGTTGGAGGTAGAACATTGAATGTTATTGGTTGTAAACAACGTTGAAATCAGCAACAAATAGCAATAGTGCAGCTCAAACGGTCACAACAACGTGGTGAAAACACTAGTGTCTGTACATTAAGCATTATTACCCTTCTTGTTACCCTCTTCCATCATGTAGGTGGCCGGATATGCAGCGTACATGTGTCTGTAAACTGGAAATCGGGAAACGCGTAGCAAACTTCTGCTAAAACAAATGGCGCGTTGTCGCACTAAGTGAAGTAACTAAGCGATGGAGTGCCTCTTCCGATATCGGTTTTCTTTTCCCGGAGGAAACCGCAAATGTCCGTAAATATAGGGAATATAGGAATTAGGCGGCCATCTTGGATTTATCCAACGGAGGCAATACCAAATTTACCTCATACATGTTCTCAAACATTGTTATGTGCCGGGCACCGTGAATATATTATATTAAAACGCTCAAAATGGTCGATGGTTGTCAAGGATAGGAAATTGTTAAATTGTTTCTTGATAATATTTATTTTTGGCGGCAATCTTGAATTACATAAATGTTACAATGTTAATTTAACTCGAACACTTTCTCAATCTAGTCAACGGGTAAAAAAACGAAACATAGCGACCTAGAGGTAAAAAAATAACACTTATATGAAATATACGGAAATTCGGTGGCCATCTTGGATTTACGCAAATTATTCAAAATGCTCAAGGGTGCCAGAGTGGCACCCGACGGAATATTAAATAGTATTGGTTGGTAATCACCAAAATGCAATAAAACTTCGCGCGGACGCTAATGTACGGTCATCCAATAATACCCTCTTTGACGCCCGGACTAATAGTTAACAATCACATACCCATAAGTACCGCCCGCACAACCGCCTCTATTGTCATTCCATTGTTTGGACTTTGTTTTCATTTCTGGAAATAACTTGTAAGCACGTGTATAAAAGGCCTATTTTTCGTAATAAAATCAATACTATTTGGTCAAATTTCATAAAAATAAAAGACGGCTCATTCTTAAATTTTGCTAAAGTATAATAGATATTTCATCGAAAATAAAGTGTTTGCATTGTGGATAATATTATAGGAATGAATGGCATTTTTGTGGAATTTATCGGGGTATAAACTTGGAAAAGTCACGGGAATACTGGACGAAGGCCGGAAGGCCTCGTCCAGTATTCCCGCGACTTTTCCAAGTTTATATCCCCGATAAATTCCACAAAAAGGCCATTCATTCCTTATAATTCCAGCATTTGAAATAAATTCATCAAGAAAATGTGTTTATTTTCCGTTTTCTTAAGAATTATTGTAACTGCGCCTCACGGTTACGGAAAGTAGTTCGGCGTGGGAGTTTACTGGGATATAAATTTTGGACAGAGACTTGCTACGAGCCAATCAAATGTTAGGGAATTGTGTAGATATTTTTGTGCTGGAATTATAATAGCCGTTAAAATTGGGCAAGTTTTGTGAAAGACATGCAGTAATGGTAGCTACGTCACTGATACGTCCCTGTCTGGTCGTGGATTGACGGCAACCTCTTAATAGACCGGGAAACGGAAATGGAGAGGACATTTCCCGCCAAATACGAGGTCACTCGATCGTGGCTGAGACTGGAAATTTGAAGTGGTCAATGGAAAATGGGGCTAAAAAGTGACGGTTAGCCCCCTTTTCCATCGACAGCGGACCAGGAACTATTTCCCAACCAATGTACTGTAGAGTTCGGTCGGTGTATATGACGTCTCGGTGTGATAAGTGATTGTCGGATGCTGTAGCGGCCCACCTCGTTCTAAATTGCGCGTCCCTCGTGGATTATTTCAAATTGTGTTAATCCAAGGTGCATGATCACGTGGTTACAACAACAACAACGTCGCCCACTCCAAAGTAAGTATTATTTGATATTTTCCTTAAAATGCAACATAATTTGATGAAATATGGCGCAGCAAACGCGTCTTCGTGAGCTGCATTTGGTGGTCCTGAGAGTTCGGCACAGACTTATGTCGTTTTTGCGATTCTTCGCAAAAACGACAGAAGTTTGGACGAAAATACAGAGACCACCAAATGCAGCTTAACAAGACGCGTTTGATGCGCCATATTTCATCAAAATCCGTTACGTCATAAGGACACTATTATATAAAAGAATACGTACTTCGAATCAGATGGATTCTGGAAGTTTCAGTGCTTGTTGTTGTTGTTGTTGTTAGTACCACGTGATCATACACCTTGTAATCAGAAACTAGGAATGGTAAAAATAAACCACAAAACGCTCTTTAAAGGTGCATGCCCACTCAGTAGGCACAACATGTTCTTTATATCATGGACATGATATGGGACATTTTCTCGCAAACTAAACATTAATTCACTATTACCCCACGTATTGATTGGCATTATTATACATTTTATATCAGACGTAAATTTCCACACTGATATCAGGGGCGATAACCGTGTTCCTAACAATGTTAACGCACATTACGATTTATTATATGTATTTATTACACTCTTGCAAATTATTTGCACGGGTTTCGCTGTGAGAGAAAACCCGTAATCAACTCCTTACAAATAATACACCGTGAAGAGAACACCCGTAATTGCGCGCCTGTTTTCTTAGAAACAACGAGCTACTATGCAAAATGTTTAATTTTTATTACAGTCAAAATAAAGTTATTTGACAATTTGGAAAGGGTCTCGACTAATCTAGAATGTTAATGTGATTGAACACATTCCAAACATGCACTCAAATATGTCTGGTTCATAGAAACAGCTGCGTAATTTGGATTTCAAAAAGTTTACATGACGTCACATTTGACGTCACACAACGTAACGTCAAAACGTGGGAAAACACGTCATTGTATAACTATTCATGCGCACAATACAATTCATTGATTATAATCTCAAAAATAGACTAAATTTGCATATACATCTGTCGTGGAAGTGTAATAAATAGGATATTCCATCGTACACGTTTGAATAGCGGAAATAATACACTCGTGTCCGTCGGCGTCCGTGCAAGCAACTCGTTCGCTACGCTCACTCGTTGCTTACGCTGAAGCCGACGCACACTCGTGAATTATTTCCCGCTATTCAAAATGTACGATGGAATATCCTCTATTTATTGTTTGATGTGCAATGATCAGACTTTATAATCTGTCAGAAATATTTTTTTCTGGCGACGCATTTAATTAGTTTAAAAAATTAAAAAATATCATGCCTCATTTGCATATGAAAATAGCCTGATACCACCGCGAGTCACTATCTAGTATCAGTAAAATATATATTACTAAATGATTATATCTGTATAGCGGCCACTCGTAATTTTTACACTTATTTAATTCCTATAAAGAACAGTGTGTGTCTACTGAGTGGGCTTGTACCTTTAACCCTTACTACGCTAAATTAAATGCTGTCGTCTGCTGGAAATGTTTTGTTTTCAATATTTCTCGACAAAAACCTGATTTTGACAGCACATAAGAATCGTCTCCAATGGAGACGATTCTCATGTGCTTGCTGTCAAAACCAGTTTTTTGTTAGAATTAAATCAAAAATTAAAAACAGCAGACGGCAATTTCCGTCAACAGCGTAGGAAGGGTTAAGTGTACGAACCGGTACATCGTTTATAGCAGACATTGGCACTATCTGCCGTACAGGAAGTGAGAAAAGTGTCATCAATTGCAATGAAAATACTATCCCGGCATGTAGTCGACGTTAGACGGGATGTTAGATTTATAGTATGATGTTAATGATTCTAAACGCTACTTTACTCCCAGATACAAGGTCATTCTCATGGCAACATCCTGTGAAGAGCCATATGTCATATAATCCATAAAATGGGCGGTCGCAAGATACAGTGGAACCTCTCTAAAGCGGACTCCCTGGGAGTTCCCCAGGGTGTCCGCTTTAGAGAGGTTCCACTGTAAATCAAGTTTGTGATCACTCTGTGACACAGTTTATTGCTTTGTAATCACGAACACACCCTATAACTAGAGCGACATTTCAGTGAAAACCATTCACATTATTTGACCAAATGACTCCACGCATATACATGTAGAGGACTCTGGAGTCAAAGCCCTGGCATAAACTCGCGACTTGGAGCCCTGTACTATTTATTAAACTCGTTGACTGGTTTCACAAGAGCCTCGTTTCATATGAACTCAATAAACTCGTTTAATAAATGTCATATTAAATCACCGTTAATGTAAGATCCTATCTTTTATTTTCTATTGCAGATTCAAAGAAATGAAACATCGTCGCAGTAGATCTGGCGGATCACCACATTTCGCTAAGCTGGGAAAATTCTCATAACAGGAACGCCCACTTCGTCGAATACCGGTCCAACATTGATACAAATGGAGATTTTAATTGTTTAATTTCGCACGGCGCATGCGTCCCTGTTCATAAACTGGTCCACACATGCGTAATCAGTTATACATAATGATTACATCACGAGAACTGAACGGAAACGAGAATACGTACATATGTGTCCGGTAGTCAGATGAAAATGTCACTAGGGTAACGGTATGTGTAACCGACACGGACTAGAGCTGAAAGATGGAGGGAAACTTTATGCATACGGTGTCGTGGCCGGTTCGATGCGCTCAGGGATTATATGCAAACTTCACCGGGAGATCGACGGACGCTTCTCGAGGACATGGATCGCGCGACGCTTGTCGAGCGTTTCTGCGACATCGCCGTTGTAGCAGACGACATGTGCTCACGTCGATGCTCTTGGTGTTTATCGTGCCTTTCCTGTATTTCCAGCTCACGTTTCCGGTACGTTACATGTTTAAAAACACAGACGTACATAGCTCGTGTCACATTCCAAGTCCGGACCCGTTCGATCCTTCTATTCTGAAGTTTGTCTGGAAACCGGATCCTCTCGTCTGCGATTCGACGCCATCTTTGATATTTGTTGACACAAGCGGCCTTATTCAATTCAACTCGTCTTCCATTCACGTGTTCGCAGATGTTTCAGCGTTGCATTGTGAATATAGAATATTAGAACGATACATTGACGATGATCACGTGACTTTTCAACAGGCGGTGCAATTCACGCCGCCATTTCACGTTAATTCCGACTTTTTTACAGTAAAATGCAGGAACACCAAAGGTCAGGTAATGTTCGATCGTTTGTTAACCAGTATAGTGAATACTACAGAACGCACCGGGAAGGAAATAAAAGCAGAATCCAGGGATCATATGTCCGTGATTTTCTTCGGCCTCGACTCGGTATCCCGCTCGGCGGCTATCCGGAAACTGCCGAAGACATTTCGGTACCTGACGGAGCACCTAGGAGCCTACGACTTCAAAGGATACATGAAGGTGCGTATTAAACACGATTACAAACTATTAAACGTTGTGTAGTGACAAACTCCGCTGTTACGATATTTTAACGTGTAAACTATGCTATGTTTTGATATCTACATCTCATATCGTGCATTCTGACGCATTTTAGAGTAAAACAATATTTACTCGCCGATTTATTTTTTTGTGGGGGTGGGGCCCTGGGTCCTCCCTCCCCTGAATCCGCCCTCCCCTGAATCCGCCCTTGCATATTGCCCTCGGTGCCTATGGCCTCGGGCAATAGTGCCTCGGGACGTCCACAACACCGAGGGGTAATAGTTTTGACTGTTCCCCGAATACCCATGAACATGAAATAACTGTTTAATGCTCTGATTTGATATCCAGGCGGCCGTTTCACTAAACTTCGTACGACTAAATGTTCGTAAGTGCAGAATTATAATAGTATGTAAATTGCACATTAACACTGTTTTCTTGTAAACAATTATTGGATTTACATTTATTGAGCATAGGCTGCATATGCAGCCTATGCTCAATAAATGTAAATTCATCAATTGAAATTTCCAGATGATTCTAAATTTTCACTTACGAACATTTTAGTCGTACGAAGCTTAGTGAAACGGGCCCCTGGAGCATTGCGTACGGCTAAAATGCGCATGGACAGGCTGTGTGGATGATATCCTACCATATAAACAAACCCATTGTGGTCGTTTTCTCTCATGATGTGAACTATTAATTACTTAACCCACTTATGAACAGTGCAAATGTCAACATATAGTAATTTACATAGCGTCGTCACGGTGTGTTATTTGTTTTGTATACAGCCAACATGGATTGGTGTATGTAATAATTATATCCGCAGTGTGTATTGATAATGTACATATAGGCGAATTATTGCCTAGAGCTGATTATGATATAATGAACATATGGCTGTAAAAGGCACAGTTAAATATAGATGACAGTGGCATCTGTAGTAGATCACATCATGTCTTCATCGCAAGATCTTATCACACTCTGTCATGTTATCTAGCATGATCAGAAGGGGTTTCCTCAAACAAAAATCGGGGTAACATATAGTCGCCACCCTGTACGTTCTGTATAATAACATGTCCTGTGCCAGGTCCATACCACGCAAAAGTTACTTGGATCCTTCCACTAAAAGTAATAGGATTAGGAATTTCAGGGCTGTATATATTTTGTTTCGATGTATATACAGTGAAACCTCTCTAAACCGTATCCTACTTAGCGAGGTTTCACTGTAAAACCGACATTTGATCATGCTGAGCCATGTGTGTGTGCTATGCGATCACGAACATACATAATCACCTGAGATAAATGACCAAGAAACTCATCAAAAATAAGATCACAGATGTTTTCTTGGTGTCCGGTTTATTTTGTTCTGAGTGTGTGACTTAAGCGTAACTAATGGTTGGCATAGGGCCATGTTCGCGAGAAACAGACAGTAACCGCAGTGAAGTCTGAAACGTAATTCACACTGCATTCTGAAACGTAATTCACACTGCAGCCACAATTTATTATAGGAATGAATGGCCTTTTTGTGGAATTTATCGGGGTATAAACTTGGAAAAGTCACGGGAATACTGGACGAAGGCCGGAAGGCCTCGTCCAGTATTCCCGCGACTTTTCCAAGTTTATATCCCCGATAAATTCCACAAAAAGGCCATTCATTCCTTATAATTCCAGCATTTGAAATAAATTCATCAAGAAAATGTGTTTATTTTCCGTTTTCTTAAGAATTATTTTAACTGCGCCTGACCGTTACGGAAAGTAGTTCGGCATGGAGTTTACTGGGATATAAATTCTGGACAGAGACTTGCTACGGACCAATCAAATGTTAGGGAATTGTGTAATTGTGCTGGAATTATTCTTCAATGACTGAAATGCGAACAGTGGATATCCTATCAAACTGTGTGGATCCGTATGCTGGGATGCATCCATTATTGTCGCACACCGCATTTTGTCAAATCTTAACCACATTTTGATGTTAACCCTTTCAGTCAACCCTTGAGACTGTAGTCAACATCCGGCTCATCAGGATCTGCACCGTCTCATAATTTTCAGCTTAAAACAAATATCGCCCATAAAGACCTACTGTCTGTTCCACGTTTTTCTGCCGACAAACGTTTGGCTATTAAACACATTAAATCTAAAATATATTTAAATGTCAGTACTTTTTCACCAATAACAAAAAAATCGCCCTCCTCCTGCGAAAAAACGATTCCCATATATATTCCCATATAGGAAAATCGTTTTTTTGCAATAAAATCAATATTTGATGGAATTTCATCAAATAATTTTTGGGGAGGGTGATTTTTTTGTTATTGATAAAAAAAGTACTGGCTTTTAAATATTTGTTTAGATGTAATGTGTTTAATAGCCAAAAGTTCGTCGGCAGCAAAACGTGGAACAGACAGTAGTACACAATTTATCATGAATGCCAGTTATTCAGGGGTGAACGGGTTAATTAGATATTTCTTAACTCGTGCAGGTTGGTGAAAACACGCTTCCGAACATCACCCCTCTTTTGACTGGCAGAAGAATCTGGACCAACGAGGTCCCCATCACTGATTACAAAACGGACAACTTCGACGCCCTCCCCTTCCTCTGGAAGAACGTCACAAACAACGGTTACTCCACTCTATTCGCCGAGGACGTGCCCGAGTTCGCAGCCTTCAACTATCTCACCAAAGGCTTCAAACACCCGCCTACAGATCACTACATGAGACCCTTTTGGTTGAGTCAGGCACATAATAAAGTGAAAGATAGTCTAGATAAAGTGTTCTTGTACCTTGAAGGTCAGAAGTTAAACGTACGGAAAAGTTCAGCACTCTGCTATGGAAACAAACCAAAGTATCAAATACAAGTAGACTATATGAAGCAGTTTCTTAGCACATATCGCGGGAAACGTAAATTTGCCTTTTCCTTCATAACTGAGCTCACTCACGAGGTGCCAAATTTCTTAGAATACGGTGATCAAGATTTCCTGGAACTGTTTACGTGGATGGAAGAATCGGGACACTTGAAGGACACCGTACTTGTATTCTTCAGCGACCATGGAGCGAGGATAGACAGTATTCGGAACACGTTTGTTGGCCGAATTGAAGACCGCATGCCGCTGTTGACAATCGCAATTCCGAAATACCTCAAAACTGAGTACCCAGAGTTGGACAACAATATGCAAATCAACACAAAGCGACTGGCGACACCGTTCGATGTACACCAAACCATGGTAGACGTGCTCAACAATAACTTTGGTAATCCGTCGGTTTCCTACGTCGGTGATAGTTTAAGGAGCATCAGCCTGTTTCAATCACTTCCTGCTGATAGGTCATGCGCAGACGCATGGATTCCGGAAAATTACTGCGCATGCTACAAATCCACACCAGTGAATACATCAACGAACGACATTGTCAGACAAGCCGCCGCGCAAATGGTGGACGATTTAAACAACATGGTATTGTCACAGCAACACAAATGCTCAAAGTTGGCGATGCTAAATATTCAAGAAGCTCATTCAATCGAGTTCGGTCTGAAACATGACGGGACAGAAAATAAAGGGATTTCTTTATTCCAGTTTTTCAAACCGGAGGTTTCAGCGAACATGCGGTATTTTATCATCATACAAACTACACCAGGTAATGGCGTGTTTGAAGCAACCTACGACTTCAGGTCACGTGACGGTCTCAGGCGTGTAGGCGATATTGTGCGCGCAAATAAATATGGAAACCAACCGCATTGCATTTCTCAAAAACAAATCCGGCCATATTGCTTTTGTAAAGATTTATTAGACTAAATATCCAGCAGATAAACCTCGTATAAATGAAAATAATTATTCTATTTGTGGAAAAGCTAAATGCGCTTTATGCATATAATACGCATTGGTGTAGTTTGGTAAGTATGGTTCCTTTTCGAATAGTGCTGCCTTTTCTACCCAGTACAACCACCGTTGGCATGCTGAATTATGTCGTCTGCTGTGTATGTTTCATTTTCCATTTCAGATCGAAAACAATGTTTGACAACACTAAAGTGCTGCCAAACTATGTTTTTATTGAGCAAGAAAACAAAATATGGTAACAGCAGACGAGAAGTTTCGTTTCCCGCTGTTTAATGATTTTCGGTTCACTTTATATGTAGCTTTATGCACTATAAAATGTAACTATATCTAGGTCAACTTCTGACAAAGTCGGGTTTAATTCAATTATGGCCAACTGTGATTGTTCGCTACACATTGATTGAATGAAGAAAATCGTAAACGTACGGTTGACAGACTTGTTTCATGGAAGATAGAATATGTACAACTCCAAATTATGTTTAGAAACTAGCAATGAATCAGAGAAATAAAATTATAACAAAAATAACATAATTATGACCTCGAATTTGGCTGTCATACACAATGTAGTATATATGTCTTTATGTATTCTTATTGCTCGACTTGTTCAACCTGTCGATCATAATTAGGGAAATAGTACGTATGTGGCTATGCCTGTAGAAATGGGGCTTGTGGGTTTTGCGACCGGTGTAGATCCAAATCAGCCTGTGCATCCACACATTCTTATCAGGATCGGGACTGTCCGCCATTCTATCAATGAAACGCTTGCCATGCAATATAGATCTACAAGCAATATAGATCGTTCTACAAGCAATATAGATCGTTATCAAGCTACAAGAATGTGCTGTTTGATCAGGAGCCACACTGGTCACACATGCCATAAGCCCCATTTCTCCAGCCACAGTCATCTTTCTCTGACTTGTTCAAGCTTCCGAGCATAACTTGGGAAAATGGGAAATAGTACTCGGAGCTCCAGATAAGCTACGTATTTGCGGAAATACCCAATTAAAATTGCCAAAACCCAATTGAAATCAGAAGTAGCGAGTATCAAAAAGCAATAACAAATTTGTGGTACCTTAATCATGCTACAGAAATCAATAACCAGACCACAAATATAGCATATATTTCTTATTTTCCATGAAAACACACCTTGGAGACAATTCTAATGAAATGCCAAGATATGTTTTCATTTCGAAGCAAACTATTCAATAATTGCTGTTTGTTGATGTGTAAACAGTAGTGTGATTTTATTTTACCCAATTAAAATATTGAAATATCCAATTGCTTCAGATATGATGGAGTGAAATTACTCAATTACTAATTCCTTATCTGGAGCCATGTAGTACTTATATCTTACGGTCGATAGTATGGGCCCGTCAACTGTGCGTATACATACCCTGATCCGACCGCGTGAATTACGCCTACTTTCGTCAGATTACGGCAGATTTATGACAATAATCGTTTGTGGCACGAGATACTATAATAACTAGGACAGCTAGCTACCAGTCTATGCGGGATGCCAAACTTATTGTTCTAACTCGCAGTATATATACTGAAACGATTTAAAAACGCAACGAGGAGGTAGACACGTTGTTGGACACCACTATGTGAGTATCCACGTGACCGCGGTGTACCACGGGACTTTTTAGGGTACCAATTCCGGGTTGTGTGTCTAGATAGTGAATTGTTATTTATCCTCAATTACTAGTAAATCAAATGTCGTGCTAACATATGTAATGGGTGAATACATAACATGTGTTACCTCATTGTTGCGTTTTTAAATCGTTTCAGTGTTCATAATGTACGTATCCTGATTGTCTGGGGAAACGAATATACAGTGGACCCTCTCTAAACCGGACACCCTGGGGGTCCGGTTTAGAGAGGTTCCACTGTAATTATGCACTCCATGAACACGTGTTGTCATTTTCAACCAATCACAGACACGACAATGAAATAAATTACAGTGAAACCCGTCTAAATTAAACACAATGGGGTTCCCAGGGTGTCCGGTTTAAAGAGGCTCTACTGTATATCCCTCTGTGTGTATAGTCCGTCACCCGCACTTGCGTTTTAGACACGTTTCCAGCTACATTTTCTTAAATATCTCAGCACCTGATTGGGAAAATTGTATGCGATAAAGTGCAGCTACCCAGGGAAATGACATACCAGAATCTGCCAGCAATGATTACATCATAATAAATGTAGTCGTCTCCGAGTTATTTCGAGAAAACTTGCATAAACGACAACTACAACTATTAGGACGGAGTCATCAGCAAACATTAGTATATTAGTTTATGGTTTCACCAACATTGCTAAGCATACTTAGCTAGCTAAGTCTGCTTTGAGGGAGTCATCATTTATTTTTCCCAGAATGCATTATTTCATATAGAACTAAAGACTGCACATATTTGATGATTAAAAGTATGCAGAATTATTATACTAAATTTATTACATTATCACAGCCAAAATGGCTGTGATAATGTAATAAATTCAGTGT
Organism: Conchocele bisecta; assembly: GCA_029237695.1. Lineage (NCBI taxonomy): Eukaryota > Metazoa > Mollusca > Bivalvia > Lucinida > Thyasiridae > Conchocele > Conchocele bisecta. Next base: position 92,486,399 of record CM055274.1, read on the forward strand.
AATAAAAATTACTAAATTTATCCCTAAATTGAAAATTTCTCAATTTTGATGAAATATGCTACTGATGTAGCTGTGTGTTATCGCACTATAATTGCGCGGTTGTTCCTGAGATATTTAAGAAACTGTACATTGAAACGGGGTTAAATTGCAATTGGTTTGTTGTACTACACCCACCGTGAATCAAGTTAATACACTATACTCCAATGTGATTGATCACGTGGTTACAACAACAACAATGTCGCCCACTCCAAAGTAAGAATTATTTGATATTTTCATTAATATGCAACGGATGTTGATGCAAGCTGGCGCAGCAAACGAGTATGCAAGAGCGAGCTGCATTTGGTGGTCCAGGGTATGGCAGTAGATTTGTGTCTATGTTCGATCTGCATATTTTCATTTGATTATCGCATAATTATATTCAATAATCAAATGAATATTGATGATTATCGAACGTAAATACTATTGTTATTTTATGGTTGCATATATGTTCAATAATTAAATACATTATTGTAATTTCACAATAAACGGTTTATTTGTATGTTCAATAAATCAAACGTAAATATAAATTCGTTCAAACATATATTTACCCAATTGAATATAAATATGCACTGTCTGCAGATAACAGTTCTGCTATTTATTCGATAAATCGAACATAAAATAAACTGATATATTTACCTAATCAAACATAAATATAGTTTGTTTAAACAATTATGTGTGCTACATTGAACACACATAGTGCACTGCTGTATTGGTTCGATTATGTTTATTTTCAGTTAACTCAATCGAACATATATATGTGATGTCAATTGTTTTGTTAAACATATTGGTTCGATAAATTATACATATTGGTTCGATTAATGATACATACATATAGGTTCGATAAATGATACATACATATTGGTTCGATAAATGATGCATATATTGGTTCGATAAATGATGCATATTGGTTCGATAAATAATACATACATATATTGGTTCGATAAACGTTATATATTGGTTCGATAAATGATACATATATTGGTTCGATAAATCGTACATATTGGTTCAATAAATTAGACATATTGGTTCGATAAGTGGTACATATATTGGTTCGATAAATGATACATACGTATATTGGTTCGATAAATGGTACATATATTGGTTCGATAAATGATACATATATTGGTTCGATAAATGATGCATATTCAGGGGCGGATCCAGGATTTTGGTTTAGGGTGTGTGTAAGTTGAGGTCCACGATTTTGACCGAAATGCTTCGAGGGTCCGGGGCATGGTTTCCCCTCCCTCCCCCCCCCCGGGAGATTTTTGGAACGTAGATGCCCGCAGGTGCAATCTGGCATATGTCTGAGACTATAGTGCTGAATATCACAACACAGGAGAAGTAAGAAAAAGAGAAACGAAATTTGACCATTTTCATTTTAAATTTGCATACCCAAGCATTACGCAAACATAATATTATTATATAGTTGCTCCACACCTTTCCAGCATCAAAAGTGTCCGTTTTTACACCGTGACTATTAACTAATTTCTTACTACTGTGCATTGAGTGATGCGCGTCACTGTCCGTACACGGGGAAATAAGCATATTGCCTCAAACTATTATGCTACGCGCAAGCTGAGCATCATCTCGGTGGTTAAACGGGGCACTGTGGAATATGCTACCCGCGGGTTGAGCATCCGCTCCCCACTGTTCTAGTAGACGACAGTTCATGTCGCATAATTCATGTCGCTAGAACAGTGGGGAGATGATGCTCAGCCCGCTGGTAGCATATTCCACAGTGCCCCGTTTAACCACCCGTAGACCGATAATTCATGTCGCTAGCACAGTGGGGGAGATGATGCTCAGCCCGCGCGTAGCATAATAGTTTGAGACAATATACTTATTTTCCCGTGTACGGACAGTGACGCGCCTCACTCAATGCACAGTAGTAAGATATTAGTTAATAGTCACGGTGTAAAAACGGACGCTTTTGATGCTGGAAAGGTGTGGAGCAACTATATAATAATATTATGTTTGCGTAATGCGTGGGTATGCAAATTTAAAATGAAAATGGTCAAATTTCATTTCTCTTTTTCTTACTTCTCCTGTGTTGTGATATTCAGCACTATTGTCTCAGACATATGCCAGATTGCACCTGCGGGCATCTACGTTCCAAAAATCTCCCGGGGGGGGGGGATGGGGGGGGGGGTGGGGGGTGGGGGGTACCATGCCCCGAACCCTCGAAGCATTTCGGTCAAAATCGTGGACCTCAACTCACACACACCCTAAACCAAAATCCTGGATCCGCCCCTGAATATGCATCATTTATCGAACCAATATATGTATCATTTATCGAACCAATATATGTACCATTTATCGAACCAATATATGTATGTATCATTTATCGAACCAATATGCATCATTTATCGAACCAATATATGTACCATTTATCGAACCAATATATGTATCGTTTATCGAACCAATATATAACGTTTATCGAACCAATATATGTATGTATCATTTATCGAACCAATATGCATCATTTATCGAACCAATATATATATGTATCATTTATCGAACCAATATGTATGTATCATTTATCGAACATATATGTATGTATCATTAATCGAACCAATATGTATAATTTATCGAACCAATATGTCTAACAAAACAATTGACATCACATATACTACGTTCGATTGAGTTAACTGAAAATAAACATAATCGAACCAATACAGCAGTGCACTATGTGTGTTCAATGTAGCACACATAATTGTTTAAACAAACTATATTTATGTTTGATTAGGTAAATATATCAGTTTATTTTATGTTCGATTTATCGAATAAATAGCAGAACTGTTATCTGCAGACAGTGCATATTTATATTCAATTGGGTAAATATATGTTTGAACGAATTTATATTTACGTTTGATTTATTGAACATACAAATAAACCGTTTATTGTGAAATTACAATAATGTATTTAATTATTGAACATATATGCAACCATAAAATAACAATAGTATTTACGTTCGATAATCATCAATATTCATTTGATTATTGAATATAATTATGCGATAATCAAATGAAAATATGCAGATCGAACATAGACACAAATCTACTGCCATACTAGGGATTTCGGCACAGACTTATGTCGTTTTTGCGAATAATCGATTTCCGTGTCGGTAGACACGGAAATCGATTTTTCGCAAAAACAACAGAAGTTTGGGCGAAAATAGAGAGACCACCAAATGCAGCTTAACAAGACGCGTTTGATGCGCTACGTAATAAGGACAATATAAAGGAATACGTACTTTGAATCAGATGGATTCTGGATGTTTCAGTACTTGTTGTTGTTGTTAGTACCACGTGATCATACACCTTGTACTCTGTGGCTGGTAAGTATTCTCAATGTCATCATATGGTGACTTGCATATTAACATGTTATAGAACCAAGTGTCTGTTTTTGTTGTCTGTTATATTTTAATAGTCGCTAGCAATGCAATATTATTGATCCGGTGAATATATATAGTTATGATAAACATGTAGTATTTCGCAACAGTTGTATTGACGTTTAACTAACAGAAATTTACTGATTTCATAAGAAACGTGGCTATGCCGAGTTTCTTACGAAATCGGTCAACGAGGTTAATAAATAGCATATTCCATCAACCGAACTGTTAGATTGTATTTATTGCATAAGCACATCATCATGTATTGAAGCTGGTCACATAACGCGTTTTATATAGCAGCTTCATTTGCTATTACCCTAGTGAGAGATATGTTACATGTAGCCATACATTCTTGCCCAGTAGCCAATTTCATCAAAATTGCAAAGTATACTTTTCTAGCAAAGTATACTTTGAGGGAGAAATTTTCAATTTAAGGATAAATTTATTAATTTTTATTATACTGAATTTATTACATTATCACAGCCAAATTTCATGAAATACGTTTACAAAATTTACAATATTTTCCGTCAATGGCGTCTGAAGTTGACACAATTTTCAGAGTAAATGCATAATTATATCGCATTATATATGTATTATATTTGTACCGCTGAACATACTATGACTGGAGAAATGGGGCTGTTGGCCTTTGCGACCAGTGTAGACCCTGATCAGACTGATAGAAGGCCAGCAGCTAGCTACCGGCTACCACATGTTAGAAGCATGACGGATGTTTCATTGACGGAATGCCATTCAATGGCAAACAGTGAAGATCCCGATCAGACTGTGCGGCTGCACATCAGGCTGATCTGGATCTACAGTGGTCGCAAATCTCATAAGCCCCATTTCTCCAATCACAGCTACATATATATATCTATGAACAGTTTGATTCAATGCAATTGTTTGCAATGTATTTTCTTAGTTTCAGGTCAATTGTTCATACAATGGTGGATCGTAGCTAGTTATTTCCCTTTGCAAATCCATTTTATAGATCCGGTCCTTTGGTTTATTTTAGCGTTTATTTCTTACTAATAACTTGCAAAAGTAAAGACTGCTTTACAGGGTAGATCTGGGTCTACACTGATTGCAATATAAATAAATGAAAACATATGAATTTGGCAAAAAATGCAGTTACGGATCAGATTTCGCAGATGTGTAGACTGATCTGGATCAACACTAGTGGAAATCGCTATAATTGCTCATTTTCATAACAAATCATGCTACATTCGCTCTTTTTACAAGCAATAAGACCCTAAACTACACACATTGGACCGGATGTCTATAAATAAATTAAACGGGAGATAACTAGCTATACGATCCCCCATTACATAATGTGTGTGTGTATGTGTATTTATCAATGCAATCTTTTCATTATAATTATATTTGATATATGTGTCCCACAATGGGAAACAATGGCTTTACTGAGCTTACGATCAGTGTGGCCTTCGATCAGCCTGAGCAACCAGGATGTTGTTCAAGTTTGATCAAATGACGTCACACTTGAATGAGTTTTCAAGTATCGGCTACAAGCGATATTTTATATGTTTATGTTTGGTCTAACATACATGTACGTATATCTGCCAGCCAATGTTGGATACCGTATATGTATGCCATAGCCATAATCAATCAATCAATCAATCAATCAATCAATCAACCAGCAAATCTGTTAGTTACCAATCAATCAATTAACCAATCAATCAATCGATCAATCACCGAAACAGCCAGCCAGCCAGCCAGCCAGCCAGCCAGCCAGCCAGCCAACCAACCCAACCAGCCAGCCAGCCAACCAACCAACCATCCAAACAACCAACCAACCAACCGACCATCCAAACAACCAACCAAACCAACCAACCCCAACCAACCCCTACCCCAACCAACCACCCAACAAAACCAACCAACCAACCAACACATCAATCAATCAATCAATCAATCGACCAATCAACTAACCAACCAATCACTCGATCAATCACTCAACCAACAAATAAATCAATAAATCAACCAATCAACCAATCAACCAACATAGCAATCAATCAATCGTTTCTGAACGGAATGCTGACATGTACATTATATATGGCCTCAGTATGTCACTCAGTATGGCTAGTAGCTACAGTTACACCAGTCACCATATGTGGCTGTGACTGGAGAAATGGGTACCAGTGTATAGTACCAGTGTAGATCCAGATCAGCCTGCGCGTCCACGCAGGAGTGTGCTATTTGATCAGGAGCTATACTGGCCATAACTCCCATAAGCCCCATTTCTCCAGCCCAGCCACATATAGTGACCGTTATCGTCGTAGTTTAATTATAGAATCAATGTGGTGCTGTTTGGAATCTTTGTATATTTTAATATTCACTACCAATGCAATATTGTTTACCCAGTGTCATAATAATTGTATAATATTTGATTGTATGTGTTGATAAAACGCTTCGCTAGGCTAGTGCATGGCGTTTTGGATTTCTATATCGGTGTTCGCGGAGTAATTCCACATGCAAATTGCAGGGATTATCAACGTGGTGCACATAGTACAGTTTTTATTTATCCCGTATAATACTTACTATGTAGGCCCTAGTGTCTGTTTCGCGCAACATTGCCCACGTATTACGGTTAGATAAACATTGCAAAAACAACGTGTTCGCTACTATTATTTTTTATCAAAATTTAAGAATGAGCATATTTTTTATTTCGTGAAATTTGGTCAAATATTGATGTTATTTCGAAAAAATAATTTCCCCTTGTTAAATCCCCATATATACCTTCACTTGGGTGAATATGTCTATGAGGATTTATCATGGGGGAAATCGGCATATATTTCTAATTTCGGAATATTTTTCGTAAATAAATCAATATTTGACCGAATTTCACATAATAAGAATGCTCATTCGTAAATTTGGCTAAAATTGAATAGTATCGAGAAAACAAACAACGTTTTTGTAATGTGTATACAGCCGTAAAGGTTGGACCGCTTTCGTGTAACGGGTAATACATGCACAGTGGGGCCAGCGTGTAAGTGCACACACGAACGAACACGACAGGTTGGAACCAACCTGTTGTGTTCGTTCGTGTGTGCACTTACACGCTGACCCCACTGTATGTAAAATTGCGCCATTTTGCATAATTTTGTCAATCCGGGTTACAAAAATCGTGTCACCTTTCTGTAACATAATAACATTAACATATATGCGGCTGTGACTGGAGACATTGGGATTATGGGATTGTTGACCAGTGTAGATCCTGATTAATTGTCACACTCCTGTAACCTGATTGTCAGTTAGAAGCATGACGGGAGCTTCATTTAATGAATGGCGAACAGTGCAGATCCTGATCAGACTGTGCGGATGCACAGTCTGATCTGGACCTGCACTGGTCGCAAAACCCATAAACCCCATTTCTGCAGTCACATACATATATGTGTGCGGCACCAAATGTGGTAATTATTACTTATTTGCGTTCAAATATACCGCTTGATATACCAATGCAATTTGTATGTACCCCGAAATAAATCTGGGTACATATACATATAGTCGTCACTTTCGTCTTTCTGTCCGAGATTTGCCATACAGATTTTGATTACCTACAATCTATGTTACTGTACGTCGGATTTACTTCAAACTTCATATACGTATTTATCATCAACCATATATTCATCCTATAGCCCACTCATGCGACCTTGTGCTCAAGGTCAACATCAAATGACTTTGGCAGTTGTGCTAAAGTGTTTGTTTTTTAATTTGCGTTACAGGTTTTGGCTACCTACTGTCTCTGTTACTGTACGTCGGATTGGCTTGCGACTTCATTTATTTGTGGCTGAGACTGGAGAAATGGGGCTTATGGGATTTGTGACCAGTGTAGCTCCTGATCAAGTAGCACACTTCAGTAGCCTGATAACTATCTATGTTCCGTGTTACACGGCGAAAAGTGCAGATTCTAATCAGACTGTGCGGATGCACAAGCTGATCTGGACCTACAGTGGTCGCAAAACCCATACGCCCCATTTCTAAAGTCACAGCCACATATGCATGCTGCACCAAATGTCATAAGTATTACTTATTTGCGTTCAAATAGTACCTCTTGATGTATCAATGCAATTTGTATGTACCCTGAAAAACATTATATACAATGTATATATATACATATATGTGGGAGAAAACAGTATAACACTAAACAATAACCCTTCGTAGGCACCGGATCCCGAAGGATGCAAGAACGAGAAAATAAGTATATGGTATGGAAAACAAAATCGTTCAACAGTGCTAATAAAAATGGAAAAAAATGAAATCCCAAGCGCTTTCGGCTGTTAGGCCTTCATCAGGGGTGTATAAACGTAAAAAGAAAAAAACTAAAATCAAATCAATAAAGCAGTAATTTATTAATAGACAACTACACGGTAAAGTGTTAATCTATATATATATATATATAATGTTTTTCCGGATATATAACTTATATAGTCACCACCCAGTCCGTCTGTTCGTCAGTTCGTCTGTCCGTCTGTTCACACGTAGACGCCACCCAGTGTGTCCATCCGTCTGTCTGTCCGAGATTTGCGTTAAAGATGTTGACAACCTACTATCTCTGTTGAAGTAAGTCTGATTGTTGGTGGCAGGTGGGAGCATATGATGGGTAATTTATCGATCGGGATTCATCCTTACCTGAATCCCGACCGGATACCTGTAGCCGATTTCATCAAAATACATTACATTTTTCTCATAAAAAACATGGTTTGACAGCACTTTAGACTCATTTCCAATGGAAATGATTCTAAAGTGCTGTCAAACCATGTTTTATTGAGACAGAAATCAAAAGATAAAACAGCAGCAGATGACAATTTTCATTCCCAGCATTCTAAGGGCTAAACTTTGCACATTTCCGTCTAGACGTTCGTTTAAGATTTCAATGCAATGATTTTACTTACTTCTGTCTGTATACCTGTATTAACCATTAAAGGTTTGTATTCCAAACTACCACGTTTCAATGTAATTGCTTTCCGTCCCAGTGCCAACGTGTGCATTTTTCCTGTCACAGATCAGCAGTTAAACTGGCGCCAGATGTCATAAGCCACAAAGAGCTAGACTGGCCACACATGCTAGGAGCTAGACTGGCCACACATGCCATAAGCCCCATTCCTCCAGTTACAGGTCATAATCTAGACAGAAAACAAGTAATATAAGGCCCATTTCTCCAGTCACAGAGCTATAGACTGGCCGCAAATGTCATAAGCCCCATTTCCCAAGTCACAGAGCTAGACTAGCCGCAAATGTCATAATTCCCATTTCTCCAGTCACAGACTAGGGGCTAGACTAGCCGCAAATGTTATAAGATCAATATCTCCATTGACTTGCTAGGAGCTAGACTGGCAACACATGCCATAAGCCCCATTCCTCCAGCAACAGATCATAATCTAGACAGAAAACAAGTAATATAAACCCCATTTCTCGAACCACTAATCAGGAGCCAGACTGGCCACAGACACCAATAGTCAATATCTCCAGTCACATATCAATAGCTAAACTGGACACAAGTTCCATAAGCTCCATTTATCTAGTCACAGATTTCGATTTCGGAGCTAGACTAACCACAAACACCATAAACCTAAGTCCGCCAATGACAATGCTAGACTGGCAACAAATGTCATAAGCCCCATTTATCCAGTCACAGACTTGAAGTTAGACTGGCCACACACACCATAATCTCCATTCTCCCAATACACAAAGTGGATCAAGAAGGTACACAAGAACATAAGCTCCATATATCCAGTCACAGATCAGGAGGTTCCGAGCTAGACATACCATAAATAAGATAAGCCCAATTTCACCCATCACTAATCAGGAGCAAGATTGTCTACATGCGTTATATAAGCCCCATGTCTCCAGTCACAGCCACATATATGTGGCTGTGACTAGAGAAATGGGGCTTATTGGCTTATAAGTGACCAGTGTAGCTCCTGATCAAATATCACACTCGTATAACCTGGTCACGATCTATAATTACATGTTAACAGCATGCCGGGTGTTCATTGATGAAATTGCGAACGGTACAGATCCTAATCAGACTGTGCGGATGCACAGGCTGATCTGGTTCTACACTGGTCGCAAAACCCATAAGCCCCATTTCTCCAGTTACAGCCACACATACTGTCCCGTATAGGACTAAGCTCGCCAGACACGAACAATCTATAATACCAAACCGTTGTCTCAGTGTTTGCATTACGGTGGCTATAGTACGTCACATGCAACTGTTTCCGGCTACATTTTCTTAAATATCGCAACAACTTAAAGGTACATGCCCACTCAGTAGGCACAAAATGTTCTTTATATCAGAGACACCATCTGAGACATTTTCTGGCAAAATAAACATTCATTCATCATTACCCCACGTATTGATTGGCATTAGTATACATTTTATATCAGACGTAAATTTCCACACTGGCATCAGGGGCGATAACCGTGTTTCCTTAAAATGTTAACGGACACAACTATTTATTCTCTGTATTTATTGTTCGATGTGCAATGATCAACCTTTAGAATATTTTGAAAATATTATTTTTTTCGGGCGACACATTTAATTAGTATAAATAATTAAAAAATATCATGCCTCATTTGCATATGAAAATAGCCTGATATCACCGCGAGTCACTATCAGTAAAATAAATATTACTAAATGATTATATCTGTATAGCGGGCACTCTTTAGAACGTATGGAATAGTGACAAAAGTATACACTTACTTAATCTACATAAATACCATGTTGTGCCTACTGATCGGGCATGTAGCTTTAAAGGACCTCTGGGATGTGTTTCAGATGCACAGTGTAGTCATTGCCAATCTAACAAGACGGGTGCATACCACATGCAAATAATCCAAGTCTGTCACAAGTTACAGAGGTTTTAACTTCTGCATAGTTTATGCAAATGAGCTGCGACATCACAATCATTGCATTTAAACAATGTGTATGCGACAAAGTGTAGCAACCCCAGGAAATGACATACTAGCATCTACCGATGACGACATCCTAATAGCTGTACCCGTTTCGGAATTATTTCCGAGAAATCTTACATAAATGTGTTTTCTCGAAATAACTCCAAAACGGCTAAGGATGGAATCATAAGCTGACACTCCTACAGTGGGGTCAGCGTGTAAGTGCACACACGAACGAACACGACAGGTTGGAACCAACATGTCGTGTTCGTTCGTGTGTGCACTTACACGCTGACCCCACTGTATGTTCGTTTCCGGGGTATCTATGCTTTATCGCATTAAAGGTACATGCCCACTCAGTAGGTTATAATATAGGGAGACAGATAGTTTTGTATATTCTGTAGATATGACATTGTCTGGTAAAATAAACATTCATTAACCATTACCCCACGTATTGATTGGTATTATTATACACTTTATATCAGACGTAAATTTCCACACTGATATCAGGGGCGATAACCGTGTTTCCTTAACATGTTAACGAACATTACTATTTAGTATGTGTATTTATTTTTTGATGTGCATTGATCATACTTTATAATCTGTCGAAAATATTATTTTTTCAGGTGACGCATTTAATTAGTATACATAATTACAAAATGGCATGCCTAATTTGCATATGGAAATAACCGGATACCACCGCGAGTAAAACAAATATTTTTAAAGGATTATATCTGTATAGCGGGCACTCATATTATACACTTTTTTAATTCGTATAAAGAACAGGTTGTGCCTACCGAGTGGGCATGTACCTGTAAAATTGCTTCAGTAGTTGCCGATGATACGTAAGAAAATGAAGATTCAAACGAGGCCAAACAGCAGGTGCGTGTGACGTTGTATTACCCACCGTGAGCATTAGTGCGTGTGATTGCGCGATACTGTCTCCATATCCAATTCCCGCCAAATCTCCCGAGAGCCGAATAACCAGTTTAACGCAACTTTAATGGCAGGTCTGGCGCCTGGCGGCCGAGTCCCGTCCCAATAAAATGTAGCAGAAATCAGAAATCTCATATCGGTAGATGTGTTTATTCCGCTCAGCACGTGAGTAAATCCGCAAATTGGCACTGACAATTATATATAGTGTACGGTGGAATCTCTATAAACCAGACACCCTGGGAGTCACCCAGGGTGTCCGGTTTATAGAGGTTCCACAGTAAACTAAGTTTGTGATCACTCTGTGACAGAGTTTAGTGCTTTGCTATCGCGAACGCACGCTATAACTACAGGCATTCTCGACCTCATATCATGACAAAGAAACATGTTCAAAATTGTAATTTTCTATGCATTCTATGTATTTCTGCAGGATATCGATAATTCTTATATGCTCATATGAACTTGCCACTACATTATTGACGTTAGAGCCGTAAACACATTATTTCATTTGTTATGATACGAGGTTGTGTCCGACCTAGGAAAAGCAGCTGTAGTTCGATATTCTTTGCATAATTATGTTCTAACTATGCTATTTTAGCAAGATAACAATAATTATGAAATGAACATGTGCTCTTTCTGCCAATATTCACATTAGCGGGTTATTCCGTAAATCGAGAATAGTGACATCATCGACGTCATTTTATTTGTACTTCGCGGAACGATTTTTGGCAAGTTTAAACGTGTTCGCGGAATCGAGATGTATGATTACTTGGTACTAACAACAACAACAAATCCGATTGAAAGTACTATTCTTTCATATTGTCCTTATTACGCAACGGATTTTGATGAAATATGGCGCATCAAACGTGTCTTGTTAAGCTTCATTTGGTGGTCTCTGTATGTTCGCCCAAACTTCTGTCGTTTTTGTGAAGAATCGATTTCCTTTCTCCGACACGGAAATCGATTCTTTGCAAAAACGACATAAGTCTCACTGTCTGTGCCAAACTCCATGGACCACCAAATGCATCTCACGAAGACGCGTTTGCTGCGCCATATTTCATAGAAATCCGTTGCATATTAAGGAAAATATCAAATAATACTTACTTTACAGTGGGCGACGTTGTTGTTGTTGTAACCACGTAATCATGCACGTTGGGAATGATGCTTGCGGGGCCAGTGCTATAATGGCGTGCTATACATATTATGTCAGCAAATTATACAAAAGACATATGTATCATAGTAGGCGAGTATATACCAGGGAATATACACTCGGGTAACGGCTTACATGTCATTGGATTTGATATAGGAATTAATGGCCTTTTTGTGGAATTTATCGGGGTATAAACTTGGAAAAGTCGCGGGAATACTGGACGAAGGCCGGAAGGCCTCGTCCAGTATTTCCGCGACTTTTCCAAGTTTATATCCCCGATACATTCCACAAAAATGCCATTCATTCCTTATAATTCCAGGATTTGAAATAAATTCATCAAGAAAATGTGTTTATTTTCCGTTTTCTTAAGAATTATTTTAACTGCGCCTCACGGTTACGGAAAGTAGTTCGGCGTGGGAGTTTACTGGGATATAAATTTTGGACAGAGACTTGCTATGGGCCAATCAAATGTTAGGGAATTGTGTAAATATATTTGTGCTGGAATTATTAGCTAATAACAGAGTACAATAGTGGGTATATATGGTATGTTTTCCAGGTAAAAGTGATACACTGTGCGATTTTATGTGTATGAGGCTATCTATAATGGTGGTTCATGTTTTTCAAAACACAGGCACAACCTGAGCAGAAAACTGACATAGTTTACTGTTTGGTGTAATATAATTAATAGAAGTCCGTCGTCCTGGCTTTTCTACATGTGAGTAACTACATTATACAGTGGGGTCAGCGTGTAAATGCACACACGAACGAACACGACAGGTTGGTTCCAACCTGTCGTGTTCGTTATGTGTGCACTTACACGCTGACCCCAACCTGTCGAGTTCGTTCGTGTGTGCACTTACACGCTGACCCCACTGTATAATGTAGTTACTCACATGTAGAAAAGCCAGGACGACGGACTTCTATTAATTATATTACACCAAACAGTAAACCTGTCGTGACCCCACTGTATCACATGTTCTACTTCACATTTTGCGTTTTGTGTCAAACGCCGAAGAGGTGAAAGTGACTGATGGCTTGAACACACAAAGGTGGTCGAGGTCGCCTCGCCACTCCATGTGCCGTGTAGGATACAGTAACGAGGCAGTGTTCACATATATGTTATACATATATCCCATCACATTTACGAAGCAATTATCTTTGAATCAAAGTATGATCAGGTATAAAACGGATCCTTAAAAGACGCATGTGTCGTTCATACCACAAAGTGCATTTGGTGCCCACGTAGAAACGTTAATAAATTGGAGGCCACAGACCGCCATTTGCTGAGCCGGTAATTACTGTTTGCCAAGCATGATACAGCGCTAACTATACGTTGCCTGGTATCTGATTATAGAGGGAAATGATTGTTGTTGTCTGTGCCGGATGCCTCATATGTGGCTGTGACTGGAGAAATGGGGCTATAGGATTTGTCACCAGTGTTGTTCACCGGGGGCCTGATAACGATCTATACTACGTGTTGGAAGCATGTCGGATGTTTCATTGGTGGAGTGAGTGAGTGAATAGGGTTTAACGTCCGCTTTTCTGACATAGAGGTACAAGCCTCAAGGAGTCTACACGCAGACGGGTCAACGGGGTCGTGTCCCGTATCCACCTGTCCAAGGGGGGTAAATCCCAACTTCAGAACTCAATATTTACAATCAAAATATATTCAGTCCTGAAATTAGAACAACCTGATCTGGTGCCAGGCCCTCGCCACACCAGCATCATTTATCCCATCCCCTAAAAGTAATAGGATTAGCGCTAATCTTACTTTTATATATGGGGCATAGCCTGACTCAACTCTCACATACAAGAAAGCCAAAAATGTACATGAGGGCCAAATCCGGTATAGTGGGTTCAGGAAAGTATGAACACAATCGTTAAGCCAGTTTAGTCGCCTTTTACGACAAGCAATGGCTACTGCAGCACTATTCTCAGGATCAGTTGATCCCGCCCCGGTGCCTGCACGGGGCTTCATTGGTGGAATGGCGAACAGTGCAGATCATAACCTGATCAGGTGCCAGGTACATACCACACCAGTCACTTGGCCCCTTCCTCTAAAAGTAATTATGAATAATCGTATTAGTATTAACCCTTTGCACCCGAAAGCCCGCTATATCGGTTTATGCAAACTGCAGATCCAGATGAGCCGGCTCGTAACGAGCCGTCTCATCAGGATCTGCACTGTTTCAAAGTAATTTTCATATTTTTGAGAAAAACAAATACCCCCTTTTTTATAAATGTAATAGTCTGAAAATCATTTTGCGATGATTGGATTGGTTGCAAAACGAACATATCGCAGCCCATTCAGTTACTTAGGGGTGAAAGGGTTAATCTTATAAGGGGTATAACCAGATTCAACTCTCACATACATGAATTCCAAAGAAGTACGCGAGGGCCAAACCCGGGATTCCGGTAAGGATGAATCCCGATCGTTAAGTACCCGTCGCATGCTCCCAACCAACCTCCACAATCAATGAGGCATACAAATGTATAATCATTCTATTTTCGGCTGTGAATCTTAGTTGAGACACGGGTTTGTTTATGTTCCTGTCAGAAATAATGATTTTCCATAGTAATTTCGTCCCACGAGTCCGCCACTATGTACATATACTGAAACGATTTAAAAACGCGACTAGAAATTATGGTCTGTCGACGCACTCGAGGCCGCTACAGTATAGGTGACACAAGTTACAAAAACTTACAAACATAAACGGACGGACGGACCGGACGGACAGGGCGAAACCTATAGGGTACCGCGGATTCACGGCAACGGAGATTCTTGGGGGATTCTCGGCGGGGCCCTAACAAGGAGGTAAATATTCACACATTACATAATTAGGCAAACATTGTATTGTCGTGTTCGTTCGTGTGTGCACTTACACGCTGACCCCACTGTATGTGGCTGTGACTGGAGAAATGGGGTTTGTGCATTTTGTGACCAGTGTAGCTCCTGATCCAGTAGCACACTCCGGTAGTCTGATAACGATCTATATTGCTTGATGTGTAGAAGCATGGCCAGCGTTTCATTGATGGAATGGCGAACGGTGAAGATGCTGATCAGACTGCGGATGCACAGGTTGGTCCGGATCTACACTGGTCGCAAATGCCATAAGCCCCATTTATCTGATCACATCCACATTGTGGACGACATATTGGTTTCAAGTCACTTCTTAGTGTGATGGGAAAACTATGAAATAAGTGTTTCATACCTAGGGCGGAGATATATATTGGCTGCCATCACAACAAGAGCTGTAGGAGAACAGCATAGCTCGACTACGAGGGTTGTCGATGTACACATAGCTTGACAAAGAAGGTGGCTGTGGCCTGCATAAAAACCTTAACCAAGGTTGACTAAAAACCTTAACCAAGGGAAATTAAGTAAGTAATTCAAGGTTAAATGTAGGTCAATGTCAGATATAGGTCAGGGGTTATTGATGTACATCATTAGGAGATGAAGTTTTCCAAGTATGGTTTCTGTAGGCCCAGGAGTATTCCATATACAAGCTTGACTAAAAACCGCAACCAAGGGGAAATAACTAAGTAATCCAAGGATAAAAAGCTTGACTATAAACAGTAACCAAGTAATTCAAGGTTAAATGTAGGTGAAGGTAAAATAAAGGTCAGGGGTTATTGATGTACATCCCTATGAGAAAAAGTTATCCAAGTATGGTGTCTGGATGCACAATAGTATTCCATGTACAAGCTTGATTAAAAACCTTAACCAAGGTTGACTAAAAACCTTAACGAAGGGGAATTAAGTAAGTAATTTAAGAGGAAATGTAGGTGAAGGTCAAATATAGGTCAGGGGTTATTGATGCACATCACTAGGATATGAAGTTGTCCAAGTATGGTGGGTGTAGGGCCAGTAGTATTCCATATACAAGCTGGACTAAAAACCATAACCAAGGGGAAATTAACTAAGTAATTGAAGAAGAAATGTAGGTCAAGGTCAAATATAGATCAGGGGTTATTGATGTACATCCCTATGAGAAAAGGTTGTCCAAGTATGGTGTCTGTATGCACAATAGTATTCCATGTCCCAGCTTGATTAAAAACCTTAACCAAGCTTGACTAAAAACGTTAACCAAGGGGAATTAAGTAAGTAATTCAAGAGGAAATATAGGTGAAGGTCAAATATAGATCAGGGTGTATTGATGTACATCACTAGGAGATGAAGTTGTCCAAGTATGGTGGGTGTAGGGCCAGTAGTATTGCATATACAAGCTTGACTAAAAACCTTAAACAAGGGGAATTAAGTAAGTAATTCAAGAGGAAATGTAGGTCAAGGTCAAATATAGATCAGGGGTTATTGATGTACATCCCTATGAGAAAAGGTTGTCCAAGTATGGTGTATGTATGTACAATAGTGTTCCATGTACAAGCTTGACTAAAAACCTTAACCAAGGGGAATTAAGTAAGTAATTCAATAGGAAATGTAGGTGAAGGTCAAATATAGATCAGGGGTTATTGATGTGCATCACTAGGAGATGAAGTTGTCCAAGTATGGTGGGTGTAGGGCCAGTAGTATTGCATATACAAGCTTGACTAAAACCCTTAACCAAGGTTGATTAAAAACCTTAACCAAGGGGAATTAACTAAGTAATTCAAGAGGAAATGTAGGTGAAGGTCAAATATAGATCAGGGGTTATTGATGTACATCACTAGGAGATGAAGTTGTCCAAGTATGGTGGGTGTAGGGCCAGTAGTATTGCATATACAAGCTTGACTAAAAACCTTAACCAAGGGGAATTAAGTAAGTAATTCAAGAGGAAATGTAGGTCAAGGTCAAATATAGATCAGGGGTTATTGATGTACATCCCTATGAGAAAAGTTGTCCAAGTATGGTGTCTGTATGCACAATAGTATTCCATGTCCCAGCTTGATTAAAAACCTTAACCAAGGTTGACTAAAAACCTTAACCAAGGGGAATTAACTAAGTAATTCAAGAGGAAATGTAGATGAAGGTCAAATATAGATCAGCGGTTATTGATGTGCATCACTAGGAGATGAAGTTGTCCAAGTATGGAGTGTGTAGGGCCAGTAGTATTGCATATACAAGCTTGACTAAAAACCTTAACCAAGGTTGATTGAAAACCTTAACCAAGGGGAATTAACTAAGTAATTCAAGAGGAAATGTAGGTCAAGGTCAAATATAGATCAGGGGTTATTGATGTACATCACTAGGTGATGAAGTTGTCCAAGTATGGTGGGTGTAGGGCCAGTAGTATTCCATATACAAGCTTGACTAAAAACCTTAACCAAGGCGTGACGCCGACACCGACGCCGGGGTGACAACATAAGCTCTACTTATTCTTCAAATAGTCGAGCTAAAAAGGGATTATTAGTTCAATCAAATCGTTTTTTCGCAATAAAATCAATATTTGATGGAATTTCATCAAATAAAACTTTTTGGGGAGGGTGACTTTTTGTTATTGATAAAAAAGTACTTACATTTAAATATTTTTTTAGATTTAATGTGTTTAATTGCCAAAAGTTCGTCGGCAGCAAAACGTGGAACAGACAGTATGTAAATCTACAATTAAACTATTTTTTCCTAAGGTTCCAGGCGTTATCGACGGCGCGAAGGGCATTGAAGAAACATTGTTTTTGCACACCCACGGACAGACCTCGGCAAATTAACCCTTTCACCCCTAAGTAACTGGAATGGATTTTGATTTTTTAATTTTGCGACCAATCTAAATCATCACAAACTGATTTTCAGACCAGTCCATTTATGAACATGGGGTGTTTTTGTTCTCAAAATTATGAAAATTAATTGCAAAAAGTGTAGATCCTGATGAGACGGCTCGTTACGAGCCGGCTCATCTGGATCTACACTGTTTGCCAATACCACTATACATGCCTGTGGGTTAACAGTGAAAGGGTTAAGGGGGGTTCGTACGCACCCGTCGCACCCCCTCTGCGTACGGGCCTGGGTTCCACTGTATTGCATCCAGAGTGAATTCTATAATTCTACCAGTCTACAATAATTACAAAATTCACGAACGATATTCAGTCCGTCGGAAAGGAACACAATACATTGGTAAAGGGAAATAACTGGATGTTATTCTCATCGTGGGCCAAAGTAGACTGCAAATGCATTATAGTTTGGCACGGATGTTGAATATCCAGGTTTACACATATTTTGTTCTATTATATTTGTTACATTAGATGGTGTTTAACCATTTTACCCCTCAGTAACTGGCAGAGGACTGATTCATACTACTGTCTGTTCCTTTTTAGTGCCGACAAACACATTAAATCTAAAAAATATTTAAAAGTAAGTACTTTTTCATCAATAACAAAAAAGTCACCCTCCCCAAAGTTTTATTTGATGAAATTCCATCAAATATTGATTTTATTGCGAAAAAAACATTTTCCTATGAGAATTTAACATGGGGGCTAAAATTAGATTTTTTAAAAATATTTTTTTATTTGTGAACCGATTTTCAAAATTTAACTTTTGTTTTCTTAATTACATCATTTTCAAATTGACTCCCCATGTTAAATTCCCATAGGAAAATCGTTTTTTCGCAATAAAATCAATATTTGATGGAATTTCATTAAATAACATTTTTTGGGGAGTACGACTTTTTTGTTATTGATGAAAAAGTACTTACTTTTAAATATTTTTTAGATTTAATGTGTTTAACAGCCAAAAGTTAGTCGGCAGCAAAACATGGAACAGACAGTAATTCTTAGACTTGTTCATTATCAGGAATGTGATAATCTGAACAATCCCAACACATACTGTAGATCTTGGAGAGAAAGCTCATTAAGAGCTGGCTCATCTGGATCTAAAGTGTTTGTAAATGTTGGCTTTATGTTCTGTATTGTTGAAAGTGTAAATATTTATAAAATCCTTACATTTCAACTATTTTAATAATGGTGTTTAATGGCCTGTCAACCGATAAGGTCATTTTAATGGGGCCCAATCCTGTATTTCACCTGTTGTGATGGGGGTGAGGGGGATTTCCCAAAATCAGAACTGGATATTTACACAAAATATATATTCAGCCCTGAAATTAGAATAACCAGACCTGGTACCAGGTCCTCACCACACCAGTCACTTAGCCCCACTCCCTAAAAGTAATACAATTAGTACTAATCTCACTACTTCTATAACGGGTATAACCAGATTCAACTCTCAAGTAACAAGGGAACCAAAAATGTACCCGAGGGCCCAACCAGGGATATCAGGATTCTGTTAAGAAAGAAATCCATCGTTAAATTTACCCTTCGCATGCTCCTGACCAATCAATCGCCCAGTACATTTCAACTAACTTGAGCAATTAAAGGTTAATTGGATCTTTTAACATAAATAAGTAAACTGCTTTTCCTTTACCACATTGTGATTTAATTATAATTTTAATGAGCAATACAGGATATACATGTGGAAAACATGACCGTGCTATGATCACAATCGAAGGTGTCGGTGGAAGAAGGGGGCTAAGTCCCTCATGGACTTAGCCCCACTTCTTCCACCGACACCTTCTATTGCTTCAATGCATGTTTACAAGTGTTGTAAATATATGCAAACGTTTATATTGCGAACCTCAACATTTAAATGATCTTTCGCAGATTGTGCAGAAATATAAACAAGAGATCGCCTGTGAGTCTCTCACCCATACAATAAAGGTCAAGGTCACATGAATGACAATGGCTGGTTAGCTATCAATGTGAGGAAGCTATTGATAAAGTTTGTTAATATCAGGAGATATGTAACATTTTGATGTGCATCCAAAATTGTTGACGTCTACAAAGACACCTGTGCCGGAATGCTATGTCTTACGTTCCACTAATGTCGTTGAGACAAATCTTAAGTAAAGGTCACACAAATGACAAAGCGTAGTTAGCGATCGGAAGCTACGGAGGAAGTTCGTAATAATCCTCCTAAAAAATTAGGAGATATGCAAAATCCTCGGTTTTACTGGAATGACCTATATTTCGAAAGCGAAAAGTAGGTCAGGTTCACTCACACGACACAGGTTTGACAGCAATTTGGGAAGAAGACGCTGATGAAGTTTGGTAAAGTTCCAGGAGAGATACAAAACTTGTTAACACCTTTGCTGGAATTGTGACTGCTATGTCTCACTTTCAACTGAAGACGGTGAGACAAAGATTTATATTACAGCAGGGCTCCAGATAAGGAATTAATAATTGAGTATTGTCACTCCTTCATTTCTGAAGCAATTGGCTATTTCCAAATTTTGATTGGGTAAAATAAAATCACACTACTGTTTACACATCAACAGACAGCAATTATTGAATAGTTTGCTTCAAAATGAAAACATGTCTTGGCATTTCATTAGAATTGTCTCCATGGAGACAATTCTAATGAAATACCAAAATGTGTTTTCATGAAAAATAAGAAAAATATGCTATATTTGTGGTCTGTTTATTGTTTTCTGCAGTACCAAGATGTGTTTTCATGGAAAATAAGAAAAATATGCTATATTTGTGGTCTGTTTATTGTTTTCTGCAGCATGATAAAAGGTACCACAATTTTTTTATTTTTTTTTTTGATACTCGCTACTTCTGATTTCAATTGGGTTTTTGACAATTTTAATTGGGCATTTCAGCAAATACGCAGCTTATCTGGAGCTCTGTTACAGTACAACCTATCTACAACAGTCACCCATGGGAAAAACCAAAACTGTTGAGGTGGCTGATGGAGGGAGGTTAAGTAGAGGCAATTGTCTATTTGGGATATAAACTATCGGCTGTTACAGAGAGGGTGTTGTATAGAGGTGGCCGTTCACGGAGATTAGACTCAGGCCAGTGTCAATTCCACAAGTCTGATCAGGTCTACACTGTCCATCACCCACACCGTGTTCACATGCAAGGTTATAAAACTATATGAAATTATATGTTTGTGTCAACCACATGAGCATTCTCTGGCAAAACCACTGATGTGAGGTATACTGTGTGATAACAGTGTGTGGCTGGCGATAGAGACGTAATATCGTGTAGCTGAATACAGGGAGGTAATGTTGTGTGGCCTGTAATACAGGGAGGTAACTGTGTGTGCTGGCTATACAGGGAGGTAACCCATGGCGAGTTTGAAGGCGAGCTCAATGGCGGTCTGCGGTGTGGCCTCGTGGAAGCAGACATACACTTCTCTCCGCAACGACCGCGACAAACACCGCCTGTGGATGGACAAGGAGGGCCAATTAACATGGCACAGAGACAGCAAGTGAACAAGAAATGACATTGTTTGTTAAACGAAGCTTATCCCCTCACTGCCAGCCTTGATAATAATAATAAAAAAAATCACACAAAAAGTCCTCAGTGACTAACATCTACACGTGCCTATCAGTGAGGTGCTAACATGAAATGGTAGCCTGTCTGCATACAAATGGCCTCGGTGGCAGATTTGAGAATCTTCGGCAAACTTCTTAATAATTGAACCCACAGACACATACACGGACGGACATACAGTCCAAACAGGTATGCCTCCACTCTACCGAAAACGGGGGTATAAAAAGCAAATGAAGATAATGGCACTGTGTCTGAGATGATGTCTCCAATATTCAGTACATGTATGTAGTTTTTCACTTTATTATGGAACGCCAAATCTACATAAACTCAAATAATTAATGCTAGCTCTAAATAATTAGAGGCAGCATTAAATGTTTAGAGCTAGCTCCAAATCATTTGAAGAGGTGTCTAAATCATTTAGAGCTAGCTCTAAATATTAATGCTAACTCTAATTATTTAGAGCTAGCAATAATTATTTGAGTTTATGTATATTTGGCGTTCCAGGAACGCCAAATATACATAAACTCAAATAATTAATGCTTGCTCTAAATATTTAATGCTTGCTCTAATTAATATTTAGAGCTAGCATTATTTATTTCAGTTTATGTAGATGTAGCATACCATACTTTATGGCCGGCATAAACCTATATCAGCCAAACACACCATTTTATTCCACCAGTTCTTATAAACAGGGGAGATAAGTTGGTAATATACCTCCAATATTACTGTATCAGAAAGCACAATTTATGATGAAACAACTCATTTGTGTCTGTGACTGGAGAAATGACACTTATGGGATTTATGACCAGCGTAGCTCCTGATCAACTAACACACTCCTGCAGCATGATAATTATCTATATTTCATGATATAAGCATGATGGGTGTTTTCTTTGTGGAATGGCGTACAGTGCAGATCCTAATCAGACAGTGCAAATGCACAGGCTGATCTGGATCTACACTGGTCGTAAAACCCATAAGCCCCATTTCTCCAGTCACATTTTACTTGTGAGTACAATTGGGGGTTCGGAAATACGATACAAATAGATTATTTTTACTAATCTGTTTCATCATTTTCATATCCCATACACAATACACTGGCCAGTCAGTCAGCATCAACACCACTTACCCAACAACCCAATATGTGAGGGGTTCACTTTTCTTTTCATCGGTCGAGGGGCGACTAGTAAACATGACCCCCTGTTCCCGTATTGCACTCAGGTCTTTGTTCATGCCGAACACGTGGTTCTTCCCATCCTTCCTCTGTTCCTATAAGAAAAGCATTATGGCTGTGACTGGAGAAATGGGGTTCATGGGATTTGTGGCCAGTGTAGCTCCTGATCGAATAGCACACTCCAGTAACCCACAAACAATACCATATGATTGCAGAGCTCACAATAAGGCGCGTATTGGTGTATTTTAAGCACTTATTTTAGCTGAATATGCATTTATTTTCAAAAGTGCGAGTACAAAATACTCACAACAATTTGAAAACACGCATTGAGTTTCAAACTGATGAGTGAAAATGCTCTAAAAAATTGAAAATTCACTTAGTCGAGCTCAACTTGCCAATTTGGTAATGGAAGAAGAGTGCCGAACGTCACAATATTGTGACGTTCGGCACTTTTCTTCCATTACCAAATTGGCAAGTTGAGCCATTGAGGTATAGCCAGTATACAAGGGGGATAACTTCATGGAAACAGAAATTAGTAACACTGAAGAATACAGTACCTCTCAAAAACTTTTAACACAAATTAAAACAAAACTTTAACACATATTTCCAAGTGATATGTGGTTGTGACTGGAGAAATGGGGCTTATGAATTTGTGACCAGTGCAGCTTCTGATCAAAAAGCACACTCCTATAGCCCGAGAACGATCTATATTCCTTGTTTGCGGGTGCTTCATTGATGACAAACAGAGCAGATCCTGATCAGACTGTGCGAGCACAGTCTGATCTGGATCTACACTGCTTGCAAAACCAATAAGCCCCACTTCTCCAGTCACAGC
This sequence comes from Conchocele bisecta, assembly GCA_029237695.1. Lineage (NCBI taxonomy): Eukaryota > Metazoa > Mollusca > Bivalvia > Lucinida > Thyasiridae > Conchocele > Conchocele bisecta. Next base: position 92,510,091 of record CM055274.1, read on the forward strand.
CACATACCAGACAACTGAGGGACGCTTAATACTGGGAATAAAAAATAAATTCATCTCCCACAACTTAATGTATCTATGATCACCATCAAATTATAAAATAACAACAAACCTTAATCTTCCTGGCATGGTAAAAAAGCTTCTTTATCTTCTCACAGCAGTTGTGAAAATTATCGTACACGTCTCGAGCGAGCTGACTGGTGCCACCGCACACTTCATTGTCAGAAGATATAAGCACACCTTCAAGATTGTCGAAGTATTGGAAACAGAAGAGGGAATTTTCTACACCTATTGTCAGTCTGAAACCACAAAGGATCACATGAAGATAAGACGTGCATCAGGTAACTCGCTCTGCCTTCACCGAATACACACTGGTTAATACACAGGATCATATGTTAGTGATGATTTAATACAATATTTATTAAAGGAGTTGGCTGATGTCAAAGTAAACGAGGCTATGCAGGGTTTCTTCTGAATTGGTCAACAAGTTTAATTAATATATTAAATCAACACAAATATTAGATTGTATTTATTGCACAACTACATCACACATTGCATATGTAATGAGACTTAAACATGTTTTCTGTAGCCATCTCATTTACATATGTATTACACCTACAGTATTATGATTTTTATTACACTGACCTGCATCGACTAGCTACCCATATCCGTGTCACAACTACTTTTCTCTGATGTTTCATTGGTCGAAAGGCGCCACATTACAATACTGGCTCATTATAGTCTAAACTAGTTTAATCAAAGTTCAGGGGACTGAGAAAAAAATTTGCGTTAATAAGTTATCAATAGAAAAACATGGACCAGGGATCAAGAATTTGACTGAGTTATCAGAATACTGAGTTATCAGTAGTTTAACATAAGAGACTTTGATGTAACGAGTGTCCACTGTATTATAATTTGGGTGAGCAGACCACAGAAAACTGTATTGATTATTAGAAGCATGACGGGTGTTTCATTGATGGAATGGCGAACAGTGCAGATCCTGATCAGACTGTGCGAATGCACAGTCTGATCAGGATCTACACTGGTCGCAAAACCCATAAGCCCCATTTCGTCCGTCACAGCCACAAATCACAGATGACCAAGTGATGATATAATAATGTCCTTACTTCCGTCGAGTGTTGATGGGCCCTCGGATATTCTCAGATTCTGTGATATTCTGCATGGATTCCATAACCTCTGGGAACAAACGCCCTCTTCTGGAAAACTGCAGATATACGACACATACAGGGTTAGAAACTGACAAAAATTAGCATTCACACTATCAACTAATTTCGGTCGTTTCTGGCGAGCGACCATTGCAAGTGCATTCAGTTTACTTGATTTCAACTCGCCTTTTGTGCACATGTCATGTGAAATTGCCATTGTAAACATTCTGATATCATCACTCATGCAACTGTCTCGGATATCTCAACATTTCAATTCACTCCCTTTTTTATTCATCCTTTGGTGATAAAAATGAATTGATAGTTAATTGATTGATTTACTGGTGTTTAACGGCATATCAACAGCTAAGGTCATTTAAAGCAGGGCGGCAGTTAATTGACTGAGGGTTGATCAAAAACTATCGAACTATCGAAATACACACCAGATTACAGGCATACACCACAGGTTGAAGTAACGGACCGAGGTCTATAAATACATTAAATATGCCTAAAAGCATCAATAAATGGAAAATAAATTATTTTTTTCCCCATTTATTCATGCTTTTAGGCATATTTAATGTATTTATAGACCTCTGTCCATTACTTCAGCCTGTGGCATATACCTACAGTAGTTTGTGAGAGATATAGTTTAGAGTGGCTAAATTTCGCACAGCTACACATACAGGTTTTCTAAGTGACTGATTTTGAGTTACATTTACGCTACAGTGAAACCTCTAACCCGGACACCCCAGGGTGTCCGGTTTAGAGAGGTTTCACTGTAAACCAGGCATTTGATCATTCTGAGCCATAGTTGTGTGCTATGCGATCACGAACAGACATTATCACCTGATATAAATGACCAAGAAACCCATCAAAATTAAGATCACAGATGTTTTCTCGGTGTCCGGCTAAGAAAGGTTCCACTGTATATGAAAAGGCAACACAAACCTTGAAGATTGATTCACTGCCACTGCTTTCACTGGAGTTGTCCGAACACAAGGAATCCTTCCTGGACATCGATATTGCCTTCCCAGGTGAGCCTAGTCCTGTAAGTACAATGTGTTCAACACCGACCTGCACATTTGATAGGCTACAGTATATGTGGCTGTGAAAGCAGAAATAGAGGATATTCATGGTGTGAACTGTATGTTATATGGACCTTTCACACAACGAGACGAATATGTATGTCATATGTGTTTCGAAAATATGAATATCCTATTTATTACAAGTTATCTCACCAGAAATTGTTTATTTTCATTAATGACAACATATGAGCCACGCTATGCGATTTTGTATCTTCAGACATCGGCGAAATGTCATTAAATACATCTACAAATAGAATATAATACCGCATGTACTCCGACAATTTTATCATCTTTTGACGAAATTTACGGAAAATATTGTAAATTTTGTAAACATATTTAATGAAATTACACAGATGTCTGAAGGTACAAAATTCCATTCCGTGTCTCATGTGACTTTTATTTATGTCATAGAGCTATGCATTTCATATGTAGGTATATATTAAATGGGGCTTATGGGATGTGTGACCAATGTAGTTCCTTATCAAATAGCAAACTCATGTCGCCTGACAATAATCTATAGTGCGTGTTAGCAAAATGATGGATATTGCATTGATGGAAAGGCGACCAGTGCAGATCCTGATCAGACTGTGCAGATGCCCGGGCCGATCTGATCTACACTGGTCGCAAAACCCATAAGTCCCATATTCTAGTCACACATCAAAAAAAGATATTCTACAGTCACACATCAAATAAAGATTTATCGACAGATCTTGTCAAATAAGTCCCATCCTTCAAGGTGGATAGTAGATTGATTTGCTTGATTTATTGGAGTTTAATATAGGAATGAATGGCCTTTTTGTGGAATTTATCGGGGTATAAACTTGGAAAAGTCGCGGGAATACTGGACGAAGCGATAAAAAATTACAATTTTCGAACAAAAATAATTTTTTTTTTTTTTTTTTTTTCGAAAATTGTAATTTTGTAATTCATCAAGAAAATGTGTTTATTTTCCGTTTTCTTAAAAATTTTAACTGCGCCTCACGGTTACGGAAAGTAGTTCGGCGTGGGAGTTTACTGGGATATAAATTTTGGACAGAGACTTGCTACGGGCCAATCAAATGTTAGGGAATTGTGTAAATATTTTTGTGCTGGAATTATTGGAGTTTAATGGCCTATCAACAACTAAGGTCATTCAAGGCGGGGGCCAACGTGTTTGATCCCGCATGTCACCTGCTGCATTGGGGGGAAAATCAGAATAGAATATTTACATCGAAAATAAAATGTATTCAGCCCTGAAATTAAAATAACCTGACATCGGGCCAGGTCCATACCACACCAGTCACTTGGTGCCTTCCACTAAAAGCAATAGCAATCGTAATACTCACACAAAAAAGTAGATAGTAGAATCTAACAAACCATGTTGATATTTTATTATTGTTTTTAATTATAAGCAATCATTGTTGTAACCATACCGGTAATCTCAGGTTGGTGTTGAGCCTCTTTAGAGGTGGATGTATGAAGGTGTTGACGTAACCTGTCCAGTTTGTGTCTGTGGTGACAGAAATAGTCCGGACTCACGCACGGCGGACACTCCAGGTTTGAAATACTGAAAGGAAAAGAAATTCCAGCGGTTAGACTGGCAGAAAATGAATGCCGTTAAAGCTGGGGTCTGGGATTTTGTACTATGTACATAATTTCACGAGATACGTTTACAAAATTTAAAATATTTTTCATAAATTTACAAAATTTAAAATATTTTTCATAAATTAAGTCAAAAGTTGACAAAGCTTTCAGAGTACATGCGGAATACCGCATGTACTCTGAAAGCTTTGTCAACTGTTGACGCCATTTATGGAAAATATTGTAAATTTTGTAAACGTATCTCATGAAATTATGTAGATGTCGGAAGGTACAAAATCACATGGCGTGTCTCATATGATCTTTCCAGTAAATTAATTCTCTATATGGGTGGGTCACATACTTATTTCACAGTGCATTCGTATGTTAATTTGTTTTATAGTACAAACTGACATCATATTGTATATTTTTCATGACGTCATTACGTGTTTACATAAAGTTTACATGAAACAAAACGTTACATTTCTGTGTCGGACATTTTTACTTCATTTTTTAGTACCTGTTCTGGCAGAGCTGGGGCAGTCCTTGGCCGTCCAACTGGAAGAGCAGGGCCCGGGCCTGGTCTATCAGGAAAGGGTCGGGGCTCGCTGGGCCTTCCTTTCTGCTGGGTAAATAATCACGTACAATGTTACTTTATTTCACCTATATCTTCCTTTAGTTTGCTTGACATTGTCCAGAAGAATTCACGTAAGCGTAAAAGCTTGGTTTCTAATGCTGTTTCAAACTGTATAATTAAACTGTATAATTACATGTATGTATACGTGACTGTGACTGGAGAAATGGGTCTCATGGGTTTTGTGACCAGTGTAGCTCCTGATCAAATAGCACACTCCTGTAGCCTGATATGGAGTTGAAGTTGTTAGAAGCATGACGGGTGCTTCATTGATGGAATAGCGAACAGTGCAGATCCTGATCAGACTGTGCGTATGCACAGGCTGAGCTGGATCTACACTGTTCACAAAACCCATAAACCCAAAATCTCCAGTCATAGTACGGCTATGGTCATCTAGAGAGGGGGCCTAGCTTTCCAGTCTTATCTGAAAGACCCAGTGGGATGGACATACTATGAGCTCCTGGAGCGAAGTCACTGCACTATCACTAGACCATCAACTATTCGAGGATCTATACTGTAACAGATTGGGAACTAGACTGGTGACGAATGCAATAAGCCCCATGATGATGATCCCCAGTCAAATCCACAATTGTATACTTACATGGCTGTACAGCCTCCAGTTTCCAACATAATGCACATCACCATGTGTTTCTGAAATTAATAGAAACAAGAAACCAGTGACACTGATGGATGTACCCCTCAAATACATAAACACAAATTCATAAGCCATTTTACCTTGAGCAAAGGGACCCAACGGGTGGGCTACATAATGAAAATATGGATGATGACCAAGAAGCATATGAAGTTTCAAGCCAACTTGACTTAAGGTAACTAACGGACAAGGAGATAACGGACAGGGTGACAACACAGGTTGAAGTAACGGACCGTGGTCTATAAATACATTAAATATACCTAAAAGCATTAATAAGACTGTGTATATGAGGGAGTAAAGAATTTTTTTTTTAACTTTTTTTTGTTCTCACTTATTAATGTTTTTAGGTAAATTTAATGTATTTATAGACCTCGGTCCGTTACTTTAACCTGTGGGTGACAACTATACGTACCACAAATTTTTTATCGGGGTAAATAACCAGTTGGCCACGGCCCGCATGTCGAGCCCGCCGAGGCATTTGATGGTATTTTTAAAAACTTTAACGCAGATTTCGGACGCACGGACACCTGGACGTCATTGTGATCACTATGTCTCGCTTTCCGCAAGCGGGCTCAACAAAAAGAGGGACATAGATATGGCCAAGTACATCATGACCAGCTGTTACATTTGTGTAAGTTTTTTTTTTAGTTTGCCATACAAAATCACAACCTTAGGGCTAGCACTCCATTGGATCAACATTTGGAAGTAATTGTCGACACCTGCAACGACGACGACGCTTACGATGCCGTAATTGTTCCCGCTTTGTCCGACTTTCCACTAATGTGGGTCAAACAAAAATTCATTATGTAAACAAAAACTTACATATCCAATAATGAGTGAGAACCAGCGAGCGAGCAGCGGCTCCGTGTACCCGAAGGTGTGTTCGTCGCGGACACTGTGGCAGTGTCTGGCCGGAAACACCTCCCGCCATGCCACCAGCTGACCGATAGACTGGTCTGTCGACAGTGCCAGCAACGAATGGTACTTCAGGTACGTGCTCATGTCCACTAAATCCTCCTTCGGCAGGTGGTTGGTGATGAGGTAGTTCTGTGGAACAAAGATGATGTCCTTATCTGGCGCCAAGCCCCTTTACTACACCGGATCACATGACCCCAGCTGTGAATCACAGTAAGATTCACAGTTCAGATATTAATACCTTCAGGATGGATTTATCATTAAGGCACATATAATTGTCTGACGCTGCGGTATCAGAGTACCAAAGTACTTTTTTCATGACCTAATGTAAGAAACTCTATATGTGTGACCAACTACAATAAAACTTTGGCACAGAGCTCTAGATAAGGTGCGTATTTGCTTAAATACCCAATTAAAATTGCCAAAAACCCAATTGAAATCAGAAGTAGTGAGTATCAAAAAGCAATGAAAAATGTGTGGTATCTTTATAATGCTGCAGAAACGTGTGGTATGTTTATAATGCTGCAGAAAACAATAAACAAACCACAAATATAGAATATTTTTCTTAGTTTTCCATGAAAACACATCTTGGTATTTCATTAGAATTGTCTCCAAGGAGACAATTCTAATGAAATGGCAAGACACGATTTCATTTAGAAGCAAACTATTCAATAATTGCTGTCTGTTGATGTGTAAACAGTAGTGTGATTTTATTGTACCCAATTCAAATTTTGAAATGCCCAATTGCTTCAGAAATGATGGAGTGAAAATACTCAATTACTAATTCCTTATCTGGAGACCTGACATTGTACACAGGAATGCATGTTCAATTTTCCACAAACTGTTTTCATTTCTTGTTCAAACCAGATTGGTCAGTAAGCGAGGCTTACGGAATACCCCCCAAAATTTCCAAGTGTGTGGGCTTGTGACCTTGACTCTGGGCTTAGCGGGAGCGGCATGTACGTGGGAATTTGTCACAGCATGTAGTAGACCTTTAGAGGAATGCATGTGTGAAATATTAAGCATTTTAGATGAAGGAAATAGAAGTTATAACATATTTCTCTGAAGTTAAGTTTTGTAAAGAGACTAAGTATTTGACCTTGACCTTGGGATCAGCGGGGGTTGGACGGTCGTGGATTTGGATTTGGCACAGCATGGTAGTAGAGCCTTACAGGAATGCATGTGTGAAATATTAAGCATTTTAGATGAAGGAAATAGAAGTTATAACATATTCTCTGAAGTTAAGTTTTGTAAAGAGACTTAAGTATTTGACCTTGACCTTGGGATCAGCGGGGGTTGGACGGTCGTGGATTTGGCACAGCATGGTAGTAGAGCCTTACAGGAATGCATGTGTGAAATATTAAGCATTTTAGATGAAGGAAATAGAAGTTATAACATATTTCTCTGAAGTTAAGTTTTGTAAAGAGACTAAGTATTTGACCTTGACCTTGGGATCAGCGGGGGTTGAACTGTCGTGGATTTGACGCAGCATGGTAGTAGAGCCTTACAGGAATGCATGTGTGAAATATTAAGCATTTTAGATGAAGGAAATAGAAGTTATAACATATTTCTCTGATGTCAAGTTTTGTAAAGAGACTAAGTATTTGACCTTGACCTTGGGATCAGCGGGGGTTGAACTGTCGTGGATTTGACGCAGCATGGTAGTAGAGCCTTACAGAATGCATGTGTGAAATATTAAGCATTTTAGATGAAGGAAATAGAAGTTATAACATATTTCTCTGATGTCAAGTTTTGTAAAGAGACTAAGTATTTGACCTTGACCTTGGGATCAGCGGGGGTTGGACGGTCGTGGATTTGGCACAGCATGGTAGTAGAGCCTTACAGGAATGCATGTGTAAAATGTTAAGCATTTTAGATGAAGGAAATAGAAGTTATAACAATATTTCTCTGATGTTAAGTTTACGGACGGACGGACGGACGGACGTTCTTACAGTACTATACTTATGTGGCTTATCACATGTTAAATATTAGCCACATAAAACGATTTTTAGCCACATAAAAGGATTTTTTAGGTGGCTAATTGTAACCAACCCTATCCTTTACTAAGTCCATAACCCTGTGGGGCTAGCCACATAAGTACCCTAATGTAATGCCCGGGACGGACCGGACGTACGGACGGACGGACGGACAACCTGACTCCAGTATACCCCCCACAACTCGTTGCGGGGGTATAAATATACTCAATTGAACCATCTTTCAACGAGACGGTTCAAATGGTGGTCACAACACATATATATTTGAGAAGAAATGAGAAACTGTTTATTTTCTTCCAGGAAAATTGTGTATCGTTACCTTGTAGAAGAGACAGGAGCCAAGCACAGAGTAACTTCTCCGACACCCGTAGTAACTGTCCGACTGAATATACATGTAGAATGGTCATAGTGGCCGTAGCTGGAGAAATATGGCTTATGGCATTTGTGACGACTATAGCTCCTGATATGTGACTGGAGACATGTGGCTTATGGAATTATGTCAGGTCTAACTCTTGTTATGTGACTGGAGTCTCGCTCCTGATTTGTGACTGAAGAATTGGGGCTTATGGCATTTGTTTGACCAGTCTAACTCCTGAATGGTGACAGGAGAATTGGGCTTATAACACTTGTGGCCAGTGTAACTCACTATCTGGAGAAATGGACCTTATGTCATTTGTGACCGTTCTAGATAATATATTATGAATTGATCATGTAATATAATTACCATATCTCCAAAGTCAGCAGCTTCAAACTCGGTCAGCGCCGAGTCAGACAGAACCTACAACAAATATTGATGAACATTCAAAGTCCAATTAAACTACAGACAAGTCTTAACCCTTACAATGCTGAATTAATTTGTGTCGTCTGCTGAATATTGTTTATTTTTCCATTTTTCTCATCAAAAACTTGGTTTGGCAGCACTTTAGAATCATTTCCAACGGAAATGATTCTAAAATGCTGCCAAACCATGTTTTTACCGAGAGAAAAGACAAAATATGAATTATCAGCAGACGACTATTTTCGGTTCCCGCATTCTAAGGGTTAAACAAAAGTTACTAAACGTAGAAAATCACTAGAAGCTATTGCTGGGGCATATCACAGTCTTGTGATCACCACCCGAGTCCCTGCAACCTCTCTAAGACGAACACCGTAGTTTTGCAACAATACTTTATTGGCACGCAATTGATCATATAGTGGATTTGTTCGAAAGACAGGTCTATATATTTTGTATTAACAATGTCTTATTGACATTGAACAGGAAACACAGATGTTTCATGATGTGTCTCTACCCATTATGTCTATCGATTACACTGCCTATTACAATGCATGTCGTTGCACAACAATCTACAAGTAGTAATGGTGAACACAATATCAGGCACATGTACGTACGTATTCACAACTGATAAATATATATTTGTGTAGCATTTTTGTTCACTTCTGTTACAAGTATAAATCTCTTTATGCTTCCAATCTTTTACAAAATTACATTAACTTGAAGCAGAAAATTGTCTGTGAACCCCTCAGGATAAAACAATTAAACACAGATGTAAGTCAAACATGTGCAGACACATAATGAGCCGTCTCATCTGGATTGCAGTGTTTCCAGTAGTTTTCTGATTTTTAAATCATTAATGGAATAGTCAGAAAATTACAACGGAATAGTCTTATCATATTGTTAGGGGTGAATGGGTTAATTTGTCCCCTCTGAATGTATTTACCCCCCTTCAGTAAATGGGTGAACTGAAACCTGTACCTTAATCTCATTTGGCAAGGGAAGTAACTGCACAGACTGGCTGATACTATGGTCGCGGACTGTGCCACTGTCTTTCGCCTGGGAAACGCGTGTTTCGTGGAGTAAAGCGAAGAAGCAGTCCAGCTGCTTGTGATTGGTTGACTGGTTGAAGGCATCGTGCACCGACCCATGAAGCAACTGAAGAATGCGGATCAAATCTTTCACCAGGAGCTTCAGGTACGGCAAGGAAAATCTGGAAATAAATAAATCCCCGAGGTAACAGAAAATTTTGAACATTTACTTAAATCTTGTTTGAATTCTGGCTGTAATTTGAGAAATGGGGCTTATGGGATTTGTGACCAGTGTAGCGCCTGATAAAGTAGCACACTCCTGTAGCCTGATAACTATCTATATTGCTGGTTAGAAGCAAGACGGGTGTTCCATTGATGGAATGGCGAACAGTGCAGATCCTGATCAGACTGTGCGGATGCACAGTCTGATCTGGATCTACACTGGTCGCACACCCATAAGCCCCAATTTTAATGCGACTAACAGCTAATAACTGTCCTGATAACATTAGCCGTTTCGGAGTTATTTCAAGAAAACATAAATTTAAGAAAGTTGCAGCTGTTAGGATAGTGTCATCGACAGATGCTAGTATGTAATTTCCCGGCTATCTGCACTGTATCGCATAAATACTGCCCCATCAGTTTCTGACATATTTCAGAAAATGTGGCTGGAAATGGGGCAAAAAGGTTAGTGCATGTGACATACTGTACCCACCGTGGAATTGACAATGGGCGAGACCAGCCACACATTCTCCAGTCACAGATTAGGTACCTACCTGGATTCTGGAGCAGATATGACGAAGAGATCCGAGCCCTCGCAGTGGTATACAACGTGCACAGGTCTGTTGTCCACCGTCATCGTTGTACTGCAACAGAAAGGAAGACGCAAATAAGAGTGTTTCAATTTAACATTCGACTATACATGTATATTCAAACGATAGATTCACAAACAAAATCCCCCCCCCCCCCTCAAACTGCCGATGTCCCTTAAAATACGAAAATCTCGCATTGACTTTAAATACATGTATAGGGGCCCAACCCTAAAATATACAAGTTCTCAGTGTTATGCATACAGCGAGCCAGGGAAATTTTTCCCACCTCAAACTGCTGATGTCCCTTAAATATAATAATCTCCCATTGACTTCTACGGGCTCAAAACCTGAAATTATCCCCTTGGAACAGTTACGCCTAGAACGAGCCTGAGGGATATTTTCCTATCTCAAACAAACAGCCCACGTCAATATAAGAACCTCCAATTGATTTATAGGGGCCCAAAACCTGAAATTGTCCCCTTGGAACAGAGTTACGCCTAGAACGAGCCTGAGGGACATTTTCCTACATCAAACAGCCCACGTCAATATAAGAACCTCTAATTGATTTATAGGGGCCCAAAACCTGAAATTGTCCCGTTGAATCCGAGACCTAGCCACAACACTGTATATGTATCTGTGGCAGGTATTGTACATTGTGGTATACATTGTGCCCACCCACCGCTCGCCCGCCCGTACAAGATGAATACATAATACATCCTGTTGTTTCATATGGCAGGGATTCCGCTGGCGATCGCCACTTTCGCAATTGGCGATAAAAATAAACAATTGGCGATAAAAAATGACAATTTTCGAGAGAAAAAAATAGAAAAAAAAATAAATTATTTATTTTTTTTCTCCAAAATTGTCATTTTTTATCCGACACCAATTGTTTTGTTTTTTTTGAAGTGGCGATTTTTTTATTTTCCCCAGCGGAATCCCTGATATGGGCGTATAAAATGAACATGTGTGTCCATAGAGCATATTGTGTGTTGTGGCATACCTGTGTATAGTAGAGCCGGTAGCATCTGTGACAGTGCCAGCCAGGGTAATAAAGATCCCGCGAGCATCTATGACCGCGTTGTCTTGTCTCGGAAACTGGTACACAATGTCATCCTGGAAACAATACAGCAACACATGTATGTGGCTGTGACTTGAGAAAAGAGTCATTGTTTTATGTCAAAATTTTTCTATGGAAAAATGATAATATTTAAGAAATTTAGCGAGTCAAATCTGAAAAATGTGGGTATTTGACTCGTGATGCTGAGGTAGATAAAACACTAGGCAGGCTTTTGCGACCAGTGTAGATCCTGATAAGACTGTGCAGATCCAGATGGGACGTTAAACCCCATTCATTTTCATTTTATTCTTTAGACACAAAGTTCACCATCAAAGCTCTGATGAAACCCACCTTTGCTTCCATACTTTCAGACGACACTCCATCGAGGGACAAATACATAGCGCCATAGAACGGTTCCCAGCTACCATTGCTGAGGTCCTCGAGTGACACTGCATTACCGTGGGAGCCGGTAACCAGATGGACCAATCGCTCGCATCTCGACTGGTTCTTTCTTTTCAGCACCAAGGAACCATCATTTTGGTGATTGATTTGATGCACAGTCAACTTTACCTGAAAATAAATAGAGAATACCAGGCTAGTGTCTTTTGATATCATGTTATCAGGCGAGGCTAGGAAACGCATAGGAATTCCGAGGCTTGCCGAGGAATTCCTACCGTTTCCGAGCCTGATAAACAGTGGTGGGAACAGTTCCAAATACCAAATCCTGAAAATGGCTATACAAACATATTTTTCCACCCACAAATGCGTAAAAGTGTGCTTTCCATGTTGAAACAATACTATTTTTCTGCCCTTATCGGAACCTCAAATCCTGTTTTCAGGATATACAATGTATCTTGAAAATTACCACCCCTGCACAAGACATTAGCATTGAATTCTATACATCATATAACGTTTTATGCTACATAATGAGCAACTATGACATGGTTTTCGTTGAAAAGAAAGCGGGCTCCCTATTTATTAGGGGTTTCCCAAAGCAAATTGTGTCCGAATATTTGTGGTTAATACGGTATTATAAGATCAGTCTATACATGTACACAACTTACCTGTTTTTGGACGCGTAACACCTGTAATATGCTGTCCAGATTGTCCCACGTGACTTCCTGGTCATTTATGCTTCGTAGGCAGTCACCTAGGCATGGGAAATAAGATGTGCATGATCAAATGTGCAACAAATCTAACAAACAATACACATATACTAATACATATATTTATTCTAATAAACGCCCCGGGGCTATGCAATTTGTGGGATCAAAACGTGGAAAATGGGATAAAAATATGTTATTTTCATTTAAAACAATGTTTTAAATGGCTTTTGTATGTGAAAATAACATATTTAGAATGCAAATATGGGAGGGGGCTACTTCAGAGAGGGGGCTACTATTAGAATAAATACGGTATCTGCAGCAATAAATAGTGTATGCATGGATAATTTTGGGGAGGGAAAGCGAGAGATTGCCACATATTTTCAAGACAAATCATTTATTTATTTAATGATGTTTAACAGACTTTCAACAGCAAAGGTAATTTCAGGCTGGATTGTAGGGATGCGGGAAAATTATCGAAATCAGGTGAATAGTTACAGAAAAAATATATATTCAGACCTGAAAGTAGAATAATCTGACCTGGTGCCTGGTGCTCACTACACCAGAGACACTTAGCCCCACTCCAGAAAAGAATGGGATTAGTACTAATCGTACTACTTTTATAATGGGTATAACCGGATGCAATTTCAGTGGAATCTCTCTAAATCGGACACCCTGGGGACCCCCCAGGGTGTCCGGTTTAGAGAGGTACCTCTGTAGTTACCTAGTTACACATGTATATCCACATGAAAATACAGTTATATGTTACATGTGTGGCTCACCAACATGAATGTCCGGATATCTTGCCGCTACTCCTGTTGGTACCAAGGACCTAATCTTCAACCTTCTGTCCCGTCTCCTATGCTTACTGCTCCGACTAGAACCAAAGTGCCCAGGAACAATTCCGAGAATCTGATCACATAACTCTATAGAACTGTTGCAAGACTCGGTCAACTGTTTAGACTTTAATCGTACAACAACAGAGAACACATGCTCTACTGCACGTCCGTCGTTCGTTGGTGAATTCAATTTCTTAGCACTGCAATGGCATGGTTTTGAGTTTGAAGCCGATTTAGATATACTTGGCAATGGTGGAATGTCATCCTTATTCAAGTTGGTTTTTCCGTCAATATGAGGCATCATAGCAATGTCATGGTCGATATCTGAATAAATAGGGTCAGTATGTCTTGACTTTTTCTTTGCACACGTGTCAAAGAAGGAGTTGATATTTTCTGGCAAAGAGAAATCATTTATCAATGACAAGCTGTCAAACAGATCATGCGAATCTGTCTGTTGATTTAAATTCACGCTTGCAAACAAACTGTCAATATTCTCCTCAGCATAAATATTCAGACCAAAGCCGGAATCTGACACAGACAAACCAACTGCTTCACCGCAGAAAACGTCATCAATGTCATTAACATCTAAAATATGTTTTTGATTCCGAAGATAATCTGCCTCTATGAATTCGTCAGCTTTAAGACTGCCGCCCGACACTATGTGCAAGTCGGAGTCTGTGCCATATCCCGTGTCATCCGTGGCGCAGTCACTGCATGTGCACAGACGGTCTGTATCTGTCAGCGATTCATGTTCACCAGTGTCGGAGGTAGCGTTTTCAAGTTGCAGTTCAAAGATCTGACCTTTTTCATTGACCTTGGAGATCCATTGTGATTGGTCTCTCAGCACACTGAAAATAGAAACAATATAGGAATGAATGGCCTTTTTGTGGAATCTATCGGGGTATAAACTTGGAAAAGTCGCAGGAATACTGGACGAAGGCCGGAAGGCCTCGTCCAGTATTCCCGCGACTTTTCCAAGTTTATATCCCCGATACATTCCACAAAAAGGCCATTCATTCCTTATAATTCCAGCATTTGAAATAAATTCATCAAGAAAATGTGTTTATTTTCCGTTTTCTTAAGAATTATTTTAACTGCGCCTCACGGTTACGGAAAGTAGTTCGGCATGGGAGTTTACTGGGATATAAATTTTGGACAGAGACTTGCTACGGACCAATCAAATGTTAGGGAATTGTGTAAATATTTTTGTGCTGGAATTATAAAGTCACATATGACATTTTCTACCTAAGAATATGTGCGATATCTCGTGAAATATATTTACAAAATTTACAATATTCTATTCCATATTTGATATGAAAATTCTGTCATCTTTCGATATCATTTACAGACAATATCATGGTTTCTGTAAATATAGTTCATGAAAAATCGCACATGTTCTGAGGTAAAATATCAGATGGCGTGTCTCATATGTGGCTGTGACTGGAAAAATTGGGATCTATGTGTTTTGCGACCAGTGTCGATCCAGATCAGCCTGTGCATCCGCACAGTCTGTTCAGGATCTGCTCTGTTCGCAATTCCATCAATGGCACACCCATTATGCTTCCAACAAGCAATATAGATTGTTATCAGTCTACAGGGGAGTGCTATTTTATCAGGAGCTACACTGGTCACAAATCCCATAAGCCCCATTTGTCCCGATACAGGCACATATAATGATAGCATGACAGTTTGTCATACCACAGATAAGTTTCTCACATTTTATTCACAGGCCATTGGCATGTTTATAGGATAGTGTATCAGATCTCCAGATAAGCTGCATATTTGCTTAAATACCCAATTAAAATTTCCAAAAACCCAATTGAAATCAGAAATAGCTAGTATCAAAAAACAATAAAATAAATTTTCCATGAAAACATATCTTCGTATTTCATTCGAATTGACTCCAAGGAGGCAATTATCATGAAATGCCAAGACATGTTTTCATTTCTAAGTAAACTATTCAACAATTGCTGTCTGTTGATGTGTAAACAGTAATGTGATTTTATTTACCCAATTAAAATTTTGAAATACCCAATTGCTTCAGAAATGATGGAGTGATAATATTCAATTACTAATTCCTTATCTGGAGCCATGGTGTATTATACTTTTTAGAGATGTAGAAAAAAATTAAACTGTCGTCAAACTTAGTCAATGTATTTATAATCCAGGCTTTGAACTAAATGTGCCTCAATTTCACCATCACCAGTTTCAAGAAGTAATATATTTTCTAGTTCTCATATAATCCCATTATTCCTAGTTCCTACACAGAGCTAAGGCTCACCGACGCCAAATAAAACCGACACATAATCAGCATTTTAGCTACTGGCTACACTACGTCGGACATGAGTTTGTATAGTGATTTCACTATCGTTTCCTTCGTGCAGATCAAGTACAGAAAATAAAAGTAGGTTCCACAGCATCCATACAAGTAATGAAAGTAGGAGTGAATATTCAGATCTGGAGGATTCATTCAGTTATATAGTAAAACTATTTGGTGTTTTCTAAACTTTAACTTGACATCTACAAGTCCTGCCGACTATAGGATCATATCGATAACTGGTAAATAACAGACTGAAAAAAAAGAGTTTCATTTTCATGACGAAATCAAGTGTGAATATATATAACATATAATGTTAACGCTCATATACACATATAATTAAATACATATCAGTCACAAACCCATCTGAATGTAATGAAAACCCGCACGAAAACGTGTTCTAAAATGTTTGAAAACTTTTTTCTTCCTCCTTTCAACCGGTGTCAACATACAGTTTCTCTCCGACAATAGTGTCCATATCTGCATTCCACACAATTAAGGTCTACTTACACTATTGAATGATTGACATTATGTTTAATTCTGGTATTCTATAAAATGGGCTTTCGCAGCGTATTAAAAACCACACTGGTCGTGTAATAAATATGCAAATGAGACCGTTAAAGAAATAGAGAATAGTAGGTTAGTGCCGTGAATGGGAAACAATATCTGGCAAGGCTCAGGAAACGGGATGGGCGAGGCTCTGCCGAGCACATCCCGTTTCCGTGCCGCGCCAGATATGTTTTCCCATTCACGGCACTAACCTACTATTCTATTTATCCCGTCAACACCTACAAAGGCTGTAAAATGCAAAAATAGTATTGACTGGATATCAAAAATGTTTCACGGCACCGTGTTTCACGGCACATACGCACTGTGTTGACGGGATAAAACAGCTTGGTATATCAGTACAGTTTCATTGTATTATGTTGTGCTTATGCAATAAATATAATAATTTGTGTTAATTTAATATGATATGTATTGTACTTGTAGACTAATGTCATAAGGAACTCGGCATAGCCTCGTTTCCTATTACATCTGTAAACTCGTTTAACAAACATCAAATATATCATTGAAACGATGACGTAAATAAGAGATTGTATGACAATATGAAGTTCAAGCACGACCTAGTGATATTATTCCCTCACTACGCTGGTGACGGAAATTGTTGTCTGCTTTTTTTATTGTTTGCCTTATTTCTTTAAACAACACAGTTTTGACAGCACATGAGAATCGTCTCCAGTGGAGACGAGTCTCATGCGCTGTCAAAACAGATTTTTGTCGAGAAATATTGAAAGTATAACATTTCCGGCAGACGACAAAAATTAATTCAGCTTAGTAGTAAGGGTTAATGTAATTACTGGAGAAGTATTGCTGAATAGTTTACTACTGTAGTGTTATGCGTAGTTGTACGTGTATATATGCCATATATTTTCCTAGTATGTTAGGCTAATGATGAAAGTCAAACATGCACTAGACCAGAACATCTTACTTTGACGTCACGGTCGACCATATATCAAGTCAAACAATCACTTGTTTTCAATAACAACATTATTATAGATGAATAATTGACTTGATATGAATCAGTTTTAACAGATATGTTTTACAAATTGTTTTGATAAGCTATAATGTCCATGGGAATATTATTCAGCATACATCAAACATTTTAAACCACAATCCCAAGAAACAGATATTATTAAAAGCAAACATTATAAATAAGACAGCGATATAGAGAACATACGGCTTATTTTTAAAGTGTCTTTTATCAGACAATGATATGATATGCTAGATCATTGTGTAGTTTCTGATAAGATGCATGAACTCAATGTCACATTCTCCTCTGGTGTTCATGGAGTCAGGTGAGCGAATTAGGGCCATCATGGCCCTCTTCTTAAGTTCCTAGGTTATAGTCTTCCACCTGAGCATTTTAGTGTATTAAGACCTTATTCTCTGACGAAGATACGTTTGTTCATAATTGCAGTGCACACATGTATGACCCAGTAGTGCTAGTTTCTCAAAATTACAGTGGAACCTTTCTAAACCGGACACCCTGGGGACCTCCCAGGGTGTCCAGTTTAGATAGGTTTCACTGTAAAAAAATAGTTGCACACAGGGGAAATCCAACATGACTCAAACGTTCCCAACGAGGAAGATGTCTCAATATATAATTCAAAGCACGTATCTATTACCGATTATAATTCGCCCTACTTCTAAGCTGGGCAGTATCGTACGGAAGCCCATTAGGGCTACTTCACTTTTTTTTAATTTCCATTTATTCAAGATGTTTTCTTGAATTTTCAAGTTCTTTTCTTGAATTTTCAAGATCTTTTCTTGAATTTTCAAGATCTTTTCTTGAAAATTCAAGAAAACATCTTGAAAAAAAGATCTTGAAAATTCAAGAAAAGAACTTGAAAACAAGATGTTTTCTTGAATTTTCAAGTTCTTTTCTTGAATTTTCAAGATGTTTTCTTGAATTTTCAAGAATTTTTCTTGAAAATTCAAGAAAAGATCTCGAAAATTCAAGAAAAGATAAAAAAAAGAAAAGTGAAGTGGCTCTAATGGGCTTCCGTAGTATCGCGCTCCACCTTTTTTAACATATTACACGATTCAACACCAATAAGTTACATATTACCAGATTTAATGACTACCTGTTCGACAGGAAATAGAAAATCAATACTCGGATCGGAGACTGCATTATAACTCTGGGCAATTATAAGTTTATTATACTGACTGTATTACATTTATATTACAGCCATTTTGGCTGTGATAATGTAATCAATTCAGTATAATGAGTATGCTATACTATTCATACATTGGATTTTAAGGAACTAAATGCTGCTGTCGCTAACACGCCCTCGCATTTAATTCCCTAAAATTCCAGTATGTGAACAATAACGTAAACAAGTTTCAAGGTATCACTAGAACATTTCACCACTCTGTATATACACTTCACACTCATATTTAAAACAGCACAGAAAACAAACGACGCAATCTGCAATCTATTTGAGAATAATTCCAGCACAAAAATATTTACACAATTCCCTAACATTTCATTGGCCCGTAGCAAATCTCTGTCCAAAATGTATATCCCAGTAAACTCCCATGCCGAACTACTTTCCGTAACCGTGAGGCGTAGTTAAAATAATTCTTAAGAAAACGGAAAATAAACACATTTTCTTGATGAATTTATTTCAAATGCTGGAATTATAAGGAATGAATGGCCTTTTTGTGGCATTTATCGGGGATATAAACTTGGAAAAGTCGCGGGAATACTGGACGAGGCCTTCCGGCCTTCGTCCAGTATTCCCACGATTTTTCCAAGTTTATACCTCGATAAATTCCCCGATAAATTCCACAAAAAGGCCATTCATTCCTATATACTATTCTACTTTCACACAAACGAATATCCGAGAAAACAAAAGCATTCTCACGATTTTGTCATAGTAGACAGAAGCCCAGTCACGCTAATAGACAACCGGACAAAAGCTCCGTATACCTTGGTAAAACCCTGTGATCATAGGTCCAAGACTCAAGCCTAATTTAGACGATTTGTAAAACGTGGATAAGGTGGCATACCTGGCTGTAAAACATGGCTAAGTGCTTCAGCGACCGTGTGAAGGTCAATAAGGTCAATGTCATGTTAATGGTCACATGAGTGTGTCACATATGTCCACTCGTATGAACAGAGCGAATGCAATCCATATACACGTAGTAATATTGAAGTTATGGCGGAGACGTAAATGACAACAGACGGACGGATGGACGCACGGACGGACGGATCTTCGAGAGAAAAAATCAATATGCATCCCCTTGTTATCGTACAGGGGGCATAACAGATCTAGATACCATTATATACAGTGCAACAACTCTAAAACGGACACCATGGGAGGACCACAGGGTGTCCGGTTTAGAGATGTTCCACTGTAAATCAGGCATATGACCACTCCAATACAGCCGCAAACAATGCGATCGCGAACAGACAGCGCAATCGGAGTTAAATGAAAATGACCCCATCATAATTACCAACATATCAGTCTACATGGTATTCGGTTTAGAGAGATTCCACTGTAGTGTCGAACACAATTTTGTTTGTCAAAAAACATACGAGGTAAGTATGTAAACATCTACTGGTGAAAGTTCATCAATTAAATTTTCAAACACACGTCGATCGTTAACAAAGAAACATTGTGAAGGTTTAATGTTCCTTGTTATGTCCATTTACCCCATCTGTGCGAAATGAAGTGAAATTTTATTATTATTCAAACTAATTTGTGAAAGTGGATCACAGCTATGACAAATTCGACCAGCGTACGCTATACAGGGCTGTCATTAACCCTTATTACGCTGAATTAAATCTTGTCGTCTGCTGGAAATGTTTTATTTTCAATATTTTTCGATAAAAACCTGTTTTAACAGCACATGAGAATCGTCTCCACTGGAGACGATTCTCATGCGCTGCCAAAACATGTGTTTTGTGAAGAATTAAGGCAAACATGAAAAACAGCAGACGACAATTTTCGTCTCCCGCGTAGCGAGGGTTAAGTAACTATGCATAGAATTCTGCTGTCCCATATAAGCAGAGTGTTCTATGTTTACACATTAATATTGATATTCAGGAATTGTTTTTGATCTTTTTATGAAAATTCATGATTGTTTTTTGACAAAGAAGAAAATCTTCGAATTTCACGTTTTTTTTTGGCATTTGCAGGGCTTGATTGTTTGTTGGGGTTTAACGGCATATCAACAGCTGTTAAGGCCGGCTCAATTGGTTTAGTACTACATCCTATATATTACCTGTACAAATGGGGGGGGGGGTGAATCCCAAATTCAGAACAGAATATTTACAATAAAAAAAACTATATTCAGCCCTGAAATCAGAATAATCCTGATCTGATGCCAGATCTTCGCCACACCAGAATCACTTGGCCCCCTCCCAAAAGCAGTAGCATCAGTACTAATCTTACTACTTTTATAATGGGCAAGCACACATACACAGATCAGCTTGAGCTTACGGTGCTGTCTGATCGATTGATCATGGTCTACACTGTTCGCCATTGATGATTAGTCAGTGAGCGTCCGTCATGCTCTATCCAACAGTATATATCCTTATCAAGCTACATGCGCATTGTGTAAGCAGATAGATGGTTAAATATGTCAAACGCCTCATCTTTTCTAGTCAGTCACATTTGTGCCAAGGGGTGGTAAACGGTACTTACGACATAGGCGACCAGCATAGCCACAGATCAGCCTGCGCTTACGCGCAGTCTGATCTGGGGCTACGCTGTTCGCCATTCAGTCACTCGGCCACGCATTCAGCGTCAGCAAAAGCATGAGGCTGGAATCAGTTTTGGAAGTGTGCAAACTGGCCATGAACTATATTGGCTGTCAACCCATTGAAGTCTATACAGTGGAACCTCTCGACACCGGAAACCATGAAAACCCATGTGATCTTATTTTGTATGAGTATCTTGGTCATTTATCTCAGGTTATAATGTCTGTTCGGGATCGCAC
Organism: Conchocele bisecta; assembly: GCA_029237695.1. NCBI lineage: Eukaryota > Metazoa > Mollusca > Bivalvia > Lucinida > Thyasiridae > Conchocele > Conchocele bisecta. Next base: position 92,531,524 of record CM055274.1, read on the forward strand.
AGCACACAATGATCACACGCCTTATTTACAGTGAAACCTCTCTGAGCCGGACACCATGGGGATCTCTCATGGTGTCCGGTTTAGAGAGGTTCACTGTAGATACAATACTTTTTGTTGGAATATTTTGATTTTGTTTATTTCTCCCTAAAAGTAGGTATTGTGTTACCACTCAAGTGAACCGTCTCGTCGATATGGCTCTTAATTTTATAATTAATGTGCATAGTTTTCGTCTATGCGCTGCGCAGAAACGAAGGAACGAAATTTAAGGTTCATAATTTTCGTCTCAACGCGGCATTGAAACGAGGAGAGGAAATGTGCCTATAACGAGCCACCACGAGAAAGGTTACATTAGGCTACTTCGTGCTGCACCCCGGCGCACCCCGCGCCGGCGTAAAATATTTCACGTCGATATACGCACCTGGGGCCGTTTAACTAAACTTCGTACGACTAAAATGTTCGTAAGTGCAAAATTATGATAGTCTGTAAATTTCACATTAACAATGTTTTCTTTATGTAAACAATTATTGGATTTACATTTATTGAGCATATGCTGCATATGCAGCCTATGCTAAATACATGTACATGTAAATCCATCAATTGCTATTTCCAGACATTTTAGTCGTAAGAAGTTTAATGAAACGGCCGCCAGATTCCTGACGAATTCCCATCCAGCCAGATACAGAAGATACCGCATAAATCCATTTTCGTCTCGTAACCGGCGCAATTTTGCGAAGGTTACTAGAAGAAAAATGAGTTTATACGATAGCTCTAAGTAGCGCTGAGTGGCATCTCGTCAGAAAACCGGTGCATGTTTTGACGTGAAACGTTTTACGCCGGCACGGAGTGCAACACGAATGATACTACTTGTAAAATGTAATGTCGGTTTTCTCGGGTTAGCTCAACTTGAAATAAATGGCAAACTCATAGGGGTGCTGTATTATAATGGGAGGTTAATAATGGCCGTGGTTCAATCGACTCCTATGAAAAATGGGAAAGTATAAAAATGTCGATTATTTATTCTAGGCTCGCTCATTATTTACGATGCATACTCACGTTATATTTGCGTCACACGCATGTTTGGCTATAATCATATTCTTACCCGTAATGGAAAACATATACTAGGACAAACATAAATGCTGGGACAACAATATACATACGTATATATATAAATATTCGGTATAATAAATGCGAGAGATATTGTTTCCTCTGGGAGATAACCCTCAAAGTTCGCATCAACCAAGGGCAGTATTTATATAATATACTAAATAAACAATTGGCGATAAAAAATTAAAATTTTCGAAAAACTAATTTAAGATCATATATTTAACTCATACCACACCCGATCGAACTCGTCCATTTTTACATTACTGGTGCATTATTCAGGCAAATTCCTCGTTCAATTTTCTCTCACGCACTCAACAATTTTTTTTCTGCCACTTTTCATGCAGAATAAAGCTATGTATCTAGAATTTTATGAAGCTCATTGTCGGGCGATTTGTTTTCTATTTTGATGACGAATTTCAAACTGAATACAATGTACTTGCTACTTGAAAGTAATTAATGTATGCATTCGATGGAGAGTGCGTACCATACATAAACCAGTTGATTGAACTACAAAACAAATATGCTACTATGCACTTAAAAAGTGTCAAAGTAAATTACAGGTTAAAACATCACTGTCAATTTTTTTTATCGGTTATGATTTATTACTGTAATGTTATCAGGGTTGGTCTCAGATTTCTACGATCCTGATTGCTTGTAAATGTGTGGTCTCAAGGTGCATGATCACGTGGTTACAACAACAACAACGTCGCCCACTCCAGAGTAAGTATTATTTGATATTTTCCTTAATTATATGCAACGGATTTTGATGAAATATGGCGCAGCAAACGCGTCTTCATGAGCTGCATTTGGAGGTCTATGGAGTTTGGCACAGACTTATGTCGTGTTTGCGAAGAATCCTTCGCAAAAACTACAGAAGTTTGGGCGAAAATAAAGAGACCATCAAATGCAGCTTAACAAGACGCGTTTGATGCGCCATATTTCATCAAAATCCGTTACGTAATAAGGACACTATAAAAGAATACATACTTTGAATCGGTACTTGTTGTTGTTGTTGTTAGTACCACGTGATCATACACCTTGGGTCTGTGAGAAATACAATTAACTCGGTTAGGTATAAAACTAGTTGTGGTACGTTCACAAATTACTACACTGTCGGAATTTTTGTTTTTTTCATTTATTGTCTTCCTACTACAAGTTAGACATTTGGACGAGTCGATAAGGCATGATTCTTGCTTGTCAACTTAATTTGATTTTGACAAATTTCTGACTGTTTCGAGGTATTTGGAACACTGGCTGGAAATATCAGGATAAGACCAGCAGTGACGGATTCTACATAATTTCCCGCCTACCGTACGCTATATTTCAACAAAATCGGTCGAATAATAATATAATGTTATAATAAAAAGAATACCCGAGTCGAGGCAATATTGGCCAAGTTTTAACGGTTCACATATCCAAAACACCCACCCACCTGCGTTCACATGTTGATGTAACGGACCGAGCTCTATAAATACATTAAATATGCCTAAAAGCATCAATAAGTAAAGAAGAAAAAAAGATAAACATTTTTTTTACTCCCTATGGAGTATTCAGGCTTTTTTTTTCTTCTTCATTTATTGATGCTTTTAGGCATATTTAATGTATTTATAGACTTCGGTCCGTTACTTCAACCTGTGCCTGCGTTCGGGTCGATTCCCGTCTATATTGAATTGCGTTGTACCCTGCGTTGTTAGGAAGGTAGGAAGGGTTTCCGTGCAATAGTATTTTCCTCTTCATCAGTCACAGAATTAGTCACAAAATTAGTCACGATAATGTTGATCAATATGTCAACGATTTGGGCCAAATTTGGTGTATATAGGGCAGATTACCTATACGTCATTGCACTTCAATTGCGACATTATAATTTAAATTCAAAATCAATTGAGAGTGCACTATTTTTATGTGAGAGAAAGTCAGATTTGTATACACGTTTGAAATGTTATCAATGACCTGGTAGGCGATCTATTAACGAATTGAGTTCAGTCTGTAGTTATACTATCAATGACGATACAATTCAGATGCTAACACAGTTGGACATTGGACGATCCCGTCAATACTAAACAACACATACATGTACATGTGTACATACATGTTTAACCCTTAGCCTGCTGATCGCGAAAACTGTCGTCTGCTGTTGCTTTATTTTTTACCCTGTTTCTCAATAAAAACATGGTTTGACAGCACTTTAGAATCATTTCCATTGGAAATGATTCTAAGATGCTGTCAAACCATGTTTTTGACGAGAAAAATCGAGAATAAAACATAAACAGCAGACGACAACATTTCATTCAGCATGCTAAGGGTTAACATAACTATAACACATAACTATGACTAACTAGAAGGACACTCATGTATACTAGAATATAATACGTTAAATTCTTGCATTCAAGTAAACACCGTTACTCAACGAAATTATACATCTAACTGTCTAACTTACATATTGATACGTATTTTGAAGTGGAAGTCGAAGGCGCGCCATCGAAATATAACGCCCACACACTCTCAATTGGTTGCAATGGGGTGATAGATAATACCTAACCCGGGGGTAGAACAAAATATATTAATTCACTTTGCCCATCTGCACATCCAAAGGAAGCCACATACCAACTATCAAGTATCCAGCTATAACAGTTTTACTTCTTACAAAAAATGTGACTGCTATGAAATTCACGAATCAAAGTCAACTGTGCCGGTACATGGCGACATAGTTGCGGGCGGTAAGGGAGCTTTGCAGAGTTACTGCCCGCAATTAATGACGACAGTATTGCAAAAAAAAAAGCAACAACACTTTTCAATTTGGGAAGTTGAACACACCATCAGATACTCCGTTGGTGGGCTAAATAGAAAGCGAAACCCGCGTGACCTTCCTCTGTGGTATAACTACCGCAGCTATATGGTGACTTTTACTTTGTAATGCAATTGAATAGAACGGAAGTTAATTGTAGCTTGTTATTACCGATCTCATTACGCATAATAATTTATAAATACCGATCCGTATCATTATAATTTCCGCTTAATTTTGTTTTCAATTTTCTATTCAGCGACTTTGAGTTGAACGAAAAAAATCTGATTGACATTTGGGACGCCGGCTAGCTAGCTAGGAAACCAGGGATTCCGCTGGACAAAATAAAAAAATCGCCACTTCAAAAAATTGGCGATAAAAAATTACAATTTTCGATAAAAAAAGAAAAAATAATATATATATTTTTTTTTTTTTTCGAAAATTGTAATATTTTATCGCCAATTGTTTATTTTTATCGCCAATTGCGAAAGTGGCGATGGCCAACAGAATCCCTGGGAAACGTATTAAACCATGCTCGCAATGTATGAATATGTAGTGTATTAAAACATGCTCGCAATGTATGAATATGTAGTGTATTAATCATCGTATTTAAATACATGTAGTGTAATAAATATGCAAATTTGACCGCCACGGAAACCATTTTAGGCGATCAATACAGCTCAATATATGATGATGTGCTTATGTAATAAATATAATCTAATCTGTGTGTTGATTCAATATGAGATTTATTACACTCGTTGACTGATTTCATAACAAGCTGGGCATAGCCTCGTTTCTTATGAAATCATTAAACTCCATTTAGTCAAGTGCGACTGCACTGAACTGATGTTATTCCCCCCCCCCCCCCCGCCCACATCCCTCCTACACAGGGAGTCCGGTTTATATGTCTTCTAATGACATACTATGGTGCGAGCTCGGACCCCGTGTGCCCTTCCTTGCCCACAAATGTTTGCTTCAAATGCTGTTAAATACAAGATGGCCGCCATCGTGTAAAGAGTTAGGCGTCCAGGGGGCCGTTTCTCTAAACTTCGCACGACTAAAATGTTCGTAAGTGCAAACTTATGATAGTCTGTAAATTTCATAATAACAATGTTTTCTTGTAAACAATTATTGGATTTACATTTATTGAGCATATGCAGCCTATGCTTAATACATGTAAATACATCAATTGAAATTTACAGACGATCGTAAATTTGCACTCACGAACATATTAGTCGTACGAAGTTTCGTGAAACGGTCCCCTGCAAAGGAGTGTAGACATGGCATTTTCTAAAATATGAAACAAACCTTTCGTCAAATTTGTGAATAAAACCGTTAATTAACACAATTTTTGCATTTAAATACGGCCGAACTTGTGCCACCTCCGAATAAGAATTACCTGTCTATAGACGCCACGATTTTGTTTTCCCAATTATTCAATTACTACATAAATGAACCTGTGAACAAAGGCCACATTTATCTTTTCCCATGGCTTACCTTATTCACAGGTTTAACTGGTGGGAAAACGTGACAATTGTGGCTGAAATGGTAAAACTTAGCGCCACATAGTTTTACCATTTTAGCCAAAATTTTAGCCCCAATTGTCACGTTTTCCACTACAGTTAAACCTGTGAATAAAGGTCAGCCATGTGTAGACAATTTGTGAGAGACAAAACTGGCCAGGAAGTACATCTTTTATATTGCTAAGGGCCTAACATAAAACGAACATTGGCGTCAAAATCGTACATAATTATTGACACAATGAATGCAAGTTGTGTTCACATCCAGCAATAAGGCAGCGATAAGAGTAGAGGGTGTACCAAATGAAATAATTATACCACGATCAGGCGCGGATCCAGTATTTCGGGTTAGGGGTGGGGGGCATAACTATTTTACAATACTTGACTATATTATCGAACGAGCATAGCTCGTTCGATAATATAGTCAAGTATTGTAAAGTAGTCGACCAGCGCTAGGGGGGTCCGGGGAAATTTTGGAAATCTACATAGCATTTCCTGCGTTCTGGCGCATTTTGGAGCAAACATATTGACACTGTCACAGTATGTTTAGACATGATTTTTTATTGAAAACGTTTACATTTTGAAACAATAAGAAAACGACCGAAAAATGCATGGAATACATGGCACTTGGCATGAAACGTTACTCGACGTTTACTCGACGAATTTTAGGGGTGGGGGGGGGGGGCGCGAGTCGGGTCCGCCGCCCCCTCCCCCCCCCCTGAATCCGCCCATGACGATTGAAACACTCCCGCAAAGCAGAACTATTGTCCGTTATATCTGCCTTCACACATAGAACACATTTGTTCAAATACAAAAAGATATCATTCTTATTCATTCGGCTTAAAAAGTAGGTACTTCTGGAAGTGGCAAATGGTTTTGAAAATTAACTTCCAAATCAAATAGCAATGATATGTAAACAACAGGCGCGACACGCATACACTTTGTCACAGGAAAACCAGGCTAACATCGATATAGACCGGTGTTTTTTCAACACACACAACTACGTGAAACTTCTGATTGGTTTAACAAAATGTCCAAGTAAAGAAGATTATGAAATGAAATTCAAAACAGTTGTCGAAAGGTAATGCAATTCCGGATCTGCGCTGAAGGTATTGCCATTTTCGAGACAATTCGCATAACTCATTAAAATCAGTTTCGGATATATGTTCATCTGCAATAAGACATGAATTGCGGAATTCGTTCTTGTAAACGATATAACATATCAATTTCGAAATGTAAACACTTATGATAATGCAATGCTATTAATGGCGGTGCAGATTGGCTTGATTTTTGCCTGTTCCTTAGGCTGATCCGTGAACTGTACTCTGTCACAACGATAACGTAAGTATTCGAAGTTCTTTTATCTTACCTCATTTCGGGGTAAATACAGTAAAACCACTCTAAACCAGACACCCTGGGGTCCCCAGGGTGTCTGGTTTAGAGAGGTTTCACTGTAAATCTGGTATTTGATCATTCTGAGCCATAGTCGTGTGCTATGCGATCACGAACAGGCAGTATCATCTGAGATAAATGACTATGAAACCCGTCAACAATACGATCACATGTGTTTCCTTGGTGTCCGGTTTTGAGAGGTTCCATTGTTATTAGTTTATAGAAAACTTATAAGCTTCTACAATCATCTCATCAGAATTTATAGATACAGAGGGGTCAGCGTGTAAGTGCACACACGAACGAACACGACAGGTTGGTTCCAACCTGTCGTGTTCGTTCGTGTGGGCACTTGATTTATAACTTCATCACTTATTTACGTCTAACTTCCTTACTTCTAACTTCCATTCTTCTAATTTCATTACTTCTTAGAAGTAATGAAATTAGACGTAAGGAAGTTAGAAGTAATGAAGTTAGAAGTAAGGAAGTTAGACGTAAGAAGTTATGAAGTTGGAAGTTAGACATAATGAAGTTAAAAGTAGAAGTAATGAAGTTGGAAGTTAGAAGTAATGAAGTTAGAAGGTAGAAGTAATGAAGTTGGAAGTTAAAGGTAAGGAAGTAGGAAGTTACACATAATGAAGTTAGAAGTAATGAAGTTAGAAGTAATGACGTCAGAAGTCCCTCCAGGGCTTCCATATTTTAGAGAAGTTCCCGTGCGTGTTTCTCTCTAAACTGGAAATGGCGAGGTATTCCGTTTGAAAATGTGGGGCCGTATCTCAACTGATTAAAAACTTGATAAGCCAATATTTATATCACCGGGCCCACTATTACAATATTTACGTTCATGTACATACGGGTATACAACGATTATCTCGCTCGAGTGTTTTATATTATTCCAGCGCTAGGTAACTTTCTCCTATGTTTGTCTACCGTATTGTCCAATGTGTGACGTGTGTTTATATTGGCTTTAATAGTAAGTTCATATATCTCGGTTGCTTTATGCTGTATAATGCCTTTTGTTTACTTTTCGCTCTTCGTTTGTGTTTGTTAGTATGTGAATTGACCATTCTTTTTTCACAAAGCGGTCTTAATCAATATGTGCCCTACCAATGTGTGTATATAAAACATCTCACATTACTGATGATTTAATATGGTAATCTGGTATTTTATTATTCGCTAGTTGCCGGATTTTTTCTTTATCGATAGTGCCCCCAACGTTTGAATTTGCGGGACTGTAATGTTGATATAGCTATGATCATATGTATTGCATAACATGAGTTTGCACAAAGTATTAAACATACTAATACATTGATGTAATAAATATGGAAATGAGACTGTGCACTACAGAAAACACGTTATATGTTCGGCAAGCTTCAATAGATGATGTTGTGCATATACAATACAATACACTTATGAACTCAGAAAACGAATTTAAGTTAGGCATAGCCTCGTTTCTTATGAAATCAGTAAACTCGTTTAATACATATCATATAAAATCACCACTCATATTAGAAACAAAACTGCTACCCCGCTCCATACCTCTCGCGAGGGTAGCAATTTAACCCCATCTCTTTAATGTAACACATGGAAGAGCGATTTTTGCGTGTTTGATATGTTAGCGATATAAAACTGTCAAAACTGTTAAATACAGTATTAATAAAGAACATACACATGCAGAAATTGGTTATTGTACCGTGTCAAGGTGTTTATCTGACATTTACATGTATATCTTGTACATTTGAAAGCTTCATTTCGTTATGTTGAATGTTACAGTTTATTAAATGTTTACCTACATACAACAGGTTTGGGTATGCACTTCAGTTGCTCACATTTTTTGAATGGGTCAAATTGTAGCCGTAGATAACATATCCGAAGCGAATTATTGTAGCTACACTCATATAAGATCCTCTACTTCCACACATAATCGATTGTCAGGCCCGTATGCAGGAATTAATTTAGGGGGGGGGGGGGGTGTGCGTTATCGACGGCGCGAAGGGCTAAACATTTTCTTTTTCACATCCACTGACAGACCTCGGCATATTAACTATTTAATCCCTAAGCAACTTGAATGGATTTCGATATGTTCATTTTGCAACCCAATCCAATAATCACAAATGATTTTCAGACCAGTCCATTTATGAACATGCGGAGTTTGTGTTCTCAAAAGTATGAAAATTACTTGCAAAAAATGCAGATCCTTATGAGACGGCTCGTCACGAGCCGGCTCATCTGGATCTACACTTTCTGACAATACCACTATACAGGCTGTGATGTTGAAAGGGTTAAGGGGATGCGTACGTACGCACCCGTCGCACCTCCTCTGTGTACGGGCCTGATTGCAGTTCACGAACATGTATACATGTCCGCTATTACGTACAAATTTTACCTTCGTCATCTGATTTGAAATACTGGTTAAATCACAGTCATCGTGTCTCAGTAAAATATTTATCATCAATTTTAAAATATCAATTTTCTATAATTTGTGTGAAGTAGGATGTTTAGCTGTGTTTACATTATGAATGTTTTGCCACTCGTCAATACTACGTTTTCCACATTTCAAATGTAATTGATGATTTAGCACGATGCGTGTATTTATTAAACGAGCTAATTACTTTCATAAGAAACGAGGCTCTGTCAAGTTTATTTGATTAAATCAGTAATGACTCGCAATGTTAGCATGATGCAAACCGTATTAGCCCTTTCAACACCACATACCTGTATATTGGTATTCGTAAACAGTGTAGATCCAGATGAGCCGGCTCCTGACTAACCCTTTCAACATCACATACCTGTATATTGGTATTGGCAAACAGTGTAGATCCAGATGAGCCGGCTCGTGACTCACCCTTTCAACATCACATACCTGTATATTGGTATTGACAAACAGTGTAGATCCAAATGAGCCGGCTCCTGACTAACCCTTTCAACATCACATACCTGTATATTGGTATTGGCAAACAGTGTTGATCCAAATGAGCCGGCTCGTGACTAACCCTTTCAACATCACATACCTGTATATTGGTATTGGCAAACAGTGTAGATCCAGATGAGCCGGCTCCTGACCAACCCTTTCAACATCACATACCTGTATATTGGTATTGGCAAACAGTGTAGATCCATATGAGTCGGCTCGTGACGAGCCGCCTCATCAGGATCTGCACTGTTTGCAAGTACATGTAATATTCATATTTTTGAGAACATAAACACACCTTTTTCATAAATGAACTAGTCTGAAAACCAGTTTGTGACGGTTGGATTGGTTCCAAAATTAGCATATCAAAATCCATTCCAGTTACTTAGGGGGGTGACAGGGTGACAGGGTTAAAGTTTCTCTAATCGGACCGTGAACAGTGAAGACACGGATAAAAAGCGTCAGGTATTCAGCCTGTTCTGAAGAAGGCGGTGCGGTGGGGGATGGGGGAATAGTGAGTCATACAGGCTGACAGAAAATAAAATTAGAAAAATACATTTGGCAAAACATAAAACATTAACAGTAACATTATTACTTAATACATATTGTTTAACATAATAGTTAACAGTACATAGTTTGTAAAAACAACAATTACAAATTATACTTATACTCATGTACAGTGTCTCATTACATACGTCAAACTTGGATTTGTGCAAAATGCACGGACACAACTTAATTGGTAAACTGTAAGAGTTTGAATACAATTTGTATATTGCACGTGACACATGACTACGTATGATGATCGTTTTAACCCATATCCCGCCCGTTTTTCCGAGTCAATATTCATCAAGGCCATATACTCAGTTTTTCCAAAACGTGAACCAAAGTCAAGCTGATTACTGGGTATAGGTAAATCGGGAATAGGTCAAGGTTCGAAAAAAGGAAATACTTGTCTCCACGTGCAAGGAATTAAAATGTCACCACATTCCAGTACATGTGGTTTTTGACGCAACTGTCAATACGCCACATATCGAATAATATTACCGAAAGTATAAGTTAGTAACGTTCGGCAAGGTAGACATTATCGCAACTGTGACCAGCGTATATCCAAACCAGCTTGCAATCCCGCGCAGTCTGGTGAGGGCCTAAAGTTGTTAAATATTTCATAATTGAAATAATGGCATTTACATGTAAAACGAAGCGATTACTTTAGACACATACCAACATTCGGGATAGACTGGTACAATAATAGACAGTACCATACCTGTGACCAGCGTAGCCCCAGACCAGCCTGCGCATCCGCGCAGTCTGGTCAGGGCCTACGTTGGTCAATATTTAACTACCGAAACAAGATCACTATATATCATTGACATGTACAACGAAACGATTAGATTCGATACAAACCGAGAATTTGCTCGGCTGGCGATCGGGATATACAATTATTATTGTAAATGTCGCTAGACACCTTTTTTAAAACGACACCCTGTATGTGCTGTATGCGCTTTCTATATACAGGGGAATGTATATACCGTGATGTTTATTGCAAGTTTATCGAATTATTATGCATACCAATCAGGCGCGGATCCAGGATTTCGGGTTAGGGGGGGGGGGGGCGTAACTATTTTGCAATACTTGACTATATTATCGAACGAGCTAGCTATGCTCGTTCGATAATATAGTCAAGTATTGAAAAATAGTCGACCGAGCGGAGATCGGGATAGGGCTAGGGGGGTCCGCATCGTATTTCCTGCGTTCTGGCGCATTTTGGAGCAAAACTATTGAGACTGTCACAGTATGTTTAAACATGATTTTTGATTGAAAACGTGCCGGGTCCGCCCCCCCCCCCCCCTGAATCCGCCCATGCCTATGGTTTCTATATCTGGCAATATTAATCATGTACGTACGTAATACAGTGATGTAGCTTATATAAATATAATATTATAAAAGTTGTTATTTATATTAATCTACATTCTGATCAGTTGCATGTTCGTTTAACAATAATAGGTCTCCATGTCAGACTGCGACTAAGAAACGGGGTGTATGGTTTTCGTGACCAGTGTAGACTCAGATCATCATGTATATCAGGTACTATACAGCTCACTATTAAGTCTGCAAACACAATTAATACGTTTTACTTCCATTCGTACTGGTGTTGGTAGTTTAACATGAATGTATGTGACACAACAATACTTCTACCACCAAACAGTAAAAATCTGTGACGTACAAGACCATAGGAGTGTGCTAGAAGATCAGAAGCTGGCCATACATGTTGAAATGTCAGTCGGGTTTCAGCAAAACCATAAGTCATATAATAAAATAATTATTGTCTTTGGAGTCGGTGTACACGAGATTTATGGACCTTCGAAAAGTCATATTCACCGAGGACTTCGGCCTCGGTGAATATTTCTTTTCTCAGGTCCGTAAATCTCGTGTAAACCTTCTCAACCGTCAATAATTGTATAATGTAGCTAATCGTTATACACATGTAGAAGACTGCACACCGCTATAAGCATTTGAATTGCAATAGTGTAGGTTAGAACACGCCAAATATGTTGTTTTACTATATAATTTAACCGAACCACGTCAAGTCAAGTTTCTCCTACTTTCACTATTCGTATGGATGCTGTGGGACCTACTTGTACATGACCTGCAGCCAGTCTGTACTGGTTTTGCATAAATTAAACAATAGGTTCAATTACTCCTAAGAAGGACAAATCCAACTTCGTCATGTCCCCCAATATATTTACATTTTCTGGCCACGGAAACTTTCTTTACATCACGTGACCAGGTTCAGTATTTTCTTTTAAATGCTACAGATATGCTGACAACTGGTGTTATAAGCACCCCAAAATATTCCTCAAGTGAAACATGGTAGTAATGGATCAAAATGTGCAAGCAAACTGTGTCTGTGACCTCAAAACACCCGCACTATGTTGTTTTTTCTTTCATACCGGACTACTTTTACCCCGTTCCCAGGTTAGATAATACTAATGGTGCAAAATCGCCTTGGCGATTTTGCACCATTAGTATTCTCTAACCTGGGAGCCGGACATAATCCCCCCCGGACAAAATCCCCCCCGTGCTTTTTGACACAGGCGGACAAAATCCCCCCCGCTCAGATGCAGGGTAGGACAAAATCCCCCCCCCGCTCAGATGCAGGGTAGGACAAAATCCCCCCCGCTCAAATGTAGGGTAGGACAAAATCCCCCCGAAGAAAATGCAGCTAGGACAAAATCCCCCCGCTCAGATGCAGGGTAGGACAAAATCCCCCCCACAACCAGTTACATAGAACATTTAATTTTGTTAATAATTCTTAGCATCTTTGGTTTCTTGAATAATTGATGATGGTATTATGATATTATGATCACTTAATTATTTTTCAAACTGGTTTCTCTGATCACTTTAATCATGTTATTCAAGCTAATTAAAGTATGTTTGGTTTTCAAATTGGTTTCTTTGATGCTCTTTCACACGTCATGTTAGTCAGGCTAATTTAATTATTTATGAATATTTGTTAATAATGAGTTGATAATTATGAGATATCTCACTCAAGCCGTTATCACGCATTTGAGGTGGTAATTAACATATGTATATAAGTTCATTAAACATGATGGGAATCACAATCTTCCATTATGGAGTTTATTACCAGTAACAAAGGTTCTGTTAAGTTGTGTTTCAATGGATTTTCTTATACCAAGAAGAAAGAGTCTAAATCTATAGCTCTACTCAGCAATTCCCAAATGTGGATATAAATGTAAAAATCAAAATGGCCGCCATAATTTGATATTGTGAGTCTTGTCTCACTTTCACATTTATTATGATGCAGTTATACGTGATATATATACGTTTACATAATATTATAATGTATGTTCCAGGTACGTGTTGCTGCGGGGAGAGTTGACTCCCTTAAGCGGACCGTGAGGAGAACCAAACATGCCGGCGCCCCGAGAGAGCCAGACTCGCTAAACACTATTCCTCACCCACTCCCTGACAAGTACCGAACAACCGGCGGTGACGACAACATGCCCTTCGTTTTATATGACAACGGGGCATCCGACAACCGCATCATCATCTTTGGGACGGACACCGGAGTCAACCTACTCGCCGACAACGACACCTGGTTCATGGATGGGACATTTGGGACATCTCCCCCTCAGTTCGAACAACTGTTTGTTATCCGTGTGAAAGTGGGCGACGTCGCCGTATCAGCCGTATATGCCTTGTTACCGTCTAAGAGCCAGTCAGTGTATGAGGAGTGTTTGTCTAGTCTTCTAGATGCGTGCCTTCTGCGAGACATCCGCCCAACACCATCGGTCGTCATAATGGACTTCGAACTTGCGATCCACAACGCCGTTAGGACCATGTTAGGAGATGTAGACATTAAGGGATGTTTTTACCACTTGACGCAGAGTACTTGGAGGAAGGTTCAAGCAGAAGGTTTGGCGACCGACTACAAGGACAACGACGAGATCAAGCAGTTCGTGGGGATGATTGACGGACTGGCGTTCCTGCCCGTGGATGACGTTAAGGAGGGCATGGATGCGCTCAAGGAACTCGCCCCAGACTCCCTCGAACCTGTGATCGACTACTTCGATACCACCTACGTGAGTGGAGGCTTCAAGACCGTCCGCGGAACGAATGGCGTCATCCGAATGCGTCGAACACAGCCACGATTTCCCCCGGCAACCTGGAACGTGAACGAGGCTACACTTGGCGGCGGTGACCGAACGAACAATCTCTGCGAGAGCTGGAACAACGCGTTCAAACATCTGATCGGACATAGCAACCCGAGTCTATGGACGGTCATAGGATGTCTACAGAGGGATCAGACGGCGGTGAACACGGAGTTGGAACGACGGAGAACGGGACAGCCATCATCCAAGCGAAGGCGGAAGGCGACTATCGCTCACCAAGACCGACTGAAGAAGCTGTGCAGCCAATACCGCGATGGGGAGAAGACACTGGCGAGTTTCATGTATGCCATCGGGGAATGTATACGACTTGTCTGAACATTTGCTATCTTACATACATAGTGTAGTCATGTGCTCATAGACTTAAATGATACTCATGTGCTTGTGTACTTGTGTGCTCATAGACTTGCATAATAGACTCATGTGGTTGTGTACTTGTGTGCTCATAGACTTAAATGTTTAATAGACTCATGTGCTTAAATGTTATTCTCATCTGCTTAATATGAACTTGTTGTGCCAATAAAGGTACCTGACACAAGATTTGTTTTCAATTACATAATTCCTTACCAATAACTACATGGTTTGGCTCTCTCGTACATCTTCGCTACGGATACTTGAGAGCTCAATCAAGTTATATAAAAAATTGACAATATTATAGCTAGGAATATTGTATATGACCGGGGGGGATTTTGTCCTACCCTGCATCTGAGCGGGGGGGATTTTGTCCTACCCTGCATCTGAGCGGGGGGATTTTGTCCTACCCTGCATCTGAGCGGGGGGGATTTTGTCCTACCCTGCATCTGAGCGGGGGGGGATTTTGTCCGGGGGGATTTTGTCCGGGGGATTTTGTCCGCCTGTGTCAAAAAGCACGGGGGGGATTTTGTCCGGGGGGGATTATGTCCTACACTCCTCTAACCTGTATCGCATGCCAGAATTGCCAAACCCTTAAAAGCATTTGAAGGGGTCAATAAAACCCCTCCACTGACCCCTTCATTATAAATGTACAAATATACACATGTTTACAAACTCGTGACACTTTGACACACAGTCGGCAAACATGTCACGTAAGTGTCAAACTTTGAAAATGCGTTAAATTAATTATCGCTAAACACTGGAATTGTATCTTGTTCAATATTAATGCTATTGTTCCCACATCTTGAATGTAAGATCCCAAGGCTTGATAAGACGCGTATTGGCGTATTTTCACACCACCCCGACCCCTTATATGCGGATTTAACTGAAACAAATGGGGCTTATGAGATATGTGACTAGTGGTATCCGCTGATCAAATGGCACACTCATTTAGCCTGATATGATTTATATTGGTTAAAAAGCATGACGGGTGCTTCATTGATGGAATGACGAACAGTGCAGATCCTGTTCAGACTGATCTACACTGGTCGCAAAACCGATAAGCCCAATTTCTCCAGTCACAGCCACATATAAGCCAAATGCACGGTACTGCATCAACACCCGGGTTTGAAGAATAATCATCGATAGTGTTTCTTAACCCTTTCAACCCTAAGGAACTGGAATGGACTGTGATATGCTAATGTTCCGACCAATCCAATGGTCACACAATGATTTTCAGATTCGTCCCTTTATGAAAAGGGGGTGTTTTTGTTCTCAAAAATATTAAAATTACTTTCAAAAAGTGCAGATCCTGATGAGACGGCTCGTTACGAGCCGGCTCATCTGGATTTGCACTTTTTGCATAAACCGATATAGCGGGATTTCGGGTTCAAAGGGTTAAACCCGGCTTTGAGTAATTATTAGGCACTTGGCGCATAAAACCCCAAATCAAGACCTCAAACCCGGGTTTCAAGCTCGTCAAATCCACTTCTTTTAGATGAATACGCATTGATCAAAAGTTGGAGAATACAATATTCGCAAAAAAAATAAAATACTCATTGAATTCCAAATGCGGAGTAAAAAAGGTTTTCAAAAATGTGTCAAGTTCACGCATTGAGCTGAAAGAGACCAAACCACATCAAACTTGTTACATGTACGCACCTGCTGCAGAGGATGGAGTTGACGCTGTCAAAGTCGGGAGAGGTCAAGGTCTTCGTCAGTGGCACTCGTAATCCGAACATCTCCGTCCGTGCTTCCGACTGAGCATCGCCAGGTTAATCTAGAACACTGTACCCTCCTCCACAACCTGATTTGCACGTGCTATGTACGCGCACTTAATGAACACACTGTTATTCCATCTTCTGTAGTTTTTAAACTAAATATGACACCACCGCGTCGAACATATATTGTGTTATTAATAGTATGTAGTATTCCACGTGCTCAAAACGCACACTTCGCATATGCCTATATCACGTGTTGTATTTCTTTCAGCAAACTGAAAACCACTGCCTGCGTCGCATATGTATGTTGTTTTCAGTGTTTTGTTCCAAATCTATATATGTATCCACTATATCGACACTGGTCTCAGACTCTTCATGCAGCTCCACAGCATCTGATTTTCACACGAGCATCCTATAAAACAAGTAAAATCACGAACGGTCAACAGGCATCATCCATTGAGACTTACCCATTTCACCTCTATGTAACCGGAATGGATTTTGATATGTTAATTTTGCAACCAATCCAAGCGTCACAAACAGAGTTTCAGAATAGTCCATTTATGAAGAGGTGGTGTTTTTGTTCTGAAAACAAAATACTTTCAAAAAGTGCAGATCCTGATGTTACGAGCCGGCTCAGCTGGATCTGCACTGTTTGCTTAAACCGCTATAGCGGCTTTCGGATTCAAAGACTTAAGAAAAACTACACATTCAACATTCGGTTGAAGACAAACGATATGAAAGATCAATCAAAATGTTTTGAACGAAATTTGACAGTTTGTTGTTCCAGAAACAAATGTCTGTTGAGTTATATTAAACCAGGATTTAGGGTTAGGCTACAGATGTTATATGTCTCTGTTTTAAACAAGTATATTACGGAGCAACAATAAACGAGAAAAATAACATTTTAAATAGATTTCGCAAACAAGGACATAAACAAGCTTAAGATCAAACCATGCCGGAAGACGTATTAAAATATTCAAATTAGCATGTACATGTATTTTTTCTAGTTGGAGTAACAATTGAATACCTGCAATTTTCAAATAAATTCAATTCAACATTATTGTGAATAAACTTACTGTTTTTCCAAGATTCAGGAATTGTTGCTTTATAGTACCATGTTCATGTAGCTAATTTGTAGTACATGCAACATTTAAATACCTCATTAATTGTTTTAAATCTGTTGTATGTGGCTGTGAATGTTAGCGGACATTACTATTTATTCTCTGTATTTACTTTTTATGTGCAATAATCATACTTTATAACCTGCCGAAAATGTCATTTTTTCAGGTGACGCATTTAATTAGTATAAATAATTAAAAAATATCGTACCTCATTTGCATAGGAGAATAGCCTGATACCACCGCGAGTTACTATCAGTAAACTAACTATTACTAAATGATTATATCTATATAGCGGGCACTCGTAATTTTTAAAACTAGTGGAATAGTGACACACCTATACACTTATCTAATTCCTATAATGAACACGTTGTGCCTACTGAGTGAGCATGCACCTTTAATAAGGTCCATTTTTTCACATCGACGGTCCATATTAAAATACATACGTATATCCGATTTCACGATAATAATAATAACATACTGTAATAACGGCTATAAACCACATCCTCTCGTAATATATGTTGCATGTATATTTGCCGATCCCTCCCTAAGCTCAGCAACTCACGATGACAAATGAGACACGCCATGTGATTTTGTACCTAAGAATATGTGCGATTTTTCATGAAATATATTTACAGAAACTGTGATATTTTCCGTCACTTAGGTCGAAAGTTGACGAAACTTTCATAGCAAATGCGGAATTCCGCATTTGCTATGAAAATTTCGTGAACTTTCGACATTATTTACGGAAAATATAGTAAATTGGTTTTAATTCAAAATCGCACTTGTTCTTATGTACAAAATAAATGGCGTGTCTCAAATGTGGTTGTGACTGGAGAAATTGGGCTTACTTATGGGATTTGTGACCAGTGTAGCTCCTGATCAAATAGCAAAGTCCTCTTGTAGACTGCATGCTATTAACGATTTACATTGCTTGTTGGAAGCATTTTACATGTGTTTCGTTGATGGAATGGCGAAACGTGCAGATCATGATCAGACTGTGCGGATGCACAGGCTGATCTGGATCTACACTGGTCATATATCCTATAAGCCATATTTTTTCCATGCGTTTCATAGATGTAATGGCGAACAGTACAGATCCTACTGTACAGATCCTACTGTATTCGATAATATTAAATTTTATCAAAATTTAAGAATGAGCCTTCTTGTTATTTCGTGAAATTTGGTCAAATATTGATTTTATTACGAAAACTTGATTCGTCTATTTGAATTTCACATGGGGAAAACGGAAGGGGAGGAGCTGGGCAAAAGCCAAAAACGAAAAAAATCGGTCCACTATTTCTGAAATTAGAAAAAAAATCCCCCTGTTTAATCCCCATGGATTTCATCTGGGGAAAATCACAATAATTTGTTTGACCAAATTTCATGAAATGAAAAGAAGGCTCATTCATAGCGGATCTCAAACGAGTGTCCATTTGATATGAGATCTATTATGAAACGAGTCATGCGCAATTTATGCACAAAATTGCTGATGAGTTTCATAAATCTCATATCAAATGGAAACTCGTTTGCTATTCTGTTTATCACATGATTCCACACTCCAAATAGAGAAACACTTGAGAGATGTGCGATACGTTTCAGTGAGAAAAAGTCATTGACAATAAAATACATACTCAATCCCACAATCACGATTCTGTGTCCATCATTTTACTGGCACATTCAGTACATGTACACTTGTCTTAAATAAAGTTGGTACATATACAATATACTCCGGAAGTATATGCACTACATGTATTTTAAAACAGAAGTTGTTCGATGTAGCTTAGTTACACTATGCACATTCCTCTATTAAAGTGCACGATTAAAAATCCTGCATTAATTCAAAAATCTTCGGCCTACATATCCGAATTAAATCCCAAGGTTTCACAATTACTAAGATCGTTCAATTTGTTCCACTCAATTAATTATTAAGTGCAGCGAACAAGGTGGCATATTTCTGGTATCTGTTTTCTAAATCTAATCCGTTATCTCCACATATATCACACCGAACTTTAAATAACTTTATCTTTTCAAATTCAATTACGATCACACCGGACAAATGAAAAGAACCACTTTCACCAGGTCCTCGTATTTCGTGGTATGTTCGCTCCCGAGTCGTGCTTTGATATACTGCGACGCTGACATACACTAAATTTTAACTAATATCTCAATCGAGATGTGATACCGATATATACCTTATAATTACACACTAATCAATAGTCAAATGAAAAACGCTTTCAATTCTGTAAGACGATACTTCATTCGTTCGAAATTCGGCTCATACATTCGGCTCAGGGTGTCGTTCGAAATAGAGTTATAACCTCATTCATTGATGGTTGAACTATGATCGCGATCATACATTGCCGTTTGCACTTAATCATGTTGGCATGTTTGACAAAATCCACACACGTCTTAACCAGTTTAGATGTAGCTTGCGCAATCCTTTAATCATTTAACCCTTTAACCACAAAGAAACTGGAATTGACATTTCCATGTTATTTTTCGGGATATTTCATTTATCAGGAAAGGGGTATTCTTTTTAAAACATTAGAAAGTGTCCGCAAACGGTGCAGATCCAGATGAGACGGCTCGTTACGAGCCGTCTCATCTGGATCTGCACCGTTTGCAAACATTATAATAGCGGTATGTAGTGATTAAATGTTACGTGGTATACAACTTATACAAACATTCAGCTTAAACAAACATATGCCTGTTTACCACACGCCCGAACAATATTTACCTAAACTGGTCGATGGTCAAACAAACGCGATAGTATCCCGATAGTTCTTCCGTCGGTTACGATTGATTTGTGAAATCGATCACGGAATTTAGCCAGATTCGTAAACTGTCAATCAAACCTGTGTCTATACGCCACATGACCGCACTTTACCGATCACTGCACGATGAATTGATTGAAGGAAAGAAAACACATCATTGTCCGTATTTTCGCAGTTTATATACATTTTTATTAATACGCTGCTAGCAGATCGATCAGATGTATACGTATTCTAGTGTGTTTTTTTTCTGATCTAAGATCGTTAACAAAAATAATGTGGGACGTCCAACAATTGACCGTAGATTTCAGAAAATGAACGAACAGATTCCCATGTGTGTTGTTGACGTTTTTTTTCCTCTAAATGTCGTATCACATTTACGAGTACATGCTGCATAGTGTACATTATTGATATATTACAATACATACATTTGATATACAGTGAAACCTCTCTAAACCGGACAACAAGAAACATATGTGATCATAATGTCGATGGGTTTCTTCGTCATGTATCTCAGGTGATAATGTCTGTTCATGATCGCATAGCGCACGCTTATGACTCAGAATGATCAAATGCCTGATTTGCAGTGAAACCTCTCTAAAGCGGAGACCATGGGAACCTCCCAGGGTGTCCGGTTTAGAGAGGTTTCACTGTATATCCATATGGCTGTATTGCAGGAGTGCATGTTATTGAACATGTAGGCCGGTTCCCGTGACCTGGGATTGGTTTCATATTTATTAAACTGACCGGAATACATATTATTTACACCACATACGACTATGCTCGGGATAGCCCCGTGATTTTCAAGATTAGCGACTAATCGCAAGTATATATCATTCAAAATGGCCGCCAGTTTTTAATCTAGTATACAATTGCAATTATCATAATTAGATTTAATAGTTAAGTACTTAAAATTTCGTACTTATCATCTGTTACTTGTCATCATATTTCATACACATATTCATTATCCTTCTTCACGGTGGGTATAGTACGTCACGCACATCCGGGGCCCGTTTCACTAAACTTCGTACGACAAAAATGTTCGTAAGTGCAAATTTAGGATCGCCTGGGAAGTTTCAAATTATGGATTTACATTTATTGAGCATAGGCTGCAGCCTATGCTCAATAAATGTAAATCCAATAATTGTTTACAAGTAAACATTGTTAATGTGAAATTTACAGACTATCATAATATTGCACTTACGAATATATTAGTCGTACGAAGTTTAGTGAAACGGGCCTCTGCTTTGTAGCCCCGTTTCAATCCACATTTTCTGAAACATGCCCAGCAGCTACTGGAGCAATTTTAATGCCCCAAATCACAGATTCATTGCCACCTGCGCTAATCTTGCCAATATTGTCAGTTTCTTTCTTTCAACATACTTGAATATTGTGCTGGTGATCAAGCAGATTGCTGGCTGAGCCTGATCTGTGCTACAACTCAGGCTCAGACAATCAAATTGCCTGCTTTGCCAATATGTGTTGAGAAAGGTGTTGGTAGTCTGGGTAAGATTAACGCTAGCGAATGTGTTCCCAAGAAACTAATATGGTAGTGTCTGCCGATGATCCCGTCCTCATAGTCGTACGTGCATTTAGTGCAGTCGAACCTCTGTAAACCGGACACAGATAAATGTTAGTTTTGCTTAATTCTGATCTGGTTCATTGCAATTTATGTCGTGATCGTGTTTATGATCGCAAAGCACCCGCGCGTGTCATGGGGTGGTCATTTGTGTGTTTTACAGTGGAACCTATCTAAACCGGACACGATGGGGACCTCGGACCTTGTTATCGGCAGATGTTAGTTTGTCATTTCCCGGGGTATCTGGGGCCCGTTTCACTAAACTTCGTACGACTAAAATGTTCGTAAGTGCAAAATTATGATAGTCTGTAAATTTCACATTAACAATGTTTTCTTGTAAACAATTATTGGATTTACATTTATTGAGCATAGGCTGCATATGCAGCCTATGCTCAATAAATGTAAATCCATCAATTGAAATTTACAGACGATCCTAAATTTTTACTTACTAACATTTTAGTCGTACGAAGTTTAGTGAAACGGGCCCCTGCACTTTATGGCATAAAACTGAACTGTTTAAGAAAATGTAGCTGCAAACGGGTCTAAAAGCATGTGGGCGTGATATTCTAAAGCCATCGTGATTATGCAATTCAGTAACATATTTTACATTTTTTACTACATGTTTTACATAGCCGAAGTTTGCAGCTCGAACAAAAGCTGGCATTATCGGCTCGGACGGATTTACGGATAATCCGGTATTAATCCAATTTACGATGTGCTTTGTCGAAACACGTCTGTACGATAGCACGGAAGACGAATCAACACGAGCGCAGGGAGCCGTTTCACTAAAACTTCGTACGACTAATATTCGTACGTGCAAAATTATGATAGTATGTAATTTTCATATTAACAATGTTTTATTGTGCACAATTTTTGGATTAACATTTATTGAGCATAGGCTGAATATGCAGCCTATGCTCAATAAATGTAAATCCATCAATTGAAATTCCAGACGATCCTAAATTTGCACTAACGGACATTATCAGTCGTACGGAGTTTAGAAAAACGTGCCCCAGATACGTGTTTTGGATATGTGAACAGCCACAATTGTCCAATTTCGACTCGACTCGGGTATTAGTTTTATTAAAACGTTTTTATTATTCAACCGATTGTGACGAATAATGGTCCACGGAATACGGAAAATTGTGTGGAATTCGTGACTATTCGTTGTTTCCTGATCGTGCCAGTCAGTTTATCAAATCATTCGGAACAGATGTGACGAAAATGTCAGAAATTGGTGTGAAAGATATGGCTGTTCACATATCCAAAAACACGCACCTGCATTGGCTTGAATCGACTCCGTGGATAGTAACTGTACATAGACGCACATCCGTGTCGTTCAACTATATCTCCATCACACATACACAGTGTTACAGTGAAACCTCTCTAAACCGGACACCAGGGTGTCCGATTTAGAGAGGTTCCACTGTAAATGTAAATCAAGTTTGTGATCACAGACTATGAAAGTATATAGAGTGGAACCTCTCTAAACCGGACACCTTGGGAGTTCCCCAGAGTGTCCGATTTAGAGAGGTATCACTGTAAATCAAGTTAGTGATCACTCTGCGACACAGCTTAGTGCTTTGCAATCACGAACACACGTTGCTATATCAAGAGCGACATTCCAGTGAAAACCATTCAAATTTGTTTTCTTCTAAGTGTCCGGTTTAGAGAGGTTTCACTGTACGAGCAACGATACAGTATTTACTTACTAGACATAGTCGATAGAGAAGTACTTGTTATTATTTTGAAATCAACTGTAAACTCGTTTAATAGTAGGGGGCAAGCACCCATACAATGAATTCTGTTCAACTCGAGAGAGCAAAAGCAACGACTACTTTAAATCAATGCATTATATCACCCTGAACACGAATCCGGTGTCGGTCAATCAAATCAGGTGGGACAAGGTCATTGTTGGGGTCATTAAGTGCACATGGGTCAAATGAGTGCAAAGCTCACTCTATTTTGATAATACAATATGTACTTGCATAACATTACAGAACAATCCGATAAAGTATGTTTTATTGGTGATTATTGTTTTATGGGGCATATACAAAGCAATTCGGTTTAATCGGACGTTTTTATCGTTGAGAGTATCAATATATTCAAGATGGCCACCAAGCATCAATATTTAGCCTGAAATGTGTACTTATTTGATGAATGAAAACAAATAGGCACATGGATCTTGATCGGACGGACGCAGAAAACGCTTTTGATAACATGCATTACTTTTAAACATGGATGGAGGCTATCAAAATTATATGAAGCCAAGATGGACGCCAAATATTCATCAATATCAGGCAGCATTATATACACTGTGGTGGACCATATCTTGGTACTAAGCTAGATGTGAACATATTAGTTTGATTTTCATCTGAGATACGATATTAAAAATATAGATCAATATTTATGCTTTTCTTAAAGAGCGTGTTTAATTTAAAATGGCCGCCATATTTTTCAAAAACTCGAAAGTTATTGAATATAATGTTTGCTTTTGCTTTACTTGTGTATACTACTGCGGTTAAATCAGTAAGTTTGACTCACTTGATTTTGAAGTCATTTGTAATTGTGTTTATTCAAAATGGTCGCCTCATTTAGGCTATTTTAATATATTATGGTACAGGTAATTGCACGTTTCTTTTCATTTACTTTTACATTTTTTTATAGGACAGATTCACATGTGTTCAGACTAGTAGATCGCTGATAATACACTTGGTGATGCTCGAATTAGGATAGACTCGTTGTAGAGTCAGAATATTAAAATATATGTACTGTTTGTTTTACATATTGTATTGTATTGAGTCTTACGTTATCATATACGTTGTAAATTGCACTATAATGCCATATATGTATACACTTCGTATTACGATTGGTCCATATGCTATAGTTCGGCCATGTTCGCATTACAGTCAGCTATCGAACTGTTATATGCTGGTGTGCGGCTAAGTACCATGACATTTCAATCACTTTAGATTTATAACCAAGATAAAACAATTCATGTAAAATACTACACTAGTAAAATAGTATGTATTACAGTTTCTGTTTCCGTGAATGTCCATACATTCACAAGTGAATATACCAATATGCATACACTTACATTACACTGACATATTTAATAATTGTCCCATATAACCATACGTCTGTATAAGGCAGATCAGCATATTCTATTTCAACAAACATTTCCGCATTACTGCTTGTATAATTATCGCTGATAAATGGAAATATATTCTCAATTAACATATGTTCTCATCAACATAAGTCCCGTCTCCTGCACTGAAATCAATATTGACAGCATCTATGCGTGTCGCATATATAAAACATAATATGCTGTAACGAATGCTCATGATTTAGAGGCCTCATATCAGCTATGTGTCAATGTTTAGCTTTACACGTTTCGCTTCCAGGTTAGCTCAACCCCGGTTAGTTGAAAAGCCAGTCACGGGAATTGCGGTGTTGTACTGAAAAGTGGTTGTTTGGTTGATTTGTGTACAATATTTATCCATGAATCGCAAGTGCAACTACCCAAATACGTGCATGTGCAAATAAGTGTCTGTGTTCGGTTTCTTACGATCTTAAGTATATGTCGTATGTTGGTGTGTATAGACACGGACGGTTGGAACTTTCTGATATAATTCTAGATTAGCATAGAATAAACAACCATGTTCATTTTAATGCATTTAAAGTATTATATATTATATTACACATATGGTTGTGTTATTATAATACACAGTTATGACACTTACACATACCATGTAAGGACATTATATGACTACAACATATATTACAGTGTATGGTATTCCTCAGAAACAATGCCCTTAATAACTGTAATACATATACATACATATGCATTCAATATAGATTGTAGTATGACCGCATAATACATTTTTATAACTTTTATTCTTTATGTGTACCAAACAATCTCATGAATGACCTGAACATATGTTCCATCATGAATTCACAACATATTGATCTCGATCGCATTATAGTTTAATATCCATATTTATGTGACTCACAAATACTGACTCATTAAATCCTTCCTATGTACATAGTACATGTCTACCTGTATATGACTTCTTGGTATTATAGGTCATCCAAACGCGATTTTATTGTTAATACACACAGCATATGCCGTTTATAAACTGAGATGCAATGCTCTGGATGACACCTTGCATTGAATTCGTAAAATAGAGAGTAATGTGAATATGGCTCATAAATACTGGTCATTAACTGATTCATGCTTGTACTTACATGGCCTAGCACATGGGTACCGGCATATGACTACTTAAATGATACGTCATCCACAAGTTTTATTTTGGGCAACAACAACATCATATGTCATATATAAACTGAGATTCGATGACCATGATTACACCGTTGACTCTACATATATACGATATGTATATGTTATATAATTCCCCAATGTTCAAGTAATTGATTATGTCTCTTGCTACACCGACAAGCACACTCGCAGTGTCCATGTGCTGTGTTTCCAAGTTATTGGTATTCAATGTTCATGTTACTGTCGTCAATATTACGACTTTGTTAAATAATAAATGTGTCGATAAATACTTTTCAGGTATAAATGGTGGGAATAAAACGTATACAAATGCAATTCAGTGTCTTCCATAGCGCACTAATGTGGAAATTGCTTACTACTTATATATCTCAAGATGCGATGGCGTGGTTTTCGTTTTATTATCCAAAAAGCTAAGCATACTTCTTCGCTATGAAAAAACGCTGCTTTCATTATGTGGGAAGTGAATAATGGTAGTTGTTACGTAGCCAATCAATTTCAGAATTCGTCAACTTCCCTTTGATATGTCAATCGCTGTACCTACCCTGTCGTGTACCGCGTTAATACATTGATACTCGTTTTTCATAGATAGATAGTAGGCTTCGTTATAATGGAAAATGAACCAATAACCGCATCCGCATGGAATGCACCGGTATCTCATGGTTTCGATGTATGCAACAGACCCGTAACCAGATATTTATGAAGCAAGGAGTCTTTTCGATGGCTTGAATGGCCCGAGGCATCTGTGGGGTTACGGGGCCATGCTCTACCAGACAATTGTGAAATCCAGATGGTCTGAAATACCATTTTATATATTCTCAGCAAAAACTGAGCACATACATGTAATACGACTCTCCTGCTTGCATCAATATTATAAAATGACTACGTATTGACAATAATTCTTATTTTAGTGCATGAAAGAGTGGACATCAAGGCACGACGAGGGAGATTGGTGAGGGGGTCGTCCGACAGCACCGACCCCCTGGTTATGGACCTGTTGCAATAATAAAATGCAACATTGGTGTTCATGGTCGTGTTAAATATAACATAATAGAGTTCCGGTTTAATGTTTAATGGCTTTAAACGGCCTATCGACAGCTCATTTCATTTGCATGGCTGGGGGCGGGTAATTGAATATTTGCATACAATTTACATCCAGCCCTGACATTAGACAAACCGGATCTACTGTCAGGTCTTCACCACACTATAGTAATTGAGCCGCCTCCACGTAAACATAGTATGATTACCACTGATTTTATAACGGGGTTAGCCGGATTCAACTCTCGCCAACAAGAAAGCTGAACATGCGAATAAGGGCCAAGCCAGGGGGGATATTGCGCTCCCCGGCAATTATCAACCGATTATCGTTAATTATATAATACATTACCATTCACATGCACCCAACATGGCAATTTACTTTATTTCTATCCGACACGGGCATTATGTTGATTCACTCAAATGAATGAATACGTAAATATGTTCCTGTTTCCTTTGACATTGTCAACATGCATTATGTTCCACTTGAAATCCACGATCGTGACTATGTAGTCGTTTACTAACCATTACCATGTTATAGCTAGGATCTATTGTTATCCATGAGCTGCACCAATATCTTGTTGATAGCTCATATTATAAAACTACGCAATATAGTAGCCATCTTGGTAACTAAAATGGCGGTCATAAACTATTATTCTTTATGTTGTCATTGGAAATACTAAAACATTGATTTTATGGTTTAGCATATACTATGTTGTTGATGACTACCCTACTTAATATAGATGTGTCAGAATTGTATCCATGTTGGCGGTCAATTTGATTTACGTTTGATTGCGGCGACAGATAATTCGGTACAGTTTGGAACACAAGCCTCGCACTTTTACAATATTACAAATATGATTTCCAATTATGTTTCATTTCTTTACTACTTTGTCGATCAACAGCGCCTAAGGGGTTAAGCGATACTTAGTGGCCATCTTGAATATTCCAACATGGTCAAATAATAAGTATATTAGATGGACTGATTCATTTGTGCAAAGAACACATTCAATAATAATAATAATAAATATAAATGTGCATGGAAGTGTAGCTATATAATTTGGTTATTCCACACACATTTACTGCACGTCTGTGAGAATATTTGGCGGCCATCTTATATGTATATGAATTTGTCAGTGGTGAATTGCTTTTATAAGTTATCAAAACGTATTTCTATATATGTAAACGCATAATGTAAGTACCAAACGCCATATAATAATCAAGTCAGAATATATTTAAGACAAAATGTTGATACCTGGTGGCCATCTTGAAAATCGCAAAATACACACCGTTTTGAACCACCATAAAAACGAAGCGTCTCATATATTCAACAATTTAAACAACTTTATCTGATATTTGAAGCATGATATGCACGTACATGTTCATCCACTGATATAAAATATGTTTTTGAACTCATTTGACCTCTTTTCACTTAATGACCTCAAAAGTAACCTTGTCCCACCTAATGGTATTGACCGACACCGGATTCATGTTCAGGAATGTATGATGTATCAATCTAGCATAGTCGTTGCTTTTGCTCTCTTGGGTTGAACAGAAAATAATTCCAGCACAAAAATATTTACACAATTCCCTAACATTTGATTGGTCCGTAGCAAGTCTCTGTCCAAAATGTATATCCCAGTAAACTCCCACGCCGAACCACTTTCCGTAACCGTGAGACATTTTCTGGCAAAATAAACATTCATTCACCATTTCCCCACGTATTGATTGGCATTATTATAAATTTTATATCAGACGTAAATTTTCACACTGAAATCTTGGGCGATAACCGTATTTCCTTAAAATGTTAACTGACATTACTATTTATTCCCTATATTTATTTTTTTATGTGCAATGATCATACTTTATAATCTTTCGAAAATATTATTTTTTCAGGGGACGCATATAATTAGTATAAAGTCTGGGAGACGAATTCATATAAGTCATATGGCTTGTTTTCGAATCCCACCTTTCTTGTATATTGTATTGTAATGTATATTGTTATTTGTAACTCATAAATAAATATTGTTTAAACCAATTAGTTTAAATAATTAAAATATAATGCCTCATTTGCATGTGAAATAGCCTGATACCACCGCGCGTCACTATCAGTAAAATAAATATTACTAAATGATTATATCTGTATAGCGGACACTCGTAATTTTTAATTTAGAGACTGGTGGAATAGTGACACAATTATACACTTATTTAATTCCTATAAAGAACAGTTTGTGCCTACTGAGTGGGCATGTATATTTAATGTTACAACAAACTTAACTTTTTTCAAATATCAGTATTTGGATTCTGATTTCACCAACATTGCAAAGTATACTTTACTAGCAAAGTATACTTTGAGGGAGTAATCATTTATTTTT
Organism: Conchocele bisecta; assembly: GCA_029237695.1. Lineage (NCBI taxonomy): Eukaryota > Metazoa > Mollusca > Bivalvia > Lucinida > Thyasiridae > Conchocele > Conchocele bisecta. The sequence goes on from CM055274.1 coordinate 92,561,168, forward strand.
CCTGAAATGCATTATTTCATATAGAACTAACAAATGCATATATTTCATGATTAAAAGTATGCAGAATTATTATACTGAATTTATTACATTATCACAGCCAAATTGGCTGTGATAATGTAATAAATTCAGTATAATAAAAATTAATAAATTTATCATAAAATTGAAAATTTCTCCCTCAAAGTATACTTTGCTACTAAAGTATACTTTGCAATGTTGATGAAATAGGCTCCAGATGTCACTTAAAAGACATACTTTTACTTATTTCATTAACACTTTATAGCTCATACACTGAATTATAGTAGCAATAAAGTGTTTGCTATCAAACCAAAGATCAAACCTATCTAACCGTTCTAATGTAATAATAAAATTGCAATACAGAAAATTAAATTATAAAGATCAAACGTCAACGGTTGTGCGTTTTAACTGGATATCATTAACGCACGTTTCAGATTCACACGCACAAGTGTAAAGTGATTTTCACCTCTTATGGCTTAAGATATCATACACTTCACATTGAAGTCCCTGAGGATATAATAATTCCTTTCTAAGTAAATGTTTGTTTCACTTTAAACTCATAAATTATAACACATACTTTGGCGTGTTTCTAACATAAGTATCAGTTTTCTCGCATTTATTGTGCGTTTCGAACTACACGCACATACTAATTGAGATTATAATAGTTAGAACCATTAATTTAGACACAAGAAAATCGGCTTTATTCACGAAATGTGGTTGTGACTGGAGAAATGGGGCTTACGGCATTTATGACCAGTGTAGGTCCTGATCGAATAACACACTCCTGTAGCCTGATAACGATATAAAAGGTGTTTCATTAATGGAATGGCGAACAGTGTAGATCCTGATCAGACTGTGCGGATGCACATGCTGATCTGGATCTACACTGGTCGCAAAACCCGTAAGCCCCATGTATCCAGTCACAACCACGTATGTGCGTACTCATTAAAAGTACACGAGGAAAGCTGTTTTACGAACACCTTTCTGGTTTTTAACACTGTTAACTTACCTCTTGTTGTTTCGACTAGTTTGAACACTTGGAGAAATGCAATGAACTTCCAAAACATTGATCGGCTTTTTGGATTAGTAACCGCAAGACAAAATGTTACAATCTACGAAGCCCCGCAGGGGACATGGATTATTTTTTATTAATTCGTTCCCACGAAATGACAATTCCTTCCCTCAATTTAACAATTCGTTCCCCTCGAATTAACAATTCGTTCCCACGATATAGCAAATACTACCTGTTAGACATCTGTCTGTCAAAGTGGCATAATTCTTCCTTGATAACTTAATATTGAGATACATAGTACATAGTACAGTTTAAACATACATTGTATTTCGGGTTGAAAGTGATTAATTTAATAACAAAAAATCAGAAGCGTTTAAAATGGATAGGTGGGCAGCATACCACTTGATAGGGTCGGGTTGCCTTGACGACAAGACTGTTGTTAAGGCCTTAAGCATACATGCAACTGTGATGGAGCGACAGCTTAAAGTTGGGGATCATTAAAACAGGGACGACTTAATCATGCAACATATTACTATATCCCTTAAACAAGTAACAACATCGATAAAACTGCATGTTTCAGCTTATCGGCGGATTATAAAAATAAAATACAGTCAATATTGAATATATTCGATAACAGCGGGCTTATACCACAGTGGGATAGATGTTAAGTCCGTGAGAATTTCATTGAATTTATAAACGGCAATTGTTCGAAATGGCAGTGTTGTGATAATGGCGGTGGGGGTCCTAATTTGTATCTGACAGGCTGTATGCACAAGTTGATCATTCGAACCTGTGACATAAAAAATGTCGATTGAAAAATAAATCCCATTACCCCACCCACCTGTTGTCGTACTGCACGTTACGCTAACGCGTAACGGGCAGTACGACAACAGCTGGGTGGGGTAATTGGATTGTTTTCAATTGTCTGTTTTATGTCACAGGCCCGAATGAATTTCATGTGGCATCACGAATAATGATTTCATGAGACGTTTGCATGACCCAATGGCATGAATAATATTTTCATATTATTTCCCCTGTCGCTGGTCTGTCGGGTGAGGCTTTAAACTGTGATGCCCTCCCTATTTGACCTTATCTGTTCATGAGACGTTATATTATTCATTAACAATTTGCACGTACGTCATAATTAGTTGAAGGTTATATACTGTATACATGGATTAATACGCACAAGGCCATATACAGTGAAACCTGTCTAAACCGGACACCCTGGGACGTTACCAAGAAACCTCTCAGAATGAGATCATATATCGATGGTCTAGTAACATACGGTCGTAAGTGCTATGCTAAAGCATAGCACTTACGACCTTATGTTACTAGACCATCGATATATGCTCTCGGTGTACGGTTTAGTGAGGCGACGCTGTAAATCTGTTTTCGTTTCGTAAAGTATCCAATCCGTAGCCTGAGAGATGAGCGGAAATAATGTGCAAATTCAGGAGAGCAATATATTCAAGAAGAACGAGTGCACATATACTCATATAGAGTAAATAACGACCTCATTGCATACATTATTTCAAGTTAAGGTCCATTGTAAAATGACTATACACGCTTGTATTACTGTGTACTATGTTAGTGTAACATGAATATAAATTATGTTGTTTTGCTGTTGTTGCTTTTTTTTTTAAAGAAATTCCAGTTACCCTACTTACGGGATCAAACGGGCATATTGAGCATGCGAGCAATGTAGCACCAGTAGCCGATTTCAATAAAATTGCAAAGTATACTTATCTAGCAAAGTATACTTTGAGGGAGTAATCATTTATTTTTCCTGTAATGCATTATTTCATATAGAACTAACGACTGCATATATTTGATGATTAAAAGTATGCAGAATTATTATACTGAATTTATTACATTATCACAGCCAAATTGGCTGTGATAATGTAATACATTCAGTATAATAAAAATTAATAAATTTATCCTTAAATTTAAAATGTCTCCCTCAAAGTATACTTTGCTAGATAAGTATACTTTGCAATGTTGGTGAAATAGGCTACTGATCAGCATGCGCATCCGCGCAGTCTGATCAGGGTCTACACTGTTCGCTATTGAGATTTCGTGATGCATTCGATTGGGATTTCTATATATCCGGATCCTGATTGAGAGCTGCTCTTACACAACTACATTAAATTTTACAAAAACAAGAACACCAAGCGACTCTTAGACGCTTACGTAGTCGATGTAACAAGGATATATATATACTAATGTTAAATTGACCAAGCGTTATTGTAATGAAATTTCATGGTGTGTTTGATTTGAATACTCATGCCATTTTTATTTAATACTCCTACGTTTATTTCACATCGCATCCTATCAAGTTATGCTCTGAAGTGGAAATTATTATAAAAGGTTCACCGTATACGTTCATGAAGTTACCGGGTATGGAAGGTGTTCGAGCCAATTCTCACCCTTAAATAGAAGCCGAATGAATGAATGAATGAGTTCATGGAGCCACTTTTCTTCATCAATATACAGATATAGATTTATGATCAAATCACTCCCGCGAGTCTCCTGTGTAGGACAGTATCGGAAATATAAAAATCAAGGATCGGTCAAAAATAAAAAATAAACCATAATATCGAGACATGGCATGCTAGCAGGCGCGGATCCAGGGGCCCGTTTCATTAAACTTCCTACGACTAAAATGTTCGTAAGTGAAAAATTATGATAGTCTGTAAATTTCACGTTAACACTGTTTTCTTGTAAATAATTGTTGGATTTACATTTATTGAGCATAGGCTGCATATGCAGCCTATGCTCAATAAATGTAAATCCATCAATTCAAATTTGCAGACGATTCTAAATTTGCACTTACGAACATTTTAATCGTAAGAAGTTTAGTGAAACGGCATCGAACGAGCTAAGCTCGTTCGATAATATAGTCAAGTATTGCAAAATAGTCGACCGAGCGGAGCGGAAAAATGCATGGAATACATGGCACTTGGCATGAAACGTGCCTTGTAACTTGTAAACAATCTTTACTCGGCGAATTTTAGGGGGGGCGCCCCGGGTCCGCCCCCCCCCCCCCCCCTGAATCCGCCCATGGCTAGTCTACCATATTCCCGACCGCCTGAGCTAATCTTGCCCACATTTATCAATTTCTGTAATTCAAAATACTTGGAAATTGTGCTTGAAACAAGCAGCTTGATTGTCTGAGCCTGAGCTGTGCTACAGCTCAGGCTCAGACAATCAAATTGCTTGACTACGAGATGGCATTGCCAATATATGTTCAGAAAGTATAAATTCTGGGCAAGATTAACGCAGTCGGTTGTGTCCATTACATGTGGTACTCGAGTTGTTTGGAAAATAAACACACATGCTTCAATAAAACGTCCGCATGCAATGCGTAACTATAGCGACGAAATAACGTCACTATAGAGCAGTTGGAGATTCCAACGTTTCATGAAATACATGTGTTTTGAGTTTCATAGTTTGAGTTATGACGCTGGTATGCGCAGTGGGTATAGTACGTCACAGGCACCTGCTATTTGGATGGGGTGCACTGAATCATGTAAGAACTATTCTCCACTTCAGACCATACTTTATTCAATGAATAGCAACATCTGCCGATGCCCCCGTCCTCGTAGAGTTAGTCATTTCGGAGTTTAGTTTAGATTGGCAATATAACTTACATGCGACATGAATGTCAAAGATTACGAATGCAAATGAATTGCAACGATAACATCGTCCCTGCAAATAAAACTAGAAGCGCATATAACCACAATATAAGTAAACATGACGACGAGAGTACCGCATTGGAACGGGCAATGGGCAAATACGCCTCGTGGTGGGTTAAATCTGGTTTTAATTGACGTCATAAACCTCCCACTTATGTTGTCATGTGTTTTTATTCTCGGAGACACAAATACGCAACACCACCAAGCAATGCGCATTAGCTAAATACTGACACTCGGAGACACAAATACGCAACACCACCAAGCAATGCGCATTAGCTAAATACTGACAAAAAGAACAAAAGACGCACTTTAGTTCTATATTAGATACATCTGTATTTGATAGTTTCTGTATCTGTACATCGCTATTAGAATGTCAGGGCCCGGTTGCTCAAAACATCTGTTAGCTTAACAGACTGTTAAATCCTTAGCAATGCTAAGGATTTAACAGTCTGTTAAGATAACAGAAGCTTTGAGCAACCGGGCCCAGGTTAGGATATTTGTTAAGTATGTTAAGTATGATTATCGTAGGTGTCAGTTACATGGCATCACACGATCCGACGACGATGCTTGATTAATTAATCGCCGCGTGACAATCGACTTTCTTTGATTTCGTTCCCTCGTTTGTATTGTCAATACAGCCCTTGACTTTGGTGATAAATCGCCGCCCGTGCTAGGCGACCATGCCATCTTGTCGACATCCCGCTTAGCGGTGAGATTGTGATGGTAAGACAATATACTAAATGGTGCAAAAGTGGTTTATGCAAAAGTAGTCCGGTATAAACAAATAGTCCGGATGCTTTGAGATCACAGACACAGCTTGCTTGCAAATCCTGATCCATAATTACCCAATTCCACTCGAGAAACCTGTTGGTGTCTTTTTAACTCCAGTTTTCCGCATGTTTGTCGCATTTAAAACAAAAACACGGAACCTTTTAGTCACGTGATGTAAATACGGTTGCAGTGACCAAATAATGTAAACAAAAGTGGGGGATGACGAGGTTGGATATTTTTATTCATGCAGATCCAGTGTGCAAACAGGTTGCAGGTGATGTAAAAGTAGATCCCACAGCATCCATACAAACAATGAAAGTAAGAGAGACCGGCCTTCGGTTGAATGATGAGTAACATTATTTCGTGTGTTTTAACCTACTCTCAGACAGGTCAAAATCTCCATAAACCATGTGATCGATTTATATGTGCATAGATTTAAAATTGCTCCCTCCGTGTGCACTTAGCTAGATAGGTGCACTTAGCGATGGTGAACTCCGCTATTGGGTTTTAGTTGAGAGTTTGATCAGAGTAGTTTCTGATGAACTGCCGTATTCTGACACCATTTTGCCGGGGTAGAATTTTCGTTTCGGTATATGTATAAATGATATTCCACCTATTCAACCATGACCAGTGTAGGCCCGGATCAGACTGTGCGGATGCGCAGGCTGATCCGGGGCTACACTGGGAAATAATTATATTAAAATAAACCGCATTGTGTCATATATACAGTGTAACCTCTCTACAACAGCCACCCATGGGAAGATACACACGTGAATATTGTAAAGACGTGGCTGTGATAGGGAGGTTAAACACATAGCCATTTGAGATATAAGATAGTGGCTGTCATACAGAGGGGGTTGCTGTAGAGAGATGGCCGGTCAGGGAGGTTCGACTGTAACAACCATACGGAAGGACTCGTCAAATTTGTGGACAGACCCATTTCTCATAGCTTAAATGCTCGTGTCACCTGACGTTTATGAAAATAATAATGGTATTCAAATGTAGGTATAGCAATTAAACAAAACACTTATAGGGCAAACAATTTCAAGCGATGTGGTTGTTGTTACTTTGACACATTCTTTCGAATAATTGGAAAATAATAGTTACAGGTTAGAAAACAACATATACAAAGGCGGCCAATTAGTCCGGATATATATGAAATACAAACCTACGCGAATGCCAATAATAATAATAATAAAGTACTGAAATATGTTATCGCCACAAACACTGATAAGTTAACTTTGTAAAACACACTGGTGTAACTTGCAGGGTCAGTACTGAAATATATAGAAAATCGGCCACCCCATGTTACTGCTAGCTCCGTACAGTCCCGTGAGACCGAACAATAATAGCTCCTATATTCATACCGATATTTAACCGATAAACTGAGCACAAAACTGTGAAAACTATAGAGAATAGTATATTTAGAGTTTAGATACAAAGCCATTTAGGCTTAATCAATGGCTGCCCCCATATAAATTTGCGTGACACAATATGCTATCTCAAGGGAGATAATACTACTAATCGTTTTGCATAAAATGGGCGCTCGCAGTGTATTGACACAGTGTAATAAATATCATATCACACTAATGTAATAAATATGCAAATTGGCTTGTTACAGAAAACATGTTATGTGACCAGTACATCTTCAATATATGGTGATGTGCTTATGCAATAAATATAATCTAACATTTGTGTTGATTTAATATGACATTACTTAAACTCGTTGGCTGATATCATAAGAAACTCGACATAGCCTCGGCAAATACAACATATGACAACATTGACCAAATATGTATAATAAACATCACTACTGATACATGTATATGTTTCTGACGGCATTAAGCGGGTTCTAGATTGAAACGGTCAGTGGGACAAAACGAAGACATGACTTAAAATAAAAGGCCCCGCTGTTGTCCAAACTCTCAATATGACATCAAAACGTGACTAGCTTGCCGCATATGGATTTTATCCCGTCAACACAGTGCATATGTGCCGTGAAACACAGTGCCGTGAAACATTTTTGATATCCAGTCAATACAATTTTTGCATTTTACAGCCATTTGAAGGTGTTGACGGGATAAATAGAATAGTAATAAGTTAGTGCCGTGAATGGGAAAAACTATCTGGCGCGGCACGGAAACGGGATGTGCTCGGCAGAGCCTCGCCCATCCCGTTTCCTGAGCCTTGCCAGATATGTTTTCCCATTCACGGCACTAACCTACTATTCTCTATCTATTTTCCTTATTTCTGAACCAAAGTATATGTTGTGACAATCATTTGAACCGTCTCGGCGAGACGGTTCAAATGAGTGGTCACAACATATACTTCTGATGAGAAATAAAGAAATTCTTGAGCCTTGCCGGATATTTTTTCCCATTCACGGCACTAACCTACTATTCTCTATTTATGGAGTTACCAGTTAACTAAAATCGAAACTAATGTAAACTATTTCCTAATTTCGCACAAAAGATTGTAAAAACCTTCATGTTATTACCTGTTAATTGAGACAGCCAGCTTTCATTAAAACTGCAACATATAACAATATTGTAACGACCAGACCAAGTATTGGTATGCGTTATATCTTTAAATTAAGTAAATAGTCGATGCCCCTTGTCGCGTTTATTTGCTTTGTGTTTTCTGAAGCCCTCAGTAATAGTTATTTTTGTATCTAAAATGTGGCTGTGACTGGAGAAATGGGGGTTATGCAATCTATGACCAGTGTAGCTCCTGATCAAATAGCGCACTCATGTAGCCTGAAAATTTGCTACTTAGAAGCATGACGTAAGTTTCATTGATTGAATGGCGAATAGTGCAGATCCTGATCAGACTGTACGGATGCACATGCTGATCTTCATATATACTGGTCGCAAAACCCATAAGCTACATTTCTCCAGTCACAGCCACACATAAACGGACGCGAACATGGAAAATGCCTGTCTACAGTCTGATGAGGGTTTTCACTACCACAACCTGCGCATCCGCACAGTCTGATCAGGATCTGCACTGTTGGCCATTCCATCAATGAAACACCTATCATGTTTCTAAAAGGGATTATAAGGCTACACGAGTGTGCTATTTGATCAGGAACTAAACTGATCACAATTCCAATCAGCCCCATGTATCCAGTCACAGCCACATTTGAGAAATTGTTTCTTAGTGGGAGAGGATAGATTCAGAGGCAATTTCAATGAAACAATTATAGGAATGAATGGCCTTTTTGTGGAATTTATCGGGGTATAAATTTGGAAAAGTCGCGGGAATACTGGACGAAGGCCGGAAGGCCTCGTCCAGTATTCCCGCGACTTTTCCAAGTTTATATCCCCGATAAATTCCACAAAAATGCAATTCATTCCTTATAATTCCAGCATTTAAAATAAATTCATCAAGAAAATGTGTTTATTTTCCGTTTTCTTAACAATTATTTTAACTGCGCCTCACGGTTACGGAAAGTAGTTCGGCGTGGGAGTTTACTGGGATATAAATTTTGGACAGAGACTTGCTACGGGCCAATCAAATGTTAGGGAATTGTGTAAATATTTTTGTGCTGGAATTATGAAAATGTACCGATCATACCAGCGACAATACAGGCGCTGAAGTGAATTGAGTTATCAATCCGCTTAAACAGCTTAGAATAAGTATTCAATGGTAAACTAAACAAGAAACTAATGTATGAATAAGAAAATGCTACTAAGCGCGAGTGCAATATTACGGAGCCCCGCAGGAATTCGTTCCCACGAAATAACAATTCGTTCCCACGAATAAACAATTCGTTCCCACGAAATAACAATTTGTTCCCTCAATTTAATAATTCAGTATTCCACTATCTTGAATGACAATACTAGAACAATGTACCTTGTAATGGTTGACTCTGCCATGGGAACGAGACAGTTAGGCGATCTCGTGGGAACGAACTGCTATGTCGTGGGAACGAGATCGCTAACTCGTTCGAATGAGTTTGTATCTGGGAACGAGATGCTAGTTCATTGGAACGAGATGCTACGTCGTGGGAACGAGATTCAATGCCATGATAATGAGATAGCTAACTGGTGGGAACGAAATGATATATCTTGGGGCGAACATGATATGACTATAGATACCGGACGTACTGATATGTCATCGGAAGTTGTTTATTTAATCGATGGGAACATATATGTATGTTTTCTTATTTATATCGCATAGCTGTGTATTTCCTGGGTATACACCATTATGCATAAATTATAAACATATTTGGCACTGACTTGAATACATGATCATAATGGGGTTTTGAATTTGTCTCAAAATCAGTAACATTTGCGTTTGTGTTTCTATATACTGGAAGCCAGGCGTCCGTTTCACTAAACTTCGTACGACTAAAATGTTCGTAAGAGCATGATTTACGATTATAATTAATTTATGATCTTCTGTAAATTTCACTTTAACAATGTTCTCTTGTAAACAATTATTGGATTTACATTTATTGAGCATAGGCTGCAGCCTATGCTCAATAAATGTAATCCACCAATTGAAATTTCCAGACGATCCTACATTTTATGCAATATTCCCTAAAAAATCATGCGCATGGGCATTGAAACAAGCATGCAAAACGAATTTTCCTAAAACTCATGAGCAAGGATACAAAAACGATGAAACGGTTTCACCGTTTTTGTATCACCGAGCATGCGCAATGAAGGTATAACGGGATAACGTTTTCTAGCAAACGTAGAGCAAACGTGAGCCAAACGTTGGTTAAACCAAAACGTCACGTATATACTCTGGACAAAAACTGCCGCTGCTGTACCTTATTTATACCTGGTACACACATACACGTACTTGCACTTGCTTCTAGAGATTAACATGAACTTGATCACGTGGTTACAACAACAACAACAATTACTGAACCTTCCAAAAGCGCCTACGTATTCTTTTATATTATTCTTATTATGTAGCTTATTTTGATGAAATATGGTGCATCAAAGCGGTATTGTTAAGCGGTATTGTTAAGCTGCATTTGGTGGCCTCGGTACTTTGCCTCACTGAAACGCGAAGAATCGATTTCCGTGTCTACTGACACGGAAATCGATTCTTCGAAAATACGACATAAGTATGTGCCAAATTCCCGAGACCACCAAATGCAGCTCATAAAGACGCGTTTTCTGTGCCATATTTCATCAAAATCCGTTGCATATTAATGAAACTATCAAATTATACTTGCTTTGGAGTGGGCGCGCTTTCAACACTTTCAGCCATTGTTGTTGTTGTTCTAACCACGTGATCATACACTTTGACTATTTTGTATATTTATTTCATTGACATTCATTCTGTTATGTATATTTCTTTGCTATATATACATATTAGATTATGGATTAATCATTTATATGTAATGTATAATTTATTGTGAACATTACATGGTGTTTTCATTCGCATACGCCTACTGCAATATTAGCATATTTGCTTACCTGGGGTTTGTTTATTGTTAATAACCGTCTACTATGTGTAAATTACTACCAGGATTAACCCTACTTGATTTCACAATGTTCATTAATCCCCGTGAAACGTGGCTGTGACTGGAGAAATGGGGAGTACCGGTTTTGCGACCAGTGTAGATCCAGAACAGACTGTGCATCCGCACAGACTGATCAGGATCTGCACTGTTCGCCATTCCATTAATGAAACATCCGTTATTCGTCTAACGAGCAATACATATCGTTATCAAGCTACATCGGAGTGATCGCAGCTACACTCGTTACAAAAAACCATTAGCCCCATTTCTTCAGTCACAGCGTCACATATGGACCACAAGTCCGTATTTCAGCAAGCGTATTATGACTTAGTATTCAAATACAAGGTATGTGACTGTGACTGGAGAAATGGGGCCTACCTGGCATTCATGGGTTGTCCTGCTATGGATATGTGAAGTAAATATGTAGACATTTTCATACTACTATGTTTATTGTACGAGGTTTAGTGAAACGGACCCCGTGTCAACTAGTGCTCCTCTCAGTACCATGTTTCACTGACGGAATTGCGATCAGAGCAGATCCTGATCAGACGAATGCGCAGGCTGGTCTGGTTCTACACGTGTCGTATTGACGAACATAAGCCCCATTAACCCTTTGAACCCGAAAGCCCTCTATAGCGGTGTATGCAAACAGTGCAGCTCCAGATGAGCCGGCTCGTAACGAGCCGTCTCATCAGGATCTGCACTTTTTGAAAGTAATTTTTATATTTTTGAAAACCAAAAATACTAACATATGCAAATCCATTCCAGTTACTTAGGGGATAAAAGGGTTAAAGTCCAATAAACCTAGCTGAAAAAATGAAATACAGTGGAACATATATATGCCGGACACCCTGGGAGGTCCCCAGGGTGTCCGGTATAGATATGTTCCACTGTAAATCAAGCATATGTCAGTGCTATATTGTACAGTGAAATTGTACGTACATGGCTATATCAAATGGGAGTGTGATAAATAGGATATGCTATGTGCATGTGAGAAAATAAAGTAGAACATATCTATACCGGACATCCTGGGACCTCCCAGGGTGTCCGGTATATATATATATATTCCACTTTAAATTATGCATATGACCACTCCAATGTTTGTCTCAGTGTTTTGCAATCATGAACAGACAGTGCCATCGGCGATAAATAACAGTGAAGCCCGTCATAATTACCCACATGTGGGTGCAAATGATGTCCTGTTTAGAGAGGTTCCACTGTACATGTATTAAATGCATGCTTTGAGCCTCTTAAATAGCATATGCAGGTCTCCCATACTGTCCGAGGTGAGCTTTGTCGAATGGGAAAATACAAGATGGCCGCCATCCGTACAACAGTTTGGTATATAACTTAACAATTAAGAGTAGTATGAAGAATATTTCTTCGTATCAGCAATATTATATGCGTCTGTGTTTAGTTAATGAAGAACTTAAAAAACAACAGTGCACCACTTAATTTTCAAAATGGCCGCCACCGAAATATGGTTTGTCTCATTGTAAGACAGTGATCACTGTCTTACAATGAGACAACATATATTTCGGTGGCGGCCATTTTGAAAATCAAATGCACCCATACGTCTTTTAGAAGGAAACTTGCATTTAGACATCGTCACGCATTCAAATATTGCTCCATGTAGAGTCCCAGTAGGCCATCATTATTGCTATACCTTGGTACACCACGATGAATACGGGTATTTGCGGAGTTATTCAATACTATAGTAGGCTATTTTTACATTATGGATCTTACAAGAGCATGATGCGTGTTGATTCAATATGATATGTATTAACCCTTAGATCGCTATCTTAATTTATTTATCGTCTGTTGTTTATTTTCTATTTTCAATTTTTATGAACAATAACATGCTTTGATAGCACTTCAGAATCATTTCCATTGGAAATGATTCTGAAGTGCTGTCAAAACATGTTTTTATTGAGAAATAAGGCAAGATATAAAAGCAACAGCAGACGACAATTGTTGTGAGTAGCGGTCTAAGGGTTAACTCGTGTATTGATTTAATATGATATTTATTAAACTCGTGTATCGATTTCATACGGAAGGAGGTTATGCTGAGATTCTTGTGAAATCAGTCAACGAGTTTAATGTTTTAACCCTTTCACCCCTAAATAACTGGATTTTAATGCAACAGTCACACAATTATTTTCAGACTAGTCCATTTATGAAAAAGGGATATTTTGTTCTAAAAAATATGAAAATTACTTTCAAAAAGTGCAGATCCTGATGAGACGGCTTGTTACGAGCCGGCTCATCTGGACCTGCACTGTTTGCATAAACCGCTTTTGCGTGCTTTCGGGTTCAAAAGGTTAAACTGTCGTTGTGGTCTCGCATGTGGCATTTGAAAGTCCAACTAAGCGGATTTAAGACTGGCTGAAGGGTGAACGTACCGCATAATACAAAGCAATACAATACAATATAAAAAGTTTATTTTGCACTTGCATGGTAATAACACTGATTGAACAATAATGGGACGATTGGCGCAGCTGATAGTGTAAGCAATGTGACTGGTACCCATTTCACAAAATTACGAACGACTAAGACGCTCGGAGTTCCAAAAGTGACATCTATGACACATTCGCTTTAACAGCCGATTTTATTTTCGACAATGTTTGGCAGATTGTTACGGATTTGGGGGCCGTTTCACTAAACTTCCTACGACTAAACTGTTCGCATGTGCAAACTTATGGTAGTCTGTAAATTTCACATTTAACAATGATTTCTTGGAAACAATTATTGGATTTACATTTATTGAGCATAGGCTGCATATGCAGCCTATGCTCAATAAATGTAAAGCCATCAATTGAAATTCACAGACTATTCTAAATCTGCACTTACGAACATTTTAGTCGTACGAAGTTTAGTGAAACGGGCCCTTGCTGTCCTCTATATGTATGTAGTAACTAGTTGTATTAGTGAGCCACAGGGCATGTGGGAATTAAATATATAGACATTCGTACAACGATTATTGGTGTACGATGTTTAATAAAATGGGCTTCACCTTGGCACGACTTCACGCTTAATGATGTGTACATGTGTGTGGAAAATGGTATCATTTTTAAACCACGATCAAAATAAAAAGCAAATTTATAAAATTCTTCCGTCAAGCTCGTTTGCGAAAAGGGCCCCAAATCTATATGTATACTAGTGACTAGATTTAACCAAATCACTAAGCGCACTAATATAGCTAAGTGCATTTTCATGGAGTAATGTATGCATAAACAAATTTTATTTTTATTCCATGAAATATGATTTTAAGCTAAATCAAAACTTTGGCTGTACATGCAATAATATTAATATATACAATAGAAGAATGGTAAATACGTTTAATCACCCGTTATGCTTCTAACAAGCAATATAGATCGTTACCAAGTTACGTGAGTGTGCTATTTGATCAGGAGCTACACTGGTCACAAATCCCATAACCCTCTCCAGTCACAGCCACTTATTAGCGCACTTAACAATTTAGACATGTCTTGTGATTTTGTACCGGAGAACATGTGCGATTTTTCACGAAATATATTTTCAGAAACTGTAATATTTTCTGCAAATGACGTCAGAAGTTGACGCAATTTTCATGGTAAATGTGCAATAGAAATTTCAGAATTCCACATTTGCTACGGAAATTTCGTCAACTTCGGACGTCATCTAAGGAAAATATCGTAAATTCTGTAAATAATTTTCGCGAAATATCTCACATGTGCTTAAGTAAAAAATCGCATGGCCTGCATGTTATTAGTGAACTTAGCAATTGTGGGGGAATAAGTTGCGAACAGTAACTCTTGCAACCTACTCCCGTACCGCACGGGCGGTACGGGAGTAGATTGCAAGAGTTACTGTTCTCAACTTTGGGGAAATCTGCTAGCCATCGTATTCCTTCAGCCCAGCGGTGATGGCGTCGTTGTCGTTGTCCCGAGCACCTGCGCCAGTATCATGTCGTTGATGTCCTTGGGCGATATGAGATTATCGATAATGTGTAGGACTCCATTCGTCGCGATAATGTCCGACTGTATGATCTTAGAGTAACCGTTGATATATGTATCACCTGTACAAAATATTATATTAATTAATTAAGGGCTCAGTGAAAGAACGTGATAACTCCCATGAACAGCAATGTCATATGAAAGGGGTCAGTGTAATGAGAGGGGTAAGTCCCTTTATTGTTCGCTGACTCCTTCGTAAGACATTGTTATTAAACACGTGATTCTTAATCAATTAATGACGCCATTCGTCGCCATGTGGCCGTTGATTAAAATGTCACCTGTATACAATAAACTATCTTAATTAACCCTTTCAACCCTAAGGAATTGGAATGGACTGTGATATGTTAATGTTCGACCAATTCAATGGTCACAAAATGATTTTCAGATTCGTCCATTTATGAAAAGGGGGTGTTTTTGTTCCAAGAAATATGAAAATTACTTGCAAAAAGTGCAGATCCTGATGAGACGGCTCGTTACGAGCTGCACTGTTTGCATAAACCGCTATAGCGGGCTTTCAGGTTCAAAGGGTTAAGGGTCAGTGCAAGGGATAGTAAGTTCCATCTAGTTGCGAACAGTCGGTACGGGAGTAGATTGCAAGAGTTACTGTTCGCAACAAAGTCGGTGACGTCATTCGTCGCTATAATGTCCCATTTTATCACCTTAGAGCAGCCATTGCCAGGGGCGGATCTGGAGGGGGTGTTCCGGGGTTGCACCCTCCCACCCCACCCCGTTCAGCCACGGAGTTTACATAGATCACAGCTTATCACCAATTGGAGTCTGAATTTAAATGCCGTAAAAGAAACGTAAGTGCATTTAGAAGAGCTAAAAAATAGGACAACCCCCTAGTTGCGAACGGTAACTCTTCAGTCTCTTGCAATTACTCTCGTACCGTCCGTAACGGGAGTAGATTGCAAAAGTTACTTTCGCAAATAGATCCCCCCCCCGTTCCCCAAATGTTGGATCCGCCCGTGATTGATTAATATGTCACCTGTACAGAAAAAACCCACGTGGGAGCTAGCCCACTTCTTCTACTGACCCTTCAATTTGGATTGACCATAATACATTGTAACCAATGCCAATGTCTGCTATATCAATACGTCTATTTTCAAGTAAAGGGAGACAACCTTATAAAGATTGGTCAGCAGTGGAAGAAGAGAGGTTACAACACACCAAATAGTTTTACTATTTAATGTAACCGAATCCCATCCAGAAAGACCAGTCTCTCCTGCTTTCACTATTCGTATGGAAGCTGTCAGACCTACTTGTGCATGACCTGCAGCCAGTCTGTATTGGTTCTTCATGAATTAAACAACCCAACCTCGTCATGTCCCCCAATATTGTTTACATTTTTTGGCCACGGAAACCTTGTTTACATCACGTGACCAGCAGGTTCAGCGTTTTATTTTAAATGCTACACATATGCTGACAACCGGTGTTAAAACGACCCCAAAATGTTCCTCAAGTTAAACTGGGTAGTAATGGATCAGGATTTGCTGGCAAACTGTGTCTGTGCCCTCAAAACGCCCGCACATTTATTTTTGTAACGGACTTCTTTTGTAGGCGATTTCGCGCCCTTTAGTATTCTCTAACCTAGGTAGCTACATTCACGGATAGTCTCTACATGTACGGCTAGTGTCTACCTTCACGGATAGTGTCTACATGTACGGATAGTGTGCCAACATGCACGGCCATTGTCTACATGTACGGCTAATGACTACATGCACGGCTAGTTTACATGTACGGAATTACGCTGTCAACACTGACTACATGCACGGCCTAGTTGTCTACATGTACGGCTAATGACTACATGCACGGCTATGAATACAGCACGCTATGTATACATGTACGGCTAATGATTACATGCACGGCTAGTGTATACATGTACGGCTAATGACTACATGCACGGCTAGTGTATACATGTACGGCTAATGATTACATGCACGGCTAGTGTATACATAGGAGTCTACATGCACGGCTAATGAATACATGCACGGCTAGTGTATACATGTACGGCTAATGATTACATGCACGGCTAGTGTATACATGTACGGCTAATGAATACATGCACGGCTAGTGTATACATGTACGGGCTAAGATTACAGCAGGCTAGTGTATACAGTTACGGGTAATGATACTACATGCAGGCTCTAGTGTATACATGCACGGCTAATGAATTACATGCACGGCTAGTGTATACATGTACGGCTAATGACTACATGCACGGCTAGTGTATACATGTACGGCTAATGACTACATGCACGGCTAGTGTATACATGTACGGCTAATGACTACATGCACGACTAGTGTCTACATGTACGGATACAACAGCACGGCTAGTGTCACATCACGGCATTACTTGCAGCTAGTTTATACATGTACGGCTAATGATAACATGCACGGCTAGTGTATACAATGTACGGCTAAATGACTACAATGCACGCAGGTATACATGACGGAATAATACACATGCACTGCTAGTGAATACATGTTACGGCTAATGATTACATGACGGCTAGTGTATACATGACGGCTAATGCTACAGCGGCTGTGTTATACAGTACGGCTAATGACTACATGCACGGCTAGTGTATACATGTACGGCTAATGACTACATGCACGACTAGTGTATACATGTACGGATAATGACAACATGCACGGCTAGTGTCTACATGCACGGCTAATGATTACATGCACGGCTAGTGTCTACGTGCACGGCTAGCGTCTACCTTCACAGATAGTGTATACATGCATGGGTAGTGTATACATGCGCTGCTGGTGTGTACGTCCACAGCTAGTGTCTACATCACGGTTAGTGCCTACAAGCATGACTAGTGTCTACATTCACATGCTAGTGTATGCATGCACGGATACCTGTACTGGATGTTGTGATGTTGAGCGGATATCCCTCCAGTGTGTACAACAATGGGGTACGATGTAGCGTCGCTAAGGTCCTCGCACCCGGAGCGATGTAATACTTGGCGATTTCTGAAGTGAACAGATTCAGGAAGCGTTGTAATGCTTTGTGATACAAGGTGCATGATCAGGTGGTTACAACAACAACAACGTCGCCCACTCAAAAGTAAGTATTATTTTATATTTTCCTTAATATGCAACGGATTTTCATGAAATATGGCGCAGCAAACGTATCCTCATGAGCTGCATTTGGTGGTCTAGGGAGTTTGGCACAGACTTATGTCGTTTTTGCGAAGAATCGATTTCCGTGTCTCTCCGACACGGAAATCGATTCTTCGCAAAAACTACAGAAGTTTTGGCGAAAATAAAGAGACCACCAACAAGAAGCTTTTGATGCGCCACATTACATCAACATCCGTTACGTAATAAGGACACTATACAATAATACGTACTTTGAATCGGTAGTTGTTGTTGTTGTTAGTACCACGTGATCATACACCTTGTGATATACGAAACGAAGAGATTAAGAAAACATTAATACTTGGGCGATTTCTGAAGCCAAGCTTCTAACAAGCAACTTAGATCGTTGTCAGGCTACGATAGTGCGCTATTTGATCAGGAGCTACACTAATCGCAAATCCCATAAGCCCAATTTCTCTAGTCATAGGCATAATTAAGAACCTTTGTTTCCTTCGTGTCTGCGCCGCGTAGAACCGAAGACACGAACCCTAACCGGTCACCATACAATTCATCAGTCACAGCCAGAGTTATGGCACTTTATTGCGTAAAATGGGCGCTCGCAATGTATTAGATCAGTGTGCAAGAGATCATAATACAAAACTGTAATACATATGCATATCAGATCGTTACAGGAAGCAGGTTTGGTGACCAGGGCATCTTCAATATATGATCATGTCTTGTATAAAGAATATATAGAGGATATTCATATTTGTGCAACGATTATGACATATATGTTCATCTCGTGGTGTGCAATGTCCATATTTCACGAGTGCCTAACGGCACTCGTGAAATATGGACATTTCACACCACGAGATGAACATACATGTCATATTCGTTGCAAAAATATTAATACATGTATTCTATTTATTATATACCGCTCCATGGAAATTAGCAGTTTTTTTAGACTGTATACGGTAACGAATGTGTATTTGCAGCCTATTTGCAGTCCGGCACTGCAGGTGCGCGTTATGAATATAGATAGCGGAAGTAGTCGTATTTTCACCGTAAGATGTTTATTTCATCGATGAGAACATATGACTTTTATTTACATCGTATAACTATGTATTTCATGGGTAGGTATATAATAAAATCTAACATTTGTGATGATTCGATATGGACTTTATTAAACTCGTTAACTGATTTCATAAGAAACGAGGCATAGCCTCGTTCCTAATGAAATCAGTAAACTAGTTTATTAAATATCATAATAAAGCATGTCTCATGTAAAGAACCTTTATACTCACGTCTATACATGTCTTGTGTTATAACTGGGGAGCCTGGGCGAGGACTCACGAGTTGTTGGGCAATTGGGGCAAAGGCGGCGTTATTCGCAGCAAATACTGTGTACTCTCCACCTACAGATACATGGCTGAATTGATTAGAAAACATCAATTAATATAAATACAATTCATTGCATAAAATCGGCGCTCGAAGTTTATTAACACAGTGTAATAAAACTCACAATACACTAATGTAATACATATGCAAATTAGCTCGTTACAGAAAACAGGTTGGTGACCAGTCAATCTTCAATGTATGATGATGTGTTTATGCGATAAATAAATCTAACATTTGTGATGATTTAATATTTAATATCTGCTAATATGGTTAGCTCGTTGACTATGAAATCAGTAAACTCGTTTAATAAATATCATATTAAATCAACACTCATGTAAGATCCTCTATGTGCAGTTTGTAGTTTTACTGAAAAACTTGACAGAATACTTCATATGCTTGTTTTCTGAAAAGTTCAGATTTCATATGGATGAGGCAGAAACCTCTTTTTAAATGACTGCTCTGGATATACACTAAAATCACCATATGTTCACTTGCTCCTAACACAATTGAATTCAATCTCCTCTGTCCAGCCTCGATATATGGAATTTCCACCGGCTCCAACACTGATTACATCGTGTGACCTTGAAGGAGGTCAAGTTCGGAATTGGAAATGTCGATTCAAGACAAATAAACAAACACGTTTACTCAATACAAACGGAGACTTCACCATGAATGCAAGGATACAGCAATCACGTGACAGGGTAGCTAAATAGAGAATAGTATGTTATTGCCGTGAATGGGAAAAATACCTGGCGAGTAAGTTTCAATTTAAAACAAGTTTAAACTTTTTTTATTTTACAACGATTACTAACAAGCGCGATCGCACCTATACAAATACTTTCGTTGGCACAGATCCTCCATCTGTGTCACGTACGCATTTTGTATACGTGCTTAAGGGCGATCCTTAAAGTGGGAAAACACCAGTTCCAGTTTGACAGTCAGACTTGCGTATTACCTTATCAGGGTGTATCCTTTTAAATGATTCCGTTGCTACTATACAATATGTGTGAATACGTAAATATTAATAGTTTCATATGGCTGGCAAGAAAATGCACAACAATTCACAATCGAGCCAAATGTACAAATGCATAATAATTCATACCCTAGCCAAGTGCACAGTAATTCCTCAAGCCCGGGTATATATTTACATACGTGTGCAGTTGAGACTGTACAGTTGGCATGTGATAGTATAATCCATTAGTAACATTTAATTCAGCAATTACAATGTATATAGAGGATATTCATATTTTTGTAACGAATATGACATATATGTTCATCGAGTGATGTGGAATGTCCATATTTCACGAGTGCCGTTAGGCACTCGTGAAATATGGACATTTCACACCACGAGATGAACATAATATTATATGTCATATTCGTTGCAAAAATATGAATATTCTATTTAGTATATACCGCTCCATGGAAATTAGCAGTTTTGTAGACTGTATACGGTAATGAATGTGTATTTGCAGCCTATTTTCAGTCCGGCACTGCAGGTGCACGTTATGAATATAGATAGCGGAAGTAGTCGTATTTTCACCGGAAGATGTTTATTTCATCGATGAGAACATATGACTTGTATTTACAACGTATAACGATGTATTTCATGGGTAGGTATAATACATTAGGGTAATCGGACGGCCTGTGCGAGAGCTGGTAAGGATCTACATTGAATGCAACCGAATTGTTTGTTATTTTTATCGACAATGATAAGTTCTTGCGAAGAATCGATTTCCGTGTCTACCGACAATCGATTCTTCGCAAAAACGACATAATTCTGTGCCGAACTCCTGGACCACCACATGCAGCTCTTGAAGACGCGTTTGCTGCGTCATATTTCATAAAAATCCGTTGCATATTAAGGAAACTATCAAATAATACTTTCTTTGGAGTGGGGAACGTTGTTGTTGTTGTAACCACGTGATCATGCACCTTGGAATCATTACATTGATTGTCGAACAAACAGAATGGCCATATTCAGTAAATGGACATTTCCGTCCAGCTCCTCCAGGTAACCATTAAACACCATACAGTGTGAGGAGCGGCCATATCAAACAGACAGTACCTCGTCAGGAAACCGGTAAGAATAATATTTATCAGGTAACTTGCCCTGCATTGACCGGATACGTACTGACTGATAACATATTGTTGTATCAGGCATTGCCCTGATACAAACATCCGGGTTACAACGAAGTGAAAACTGACGTTCCATTTGTCGGATGACGTCACGTGACGTTACCGAATGACGTCAGTGTAATGACGTAACGTAAACAAGTCCGCGCTCTGTTCATAGAATACGACGTCATCTAATGTCATTTTCGAGCCTAAAACGTTACCTGATAAATAGAATACCAGACTAGTGTATTTTGATATCAAGTTTATCAGGCTCGGCTCGGAAACGGTAGGAATTCCTCGGCAAGCCTCGGAATTCCTACGCGTTTCATAGCCTTGCCTGATAAACTTGATATCAAAAGACACTAGCCTGGTATTCTCTATTTATCAGGTAACAAATTGCATTGGCCAAATACGTACTGACTGATAACATATTGTTGTATCAGGCATTGACCTGATACGAATATCCGGGTTACAACAAATTGAAAACTGACGTTTTATTGGTCGAACGGCGTCACATAACGTTGCCGAATAACGTCAGTGTAATGACGCAACATAAACAAGTCCGCATTCTTTTCAACGAAAACACGCCATAATTGTTCATTATGTAGCTTAAAACGCTATCTGATAAATAGTATACCACGATAGTGTAATTTAATATCAAGTTTATCAGGCTCGGCACGGAAACATTAGGAATTCATCGTCAAGCCTCGGAATTCCTACGCGTTTCCTAGCCTTGCCTGATAAACTTGATATCAAAAGACAATAGCCTGGTATTATCTAAATATCGTTCTCGGACAGCGTATTCTAGTAGTGCCAGAAAGCGAAAACGAATCAGTATCCATTGTACTAGTGCTAAACGTTGTCAAACGGAAAATGTATTCTAGCAGCTTTTGGTAACCGGTAAGAATTAAAAGCAGTGCCAGATCAAGTTATATAAACGGAAAATACATTCTAGCAGCTTTCGAAAACCGGTAGGAATCAAACGCAGTGCCTGGACAGGTAATATTAAACGTTGTAAACTACCTTCTAAAAGTGGCATATAACCGGTAAACATCATATTCAGAGCGAAGTATCTGTCGGTATCATTATAGACAGGCCATATTTAACGCTGCAAAATACCTTCTAGAATCGGAAAATAACCGCTAAGTATCGTATACAGAGCGAAGCCTACTGTCTGTTCCACGTTTTGCTGCCGACGAACTTTCGGCTATTAAACACATTACATCTAAAAAATATTCAAAAGTAAGTACTTTTTTATCCATAATAAAAAAGTCACCTTCCCCGAAAAAATTATTTGATAAAATTCCATCAAATATTGATTTTATTGTGAAAAAAACGATTTTCCTATGGGAATTTAACATGGTGGCTAAAAATAGATTTTTTTTAAATATTTTTTTTATTTGTGAACCGATTTTCAAAATTTACAAAATCTAACTTTTGTTTTCTTACTTACATCATTTTCAAGCTATCTCGCCAAGTTTCGGAGTCAATTTCCAAAATGTTTCGTTTTTTTATCCTTCAAAGTTTTGGAAATTGACTCCCCATGTAAAATTCACATAGGAAATTTGTTTTTTCGCAATAAAATCAATATTTGATGGAATTTCATCAAATAAAATTGTTTGGGGAGGGTGACTTTTTTGTTATTGATGCAAAAGTAGTTACTTTTTAATATTGTTTAGATTTAATGTATTTAATGGCCAACTGTTCGTCGGCATCAAAACGTGGAACAGACAGTAGGTCGGTATCATTATAGACAGGTCATATTTAACGCTGCAAAATACCTTCTAGAATCGGCATAAAGCCGGTAAGCATCATATACGAAGTCTCGGTCGGTAACATTATAGACAGGCCATACAGTGGGGTCAGCTTGTAAGTACACACACGAACGAACACGACAGGTTGGAACCAACCTGTCGTGTTCGTTCGTGTGTGCACTTACACGCTGACCCACCGTATTTAACGCTGCAAAATACCTTCTAGAATCGTCATAAAGCCGGTAAGCATCATATACAGAGCGAAGTCTCGGTAGGTGGCTTCGCTCCGTATGAGGAGCTGGGCAATATTTAGATGCGTGGCTGCCGACGCTGGCGGCGGAAATAGAACGTCGTCCACCGTTTGTACCACACCGTTGTTACAGACCACGTCAAGGGGTTGCACTATATGTGTGCCGTTATCCACAAAACCTGACTGCAATAAACATAAATAAAAAACGGTATTCACGGTTTTTCGAAAAAAAATAGTTTTTTTGCTATTTGATTTGAAGTACAAACCAAGTCAAGGGATACACTATATATATGTATGCGTGCCGTCATCGACATAGTCCGACTGAAAATCGATGTATGGGTAATATAGGCTATCGTTTCTTGCCACAAAAAACAGAAATAAAATAAAACAGTTTTGTTTTTCGAAATAAACCTGTTAGGCTTAAACCTCATAGGTTTATTGAAAAGAAAAGGTTTTGTTATAGGTCAGTAGATATGTTTATTCGAAAAAAAAAAGGCTTTTTTTTCTATTTGACTTGAAATACTACGGAGCCCCACAGGGGACATATACATGTAATTCTTTTTTTTACTAATTCGTTCCCACTAAATAAAAATTCGTTCCTTCAATTTAACAATTCGTTCCCACGAATTAACAATTCGATCCATCAATTCAACAATTCGTTCCCATGAAGTAACAATTCGTTCCCAAGGGAACGAATTGTTAATTCGTGGGAACGAATTGTTATATCGTTTGAACGAATTGTTAATTCGAGGGAACGAATAGTTAAATTGAGGTAACGAATTGTTATTTCGTGGGAACAAATTGTTAATTCGAGGGAACGAATTGATAAAAAAAATCTATGTCCCCTGCTGGGCTCCGTAAAATACAGACCGCGTCAATGGGATTCACTATCTGTATGCAAGCCGTTATACACAAAGCCTGACTGAAAATGTATGCGTTATTAATAGAACAGAACAGAACAGAACAGAACAATTAATATAGGCTACCGTTTCTTGTTGCAATAAACATAAGCAATCTACATGTACTTGATCAAGGTGCATGATCACGTGGTTACAACAACAACAACGTCGCCCACTCTAAAGTAAGTATTATTTGATATTTTCCTTAATATGCAACGGATTTTTATGAAATATGGCGCAGCAAACGCGTCTTCATGAGATACATTTGGTGGTCCAGGGAGTTTGGCACAGACTTATGTCGTTTTTGCAAAGAATCGATTTCCGTGTCTCCGACACGGAAATCGATTCTTCGCAAAAAAGACAGAAGTTTGGGTGAAAATACAGAGACCACCAAATGCAGCTTAACAAGACGCGTTTGATGCGCCATATTTCATCAAAATCCGTTTCGTAATAAGGACAATATAAAATAATACGTACTTTCAATCGGATGTATTCTGGAAGTTTCGGTACTTGTTGTTGTTGTTAGTACCACGTGATCATACACCTTGTTGATTGAATCGTTGCATACTATTCAACAAGCGTTCGGAATGAAACAGTAGTTGACACCTATTGCAATATCAGCACCGGCGGTGGTATACTTACCCCATGTGACTCGTGTAGAGTCATCGATGTGCCATCTAGGGCGATAATCTCTTTATATCCGCTAATGATGGGTATGAGGATATATTCACTGAGCACGTGGTGCTGTAGAATCTTCTGTAGCTCCGTGACATCGGTTGGGAGTGTCGTCCTCAGGTTTTGGAAGGCAGTATCGGTTGGAGCGAGAAGTGTATGGGCTCCTGAAATGTCATTTCATCAGCAATTGATTATATTGTGAAAAACACAAGTTTTATGTGGGATATTAGCATGAGGATAAATATATTTTCAAAATCTAACTTTTGCTTTCTTTGTACATCAGTTCCAAGCTATGAAAGCTTGGAACTGATGTACAAAGAAAGCAAAAGTTAGATTTTGAAAATCTATTTTAGCCCCATGTTAATATGAAAAGAACTGGATAGTGACACCGAAAGCTGGCTAGATAGTATCTAGCCAGCTTTCGGTGTCGCTATCCAGTTATTTTCGTTTTCGCCCTCGTGGTCACTCTCTGACTAGTTTGCACCATGTTAAATACGGGCCATAGGAACATGTTTTTTTTGCAATACAATCAATAACTAACGGAATTTCATGAACGAAATTGTTTTGATGTGGGGTGACTTTTTGTGATATTGATGAAAAAGTAGTTAGTGACAAGTTTAACATTGTTTTTATTTAATCTGTTTACGGTAGTTGTACCCTTTTTGTGGCTCCATGTAAAGTCAATGGAAATCTAATAAAAAGTGATATGTAAGCCATTATGCAGATACTGTTACCAATAGAAATGCCCACACACACCTGTAATATGCAAATAATAGACCAATTTCGATGTAGGACGTGTATATTTACGTCTCTATATAGGTATGTATAGGCCAAATTATACATGTAAAGCACAAACATGGGCTTCTTATTTTCTAACTACAGCCCAAGGTGTGATTTCCTTGCTGGCAGCATCTGCATAAAGACATATTGGACACATATATATGTATTGGTGTAAATAGCTATCGTTTTATGAGTAAGGTTTTTTTATTTACATGGGGCTACAAGAAGAGCACAACAGCCTTAAGTATAGTCAAACGTAGGGTGGCAGAAAAATGTGGAACAAACAGTAGGTTATACACTGCAACCTCTCTGAACCGAACGCCCTGGGGACCCCATTGTGTCTAATTTAGATGGGTTTCAATGTAATTTATGTCATTTCCAAGTCTGTTCATAACAGAAAATGACAAAATTTGGCAATCGAGTGCTTAACTACAGTGGAACCTCTCTAAACCGGACACCCTGGGGACCTCCCAGGGTGTCCGGTTTAGAGAGGTTCCACTGTACTGAGGACCTCACAGGGTGTCCGGTTTAGAGACTCCACTGTACTGTGAACCTCCCAGGGTGTACGGTTTAAGGAGGTTTCACTATATAGGAGAAGTCAATGGTGGTGGTCAGCCTAAATAAACTACTTACCCGGTGATGATAGCAGTATATCCAGACCAGTTTGTCGAAGGTAGGAGATCAGTGTTGTGTAACGATGGTTGTCCTGTAACCACTGGAAAATTGTCTTGTCTTCGAATGCGCTGGTCATCCCGCAAACGGCGATAAAACACGCAAAGATCTTTATCACGTTCATGGTTGTGTGTGTCTCCCTCGGATGCTTGGTGTATTCTGAACAGTATGGCTGACGGCCCTATCTACTTGCCAACCTGTCAGCTCACGTGTTGTCCCAAATGTGGCTGTGACTGGAGAAATGGGGCTTATGTGATTTTTGACCAGTGCAGGTCTTGATCGAACAGCACACTCCTGTAGCCTGATAACGATCTATTTCTTGTTAGAAGCATGATAGGTGTTTCGTTGATGGAATGGCGAACAGTGCAGATCCTGATCAGACTATGCGGATGCACAGGCTGATCTGGATCTAAGCTGGCCGCACATCCCATAAGCCCCATTTCTCCAGTCATCGCGAAAATGTGCCATTTCACAATCTGCAAGTGCAGTTATCACGGTCTTATCACGGTTAAGACGACAGCCAGTCAGTTTTACAATCATTGGCCAATACAGTAGAACGTCTCTAGACAGTCTGTGTATACTTAATTTGTATGGGTTTCATTGGTGTATATTTATGATAATAATGCCTGTTCAAGTTCGCAAAGTACGGCCGCATACCTTGGCATAGTCATATGTTAGATTGACAGCGGAACAACTCTAAATCGGATACCATGGGGACCTCCCAGGGTGTCCGGTTCAGAGAGGTTCCACTGTATAACAAGTTCAAGATTACCGCAGGTGGCCGTGTATATTTGGGCGACCACGTACTACAAGACTACACACAACCGAGTTACAGCGTTGCTAAGAAACAACTGAATACTCATCACGTGTTTGTCATAAGGAGATATGATATCACTTCATTTGGAACGGACGGTACGGGAGTAGATTTCAAGAGTTATTTTTCGCAACTAGTGTGCATGTGCACCCGGTTTGCCCAGTCGGTAGGGCCATGGTACAGTAAAACAGAGGTCCCCGGTTCGGATCCCGGGTCGGGTACGCATTGTACTTGTCCTGTTACATTTGGCGTCCAACGAGGGACCATGGCTGATAAATGTTCAACAAAATGTACAGTGAAACCCTCTAAACCGGACACCAAGAAAAGATATGTGATCTAAATTTTGATGAATTTCTTGGTCATTTATCTCAGGTGATAATGTCTGTTCGTGATGCTATGGCTCAGAATGATCAAATGCCTGATTCACAGTGAAACCTCTCTAAGCCGGACACCTCCCATGGTGTCCGGTTTAGAGAGGTTCCACTGTATCAACATTATGAAATTCGGAGACAAATTGTAAATAATTCGGGGACGAATTCCAATTTTGTGTCGGAGTATGTCACACTAACGATGTTTTCTTGTAAGCAATTATTGGAATTACATTTATTGAGCATAGGCTGCATATGCAGCCTATGCTCAATAAATGTAAATCCATCAATTGAGATTTCCAGACGATCCTAAATTTGCACTTACGAACATTTTAGACGTACGAAGTTTAGTGAAATGGTCCTTAGAGGGCACCGGATCGTGTTCCCAATCGCATACACTGTTCTCGCCCTGTCACATGTGGGCGTCATAGTGTGTTGCCATATTGATAAATGTAGATGGAAATGTGGGTCAGATTGCGTGCCTGTTGTGAGGTCAACTAAGTCTGACACATGCTAGTGACTTATATCGATACTATATTAAATTTGTACAAGCAAACATGTTGATGTGTAATTCTTATCTGAAGTCATATTACTGTCTGTTCCTCGTATTGCTGCCGACGAACTTATGGCTAGTAAACACATTAAATCTAAAAGATATTTAAATACAATTACTTTTTCATCAATAACAAAAAGGTCACCATCACCAATTTGATTAATTTTATTGTGAAATAACAATTTTCTAATAGGAATTTAAACATTATGAAACATTATTTTCATTGAAATATTTGTTAGATTTAATGCTCGTAATAGCCAAATATTCGTCGGCAGCAACATGTGGAATAGACAGTAGCACTGTACTTGTCTACATGCACTATCTATAGACTTGTGAAATATTGCCTCGTGTTAATCGGTGCATAAGTTGATACTAGCTCATACAGTGGAACCCTCTAAACCGGACACTCGGGAAAATATGGATATTTAACTTGCATGTGTTATGTATGTCTGATTACAATGACTTTTCATGATTGCAAAACACTAGACTGTATCATGAAGCGCTAACATGTCTGATTTACAGTGGAACATCTCCAAATCGGACATCCTGGGGACCTACCAGAGTGTCCGATTTAGAGATGTTCCACTATAGTACTTTTAACATGCTCAGTGCATGAGGTGGGCCCCTACATCTGATGTTGTCATAATTAACCTAAGCATATACCACATATTGTGCTATTCTCTGCAACATTCATTTTCAGTATGGATGTTGTAGGATCTATTTTCCCATAACCTTCACCCATCCTGCTCTGGATGTTCACTACTCAAACTAGACATTACGTTTGTAAAACATGTGTATGACCCGCCCCACCCCGCCATAGCATACTGGCCAATACATAATAAAACCTGTTTTGAAATATAATATGTATACAATAAGTGTTCTAGCGATCTTGTGAAGGTCTGGGAGGTGATGGTTGGGTGAATACAGTGGGGTCAGCGTGTAAGTGTCCAAATGTAGAGTATAAAACAGTATGAATAAGTTTTAATTTTGAACATTGGTTCACAAATTGAAAATTAAAAAACAAATAAACATACAAAAATATATTGACCCGCCCCCCCCCCCCACCCCCCCCCCCCCAATGTTAAATGAAGGCATGCTATTTCTTATTATTTACACTAATTAAATGTGTCAAAAAAAAATAATATTTTCGAGAGATGAAGTATGATCATTGCACATCAAAATATAAATACAGATAATAAATAGTAATGTCCGTTAATATGTTAAGGAAACTCGGTTATCGCCCCTTGATATCAGTGTGAAAATTTACGTCTGATATAAAATGTATAATAATGCCAATCAATACGTGGGGTATTGCTGAATGAATGTTTATTTTGCCAGAAAATGTCTCCGATGGTTTCCCTGCTTTAAAGAACATTTTGTGCCTTCTGAGTGTGCATGTACCTTTAATGACAAACAGTACAGTGGTGGGGAAAGTGCAACAGACAGTAATGTCGTCACGATGTCCCTAATCCCTTATCTACGTCGGCACATCCATGTACTTGTGTGACCCATCGGTGAAAAGGGAGCAGTTGGGTGAAAATAAGAAAATTAAAGGGTTTTATAATTTAGTACATTAACAGCGTGTTATTGCACTGTGAACGTCGATTTTATGCAATAAATGCTTTTATTAATATGCACATCTAGTACTTGCGTTTTCGGTACTTATTTAACTGATATGGAACTTATAGAAAATGTGATAGAGTCTGAAACATATGATGGTTTTATCAGAGACCACACAAAGGTACAGTCACTCAAGATGCGTCACGACATAACAAGACTCAACGTTGTTGTGACTAGTGACGACCCAGATCAGCCTGCGCGTCAGCGCAGTCTGATCTGGGTCGTCACTGGTCGCAATTCAAACAGCGAAACATTCAATAATCACACATATAAGAACACGCGGATGCAAAGTGTGATCAGGATCTGCACTGGTGATATGAAACAAAACCGGATTTCTCAGATCATGGCCTATTTTCAGTATCTGCGATTTGCGCCATTTAAGGACATCGCCCGTCCTGTTTGTTTTATCATTGGTATGCGCATACCGTAGTTGTTTTAGTTTTACAACATTCAGGTCACCGTTTTCTGGGACGCGTTCCTTTTTTGCTCGGCACCGCTTGCTATACAGATGCTACTCCCAAGTCACTGTGTTTCTGGGACGCATTCCTTTTCTGCACGGTGATGCGTGTTATACAAAAGTTACAGTACAGCCTGTCTACAACAACCACCCATTTGAAAGACACAGCACTGGCCGTTGTATGGAGGTGGCTGTTGTAGGGACGTAATATATAGAGATCATTGTCCATTTGGAATGGAAATGTCGGTTATTACAGAGAGGGGTTTGTTGTAGAGAGGTGGCCGTTCAGGGAGGCTTGACTGTAGTTGCAAGCCACTGATTTTTCTGGGACGCATTCTTTTGGTCCACCACCACCAAATATTTTTCCTATATAAACTAACCAATGACCATACGTTTCGTTATTCTCTGCTACTTTCATTTTTCGTATGTTTGTTGTGGGACCTATTTTCCCATAACCTGCAGCCATTCTGCTCTGGATATTCACTAATTAAAATGTAAAAAAAGTTTAAACTTTATTTATTTTACAACGATTACAAACAAGCGCGAGAGAACTTATACAAATGCTTTCGTTGGCACATATGAAGGCGTAAGGGTGGTCATTAATGTGGGAGGAAACCGGAGAACCCGGAGGAAAACCACTTGTCCGATCTGGCGACCACCATACCATCTCACATACTGCCCCGGCCGAGGATCGAACCCGGGGCCGCATTGGTGAGAAGCGCGCTCGTTACCGATTGCGCTAACGGATAATTAAAATGTAGGTTTAATTATCGTTAAGAAAGATAAATTCAATTTTTTGCGAAAAATCGATTTGCGTGTCTAAATCGATTCTTTGCAAAATCGACATACGTATGTGCCGAGCTCCCGGGACCACCAAATGCAGCTCAGACGACGCGTTTGTTGCCCCATATTTCATCAAAATCCGATGCCTATTAAGGAAAATATCAAATAATACTAACTTTGGAGTTAGCGCGCTTTCAACACTTTCAGCCATTGTTGTTGTTGTTGTTGTAACAACGTGATCATGCACCTTGCTACTGTCAGTGGAAAAATAAAGAAAATATACACAAAACCCATTGATTGAAATTGTGTGATCATTAAATTCAGCCATTATGTGAAATGAAAATTGTTCAAATGAGTGGTCACAGTGTATACTTTCAGTGGGGAAATAAGGAAAATATACACAAAGCACATAATAAAAACTTATCTGCATTTGTCTGATGATTCTTATCAGCGCGTATGTAAGAAGAAAAACATGGTTATAGCGGTCACAACGTATACATTGGTGGAGAAATAAAGAAACTAAACACAAAACACACATTTGAAATTACAGTGGAACGTCTCTGGACATGGAGAAACGTGAGTGGTGCTTAATTTTGATAGGTTTCATTGCCATTTATCTCCGATGATAATGCATGTTCATGATCACAAAGCACCCACGCGTGTCATGAAGTAGTTTACAGTGATACCTCTCTAAACCGGACACCCTGGGGGACCTCCCAGGGTGTCCAGTTTAGAGAGGTTCCGCTGTATCTGATGAGTCAGCCGCCAGTTGAGATAACCAAGGTTACGGTGGTCCAGCAATCTGCCCCAGTATACGCATCATGATGTCAATCGGCACTAGGACGTTGTCAATGGCGTGAATGACGCCGTTCTTGGCGGGAATGTCCGCGATGACCACTTGAGCGTAGTCGACCATAAGTTCACCTGAAATGGAACTTAATTATTTATTTACTTAATGGTGTTTAACGGCCTGTCAACAGTTAAGGACATTTTTGACAATGTCATAATTCCAGCACAAAAATATTTACACAATTCCCTAACATTTGATTGGCCCGTAGCAAGTCTTTGTCCAAAATTTATATCCCAGTAAACTCTCAAGCCGAACTACTTTCTACAGGTGCGCTGTCAGTGTTGTCAATGTAAACAAATGGCTGCTGTCTGTCAAAATAAACACATTTTCTTGATGAATGTATTTCAAATGCTGGAATTATAAGGAATGAATGGCTTCGGCCTCGTTCAGTATTCCCGCGACTTTTCCAAGTTTATACCCCCGATAAATTCCATAAAAAGGCCATTCATTCCTATAGTCAACAGTTAAGGACATTTTTGACAATGTCATGTTTCATTGATGGGACAGCGGATGCACCTGGATGATCTGAATAAAAACAGGTCGTATAAGCCCAATTTCTCCAGTCACAGCCATATAAGGTCATATAGAGACGTGGACCACAGTTTAAAGTCTCGTCCGACAGACCAGTGGGATGGAAATACATAGAGTGTATTCAAATACCATTTTGAAATACCGGATTTATTTTCCCAGACATCTGGAAATCCGATAAAGAAACGAGTGCGGAGCACGAGTTTCTTTGTTGTATTTGTAGATGTCAAGGGAACTAAATCCGGTATTTCAAAATGGTAGTGGTTTAAATTGTATATTACATGTTCTTCGAAAATGTGAAATTTGCTCTTTCTTAGACCATCTTATACCGCTGACAATTTTGACGTTAGCATATGCATTGTTTCTTCGCCAAAAATAACGTCAAAACGTGACGTCAATTACGTCTCGCGAACGTCTAGGAGGAAATATCTCCTGATCAAATAACGCACTCCTCTAGCTTGACAACTATCGATATTGCTTGTTGGAAGCGTGACGGTATTTCATTGATGGAATGACGAACAGTACAGATCCTGATCAGATTGTGTCGATGCACAGGCTCATCAGGATCTACACTGATCGTAAAACCCATAAGCCCCATTTCCCAGTCACAGCCACATATATGAGACACGCTTTTGTACCATCGGACATCTGCGTAATTTCATGAAATACGTTTACAAAATGTACAATACTTTCCGTAAATGGCGTCAAAAGTTGACAACATGTTCAGAGTACATGCGGAATTATATTCCGCATGTACTCTGAACATTTTGTCAACTTTCTTTAGAAAAAATATTGTAAATTTTGTAAACGTATTTAATGGAATTACGCAGATTTCCGAAGGTACAAAAGCACATGGCGTGCCTCATACATGTATATAGGTCTAGTAGCGTACCTGCGGCAGATTTCGTCACATTTAGAGGAGCTCCGAAGAGACTGAAGAGAATTTGTCCGTCCGTCAACATGGAACTGGTTCGTTTACCAGGAACGATGTGGTAGTTGAAGATGTCTGGAATATGCCGAACATAAAAGTAATAGGTTTATGAATAATCGTATTACTCATAATAAGAGGTATAACCAGACAGGGTATGGGATCACGTGGTATAGTGTTTACACTGCAGTCATGGCGGCGCCCATGAGGTCTCAGGTAAATCTTATATTTCATCAATACGACTGTGGTTTCTTCCTTTTAACCCGAAATCCCGCTATAGCGGTTTATGCAAAAAGTGCAGATCCAGATGAGCCGGCTCGTAACGAGCCGTCTCATCAGTATCTGCACTTTTTGCAAGTAATTTTCATATTTCTTAGAACAAAAACACCCTCTTTTCATAAATGGACGAATATGAAAATCATTTTGTGATCATTGGACTGGTCGGAACATTAGCATATCACAGTCCATTCCAGTTCCTTAGGGTTGAAAGGGTTAATGATGACCGCGTTCCAGCCGTTAACATGACGAGTCCGCCAATACCAAATTTAGCAGTAGTACCTGTGTAGTTATTCTGAACATTATGCAGAGAGATTTGAATCGAACGTTATTTAAACTTGGTCCGATTCAAATTTCCCTTCAGCATGTTCAGACTATAATGCTGCTAAATTTGGTATTGGCGGACCACGTGATCCCATACCCTGACAGATTCAACAGTCACAAACAAGAATTCCAAAGACGTATGTGAACACCAAACCAGGTCTCCGGTCGGGATTCCGGTAAGGATGAATCCCGATCGTTAAATTACCCATTGCACGCTCCCAGCCAACCACCACATATCTCCCCGAGGAAGCAATATCTCCTGGGCAACAGCGATATTTAATTTAGTTTCTACATGTCGCTGTGACATGATTCATGGGGCTCATGCATTTTGCGACCAGTGTAGATACAGATCAGCCTGTGCATTCGCACAGTCTGATCTGCATCTGCACTGTTCGCCATTCCATCAATGGAGCACCCGCCATGCTTCTTACACGCACTATATATTGTTATCAGACTACAGGGGTGTGCTATTTGATCAGGAGCTACACTGGTCATAAACCACACACTCCCCATTTCTCCAGTCACAGCCATACGTATAGTTTGTTACCTGCTACTTTTTGTCCACTCAATGCGCAGAATATAGAGAATACCATACTAGTGTCTTTTTATATCAAGTTTATCAGGCAAGGCTTAGGAAACGCGTAGGAATTCCGAGGCTCGCCGAGGAATTCCTACCGTTTCCGAGCCGAGCCAGAAAAACATGATATCAAAAGACTCTAGCCTGGTATTATATTTATCAGGTAACGTTTTATGCTCGAAAATTATCACAGATGACGTCGGTATCTATGGACAGAACGCGGACTTGTCTACGTTGCGTCATTACACTGACGTCATGCGGTAACGTCACGTGACGTCATCCGACAGATGTAACGTCAGTTTTCACTTCGTTGTAACACGGATATTCGTATCAGGTCAGTACCCGATACAACAATATGTTATCAGTCAGTACGTATTCGGTCAATACAGGGCATGTTACATGATAAAACAGCATGTGACTATATTTACCCATAATGCTTGAAGTCAGGTCTAGACGCTGCCCGGTTGGCCCCGTTCCAATATTTGCGAAAATGGCGAACGCCGCATTCGTGGGGGCGAACACTGTATACTCGTCACCTGAAATGACGCATAAAGTGCCTATTAATGTGTGTCTAACCCTTAAACACAAATGCCTGCGTAAGTCCTGCCCAGATTATATTCTTCTGACCATATATTGACAATACCAAATCGCAATAAAGCACTTTGATTGCCTGAGCCTGAGCTGTAGGACAGCTCAGGCTCAGTCAATAAAGCTGCTTGATTGCAAGCACAATATTCGAGTATTCTGATTTATACCGCAACCATTGCTCCATGTAGCATAATAAAGGGGGTTGAATAAATGTTGTTTATATCTGAAGTAATCTAATATACCTGAAGTAGCCTAATATACATGAAGTGCTGTTTTTGCCTTTATTTCTTCACCTTTGACCCCTAACCGTGGCCTCTGATTGGTCAGTCTCAATAGCAAATTCAAGATGGCGGCGAATTTTAAAATCGAAATCGCTGTCAGTTCAGCTGAATGTTTTCCATTTTTACAGTATATGCGATGTAACCAACGACATGGATATGTCCATTATGATTGTAATGCTTATTATGACAACTGTGTTGTCTAAAACCAGCCATTATTGAAGCTCATCGTAAATAAATCGGAGATCTAATCCGATACAATACCAAATCTACGTAACGTGGACGCCGCCATTTTGCTTTGCATTCTGCGCCATATTTCATCAACATACGTTGCATTTTTTTATTAAAATATCAAATAATACTTACTTTGGAGTGGGCGAACTTTGAACACTTTCAGCCATTGTTGTTATTGCTGTTGTAACCACGTGATCATGCACCTTGATGTCGAAAACAGCAGTTGAGGAAATTCCATGCTAAATTTAAACTTCGCCTCAC